>CAJQUN010000520.1:0-368837 GCA_907163345.1 Haberlea rhodopensis | reverse complement strand
AATTTATAAAAAAATCAAAAAACTTACGTAATTTCTGAAAATTTTCAAAACTTCTTCTGTGATATCCCCGAAATGATTATGTGTTATTTAAACATTAATCATTGTTGTGAAATTATGGTACTAATTCTTTGTTGATGAATAATAATATTGGGAGATGCATGTAAGGGTGCATGTGTTACATGTTGGGATTTTGGGGATTGTGGCATGTTAATTGGGTGTGGTGTTAATCGTTTTGGTAAAGTATATTTTAAATAGGAATTGAAGTATTTTAATGAGAAAATACTATAAAATATCATGTGAGGAATTTTAATACATCGTGCGAAATACCGGGACCAAAACATAACATCACATCATAAACCCACCACAAACCACCCCCCTTGACCCATACCCTGCTGCCAGCTGCAGCTTACCCATACCTCTTTCCTCATCTCCCACTCCACCTTGTCATAGCTGAAACCACTCCATTCTCCAACTTTTTCGTCCAACATCTGGTAAGGGAAAACAAGAGGAGATCCACCATTTTTCTTGCTTGGAAAGCTTGCAAAAATCGGAGCCAAAAGGGGTGAGGAACCATTTCTGGGTTTGAAGTTTTTGTTGTTGAGTTCATACTTTGTTTAGTGTGAAAAATGGCATGTTAGGTTAGGTTTTGTTAAACCTTCGATTCATGTTCATTTATGGTGTGTTTATGAAGCTTTCCAGTACTTTCCTTGAGCACATACATGTTTTATGTGGTAGATTTAAGCATGTAAAGTATGGTGTTCGAAAATCTGGGTAGATATTTTCCCCTGTTTTTCTGGAAATATGTGATCTGGGAGTGATATTGAAGGGGTGGTAATATGCATGTTAGAAGGGTTTTGAATGAACCTTCGATGTGAAAATATGCATGGTAGTAGTTTGATGAAACCCTTAACATTTTTATTCGAGCAAATTGCATGACTTATGTGTAGTAGATTTCGTTGCTTGAAAGTGTGTACTCAAAAATCTGGGCAGGAAGACAATGCCCTGTTTTCAGAAAATGTTGAATGAGTACTGATGTTCATGGGTGATTTTAATGCATGTGGTTTGTGGTTGGGGTACAATCTTGATGTAAATACACTCAGAGTAATGTGTTTTAATACTAGCATGTAGTATTGGCATGTTGTATGTCTTAATGTTAGAAGGAAAGGTGTGAATATCGGTGTTGAACATGCTGGAAAAATTATCGCGCACAGACCAGGTGGCGATCGATCGCCACAAACGGCGCGATCGATCGCCGAGGTCCAGTAGCCAAAATCAAAGCCACGCGATCGATCGCCATGAAAGGCGCGATCGATCGCCATGGGACAGTGGAGAGTTGGCGATCGATCGCCAAGGGGTAGCGATCGATCGCCAGAAGCAAAATCTTGAAATATTGTTTTTTTTGTTGGATTTTTGATTTTGGATCATATATTGGCATCTAATATTGTGTTGTACACTGGTGTAGAGCCTTCACAGACGGCTACACAACGCAGGGGATAGAGTCCCACCACACACTACTTTTTGGAAAGGTACGTAAGCGACGTACGGGCATCCCAACGGTAACATGTATTTATGTTTGTTGCATGACACATGATGAATGCAATGTGATGCATTATTGAGTTGATACATGTTATATGCATTGTTGTTGCATATTGTGATGTGGATAAAAGAGATGTATTCCACGAGTCAGGGCGATCACGGTTAAGGTGTTAATGCTTACGCTTTACCGCTAAAAATGTGGAGCGGGAGGGGGGAGGCTCGCTTGCACATGGAGGCGGGTATATACTATACTGAGCGGGGATGAGATACGCTTGTTTTAGATTATAAAAGGAGGAGAAGTATTAAAATAACCGATGATGACTGACTCAAGAAAAAGAGGAAATGTCATGACATTCATTTGTGAAACCATACATTCATGTAATGTGTTATATTAGAATCATGGTACAGGGACCAACCAGTGGGCATTGTAAATGAGATGGAAATACAGGAAGTGATGTTTGTATTTTATATGATTGTGCATTTACGCCTTATTTTCATATTATGTTGAATATGAATTGTGATATCATGTGTTGGGGGTTGTCTTTGTAGGTGCTTTTGATGTTGAGAACCAGGGTCGGGGTTGAGAAGCTGAGCTATAAGGAGAGTTACGGGATTAGCTACAAGATTTGAGAAAATTTTATATAGCTTCTACTTGTGGTAGAATAAGACTATAATGTAGCACCTTTGTAGGAATATTGTGAATCCCTTTTGAAACTTTTGCTACTGTATTCCTTAAGCTCAGGAAAATCAACATGACTCTTTACTCTGATTTATTCATATGAATGTTTAGTTCTCTTAATCGCCACCTATTAGTATATTGAGATATCGGGGTCTCACATTTAGTGGTATCAGAGCAGTGGTTAGATAACCAGGGAAGAGTGAAGGGTAGCCTTTAGAGACAAGTTGGCTAGGTATTCATTGTTGGGCATGTTATGCATGTGATGCATATTGTTGTATAAGTATTATACTAACATGCTTTGGATATGATACTGTGTTATCTAACGGCTTATACTATGAACTGCTTTTGGTATTGTTGTTAACTCTTGTGTTGCAGCATGGCGGCTATTAACCCGGAGAACCTCAATGAGAAGAGGTAGGGGATATGGGCAGTATGAATGCTAGTGTTGCTCATGTGAATCCTTTACCGCCACCTGCTGTGGGAGTAGAGCCCAGTGCACAGATGTTATTACCCGGGGAGCTCAGTTTGACACAGTTTCTGAATTTCCGTCCACCCATGTTTGAGGGGACCGAATCTGGAGAAGGGGCCGAAGAGTGGCTAGAACGGATAGAGCAGATACTTGTGACTGCGCCCTGTGCACGTACCGCATGGCTGAGTTAGCCGAGTTTCAGATGGCGAAGAAGCCTTCTATGTGGTGGAAGACCACTGTGGTGGAGCTGAGAGCTCAGGGCATGGTAGTAGACTGGACTGTATTCAGGACCCGGTTTCTTAACCGGTATTTTTCTGCTGCTGCTAGACAAGTCAAAGAGGACGAATTCACTAAATTGAAGCAGGGAAACATGTCAGTTTCAGACTTTGCCTTGCAGTATTCCTCACTGTTGAGGTATGTCCCCCATATTGCTGTGAGCAGCCATGCAAAGATGAGGCATTTCATGAAAGGACTCAGGCCAGAACTATTTGACCGGGTTATCTCCAACAACCCTAGCTCTTTGAGACGCCCTGACCCCTGACACGGGCAGAGTTAGCGGAAATTGCAGTGGGAGCATACAAGGATGTTGTACCCCCTCCAGTACCATCACAGAGGCCTGTTGTTGATAGTTTGAAACCACGAGGAGATCAGTTCAAGACTCGTGGAGCCTCATCATCTTCCAGATTTAGCGGGAAGAAATCTCAGAGTCAGAAACAGAGCAATCGAGGACCTACACAGGGGAGTAGGCAGGAGGGGACAGGTGTGACCGCTGTGGAGGATTTCACTTGTCACGTGACTGCCGAGGCTGTTATGTTTTTGTGGCAAGGTGGGCCACTTAGCTAGGAACTGTCCCAATCGGGCAAGTCAGACAGACTCAGGGCCGAATAGGCCAAGATTTGATGCTGGGAGGGCACCACCGAGACAGCAGTTTGCGCCTCGACCGCAAGAGGTCAGGCAGGCAGGACCACCGCAGGGTCAGGTGTACGCACTGACTAGGGAGCAAGCTGAGGCAGCCCCAGAGGAGGTCATTGCTGGTACGTGTCATTTATTTACGTACCCTGCATTTATTTTGGTAGATACAGGTGCTTCTCATTCTTTTGTGTCTGTTGCTTTTGTGGAGAGACACCACTTGTGCTCGTCTCTGTTACCCACGCCTCTCATGGTCTCGACACCCACGGGGAAGCAAGCATGTGATTGCGGATCGGCTGTTGTCTGATTGCCTCATTTATTTTGAGGGCAATGATCTGAGGGCTGATCTGATTCAGTTAGAGATGGCAGACTTTGACTGTATTATCGGCATTGATGTGTTGAGCAGATACCGAGCTGTGTGTAGACTGTCGGCAGAGGACTGTTCGTTTTCTATCTGATCAGGGGTTCCAGTGGACTTTTTATGGGGACGGCTCTCGTCCAAGGATTCCAGTGATCTCAGCGGTTAAGATGTCGCGGTTATTGGAGCGCGGCCACACCGGTTACATCATTTATGCGGTGGATGTATCTGAGGAAAAAGAAGTGAGAGCCGAGGACATTCCAGTTGTGGCGGAGTTCATTGATGTGTTCCCAGATGAGATTCCGGGATTTCCGCCTGTCAGGGACGTTGAGTTTGCTATTGAGCTGTTACCGGGGACATCAGCCATTTCTCGTGCCCCATACAGGATGGCACCGGCAGAGCTGAGGGAACTAAAGGTACAGTTACAGGAGCTCCTTGACAAGGGATACATTCGTCCTAGTGTATCGCCTTGGGGTGCACCAGTCTTGTTCGTGAAAAAGAAGGATGGATCAATGCGTCTGTGCATTGACTACAGGCAATTGAACAAGGCTACAGTGAAGAACAGATATCCACTTCCGAGGATTGATGATCTGTTCGACCAGCTTCAGGGTACAGAGGTGTACTCTAAGATAGACTTGAGGTCAGGCTATCATCAGGTGCGGGTTAGAGCTGGTGATGTTCAAAAGACGGCTTTTAGAACTCGATACGGACACTATGAGTTCTTGGTAATGCCTTTCGGGTGTAACAAATGCACCTGCAGTTTTTATGAGCCTGATGAACAGAGTATTTCAGGAGTACCTCGATCAGTTTGTGATCGTATTCATTGATGACATCCTCGTCTATTCAAGGAGTGAGGAGGATCATGCCAATCATCTGAGGATAGTGCTCCAGATCCTCAGAGATCATCAGTTGTACGCTAAACTCAGCAAGTGTGAGTTTTGGCTGAGCAGTGTTGCATTCTTGGGCCATATTATATCACGAGAAGGGATATCAGTAGACCCGAGGAAGATAGAGGCAGTTATGGATTGGTCTACCCCTACTTCAGTCAGTGAGATTCGGAGTTTTCTTGGGTTGGCTGGCTATTATCGACGTTTCGTCGAGGTTTCTCAAAGATCGCCAAACCACTTACACAGCTGACTCAGAAGGGAGTCTCTTTTTGTTGGTCAGAGGCTTGTGAGCAGAGTTTCCGGGAATTGAAACACAGACTGACTACTGCACCAGTTCTTGTGATTCCCAAGGAGAACAAAGGATTTGTTCTTTATACCGACGCATCGCTACAGGGCTTAGGATGCGTACTGATGCAGGACAGACATGTGTGGCTTATGCTTCGAGACAGTTGAAGCCACATGAGACGAGGTATCCAGTCCATGATTTGGAGTTGGCAGCTATAGTTTTCGCCTTGAAGATATGGCGACACTACTTATACGGTACCTCATTCACCATCTTCACTGATCACAAGAGCCTGAAGTTCTTGTTTACACAGGCTGAGCTGAACATGAGACAGAGGAGATGGATGGATCTATTGAAGGATTATGATTGTGAAATCCTATACCATCCCGGGAAAGCGAAATTTGACAGCCGACGCTTTGAGTCGGAAGGTGAGGAGCACAGCAGAGGATGCCATGTACCTATCGGCTATGTTGGGCTCCTACTGCCATTTGGGATTCGATTACGATGTGTCTACTTCACCAGTACAGGTTTTGACCTTGCTAGCTGAGCCGGTTATTTATGATCACATCAGGAAGGCTCAGGGGACCGATGCAGAGATTCAGAGATGGATGTCAGTGGTCCATTCAGATCAGCCATCGAGATTCAGAGTGGCTGAGGACGGTTCTTTGCGACTTGGCGACAGATGGGTGGTTCCAGATACACCCGAGTTGCGCCAGGGTATCTTACAGCGAGCTCATTGCAGTAGGATGAGTGTTCACCCAGGCGGGAAGAAGATGTATAAGGATCTACGCAACCAGTTCTGGTGGAGGCGTATGAAACAAGATGTCACCTCATTTGTCAAGCGCTGTTTGATTTGTCAACAGGTGAAGGCTGAGAGGCAGAGGCCTGGAGGTGAACTAAGGAGTTTGGAGATACCCGAGTGGAAGTGGCAGCACGTGTCGATGGACTTCGTGACCCACTTACCGAGGACTGTTTCGGGTTTTTGATGCCATCTGGGTAGTCGTGGACAGATTGACTAAAGTGGCTCATTTCATTCCTTACTGTATGACATATACGCACTTGAGGATGGCACAGTTATATGTCAGAGATATAGTGAGACTACACGGGAGATTCCTGTTTGATAGTGTCTGATCGAGATCCACGGTTCACATCTCACTTTTGGGAAGGTCTGCAGAAAGCTCTAGGTACGGAGTTGAGGCTGAGCACAGCCTATCACCCTCAGACAGACGGACAGACTGAGCGTACGATACAGACGCTCGAGGATATGTTGAGAGCTTGTGTGTTAGAGTTCGACATATCATGGCAGGACTTGATAGCCTTGGTAGAGTTCTCTTACAACAACAGCTACCAGGCAAGTATACAGATGGCTCCTTTCGAGGCCCTCTATGGTAGGCGTTGTAGGTCACCTTGTGTTGGGATGACTTGGACCGTAAGTCGGTTGGAGGACCAGAGTTGGTTCAGGAAATGGAAGAGAAAGTTAAGGTTATCAGACGAAAGATGAAGGCAGCTCAGGATAGACAGGCAGCATATGCCAATCAGCGGCGGAGACCGTTGGAGTTTCAGTTGGGCGACAGAGTTTTTCTGAAGATCTCACCCTTCAGGGGTGTGGTACGGTTTGGTATGCGGGGGGGGAAGTTGTCTCCTAGATACGTGGGGCCGTATGAGATCTACAGCGTGTGGGTACTCTGGCGTACCGTTTGGCCTTACCGCCTTCTCTGTCGGGTATACACATGTATTCCATGTGTCTATGCTGAGGAAGTATGAGCCGGATCCTTCACATGTGTTACAGCCTTCTGAGGTTCAGATTGAGTCCGATGTTTCCTATGTGGAGCGGCCTATCAGGATTTTGGATAGGGCAGATCGCAGACTGAGAAACAAAGTTATACCTATGGTCAAAGTTCAGTGGGATCGTAGGGGTGTCGAGGAGGCCACGTGGGAGACGGAGCGACACATGGTGCAGCACTACCCAGAACTGTTTTCTGGTATGTGATTTACGTTCATTTTATTTTGGGTAAGTGCATGCTGATTTCGAGGGCGAAATCCTATAAGTAGGGGAGTATTGTGATATCCCCGAAATGATTATGTGTTATTTAAACATTAATCATTGTTGTGAAATTTATGGTACTAATTCTTGTGATGAATTAATAATATTGGGAGATGCATGTAAGGGTGCATGTGTTACATGTTGGGATTTTGGGGATTGTGGCATGTTTAATTTGGGGTGTGTGTTAATCGTTTTGGTAAGTATATTTTTAAATAGGAATTGAAGTATTTTAATGAGAAAATACTATAAAATATCATGTGAGGATATTTTAATACATCGTGCGAAATACCGGGACCACAACATAACACATCACATAAACCCACCACAAACCACCCCCCCTTGACCCATACCCTGCTGCCAGCTGCAGCTTACCATACCTCTTTCCTCATCTCCCACTCCACCTTGTCATAGCTGAAACCACTCCATTCTCTCCAACTTTTTCGTCCAACATCTGGTAAGGGAAAACAAGAGGAGATCCACCATTTTTCTTGCTTGGAAAGCTTGCAAAAATCGGAGCCAAAGGGGTGAGGAACCATTTCTGGGTTTGAAGTTTTTGTTGTTGAGTTCATACTTTGTTTAGTGTGAAAAATGGCATGTTAGGTTAGGTTTTGTTAAACCTTCGATTCATGTTCATTTATGGTGTAATTATGAAAATTCTCAAAACTTTCCAACAAGATAACATTACATGTCTTTATGTGAAATAGAATTATCAAAACATCAAAAAAATGGTGTTAAAATCTTCTAAATATTTTCCCAAGAAAATGACATATACTCGAATATTCGCACGAAATCGAATTTATCAAAAAATCAAAAACTTACGTAATTCTGAAAATTTCTCAAAACCTTCTTCCAACCAAGAAAATATGTACTCAAGACACATACTCTTATAATTGCACGAAATAGAAATTTATCAAAAATCAAAAAAACGTCCGAAATTGTTAAAATTTCTCAAATACTTATTCGAACCAAGAAAATGATGTACTCAAGACATATACTCGAATATTCGCACGAAATCGAATTTATCAAAAAATCAAAAAACTTACGTAATTTCTGAAAATTTCTCAAAACCTTCTTCCAACCAAGAAAATTATGTACTCAAGACACATACTCTTATAATTGCACGAAATAGAAATTTATCAAAAAATAAAAAAAAACGTCCGAAATTGTTAAAATTTCTCAAATACTTATTCGAACCAAGAAAATGATGTACTCAAACATATACTCGAATATTCGCACGAAATCGAAATTTATCAAAAATCAAAAAACTTACGTAATTTCTGAAAATTTCTCAAAACCTTCTTCCAACCAAGAAAATTATGTACTCAAGACACATACTCTTATAATTGCACGAAATAGAAATTTATCAAAATCAAAAAAAACGTCCGAAATTGTTAAAATTTCTCAAATACTTATTCGAACCAAGAAAATGATGTACTCTAGACATATACTCGAATATTCGCACGAAATCGAAATTTATCAAAAATCAAAAAACTTACGTAATTTCTGAAAATTTCTCAAAACCTTCTTCCAACCAAGAAAATTATGTACTCAAGACACATACTCTTATAATTGCACGAAATAGAAATTTATCAAAAAATCAAAAAAACGTCCGAAATTGTTAAATTTCTCAAATACTTATTCGAACCAAGAAAATGATGTACTCTAGACATATACTCGAATATTCGCACGAAATCGAAATTTATCAAAAAATCAAAAAACTTACGTAATTTCTGAAAATTTCTCAAAACCTTCTTCCAACCAAGAAAATTTACTCAAGACACATACTCTTATAATTGCACGAAATAGAAATTTATCAAAAAATCAAAAAAACGTCCGAAATTGTTAAAATTTCTCAAATACTTATTCGAACCAAGAAAATGATGTACTCAAGACATATACTCGAATATTCGCACGAAATCGAAATTATCAAAAAATCAAAAAACTTACGTAATTCTGAAAATTTCTCAAAACCTTCTTCCAACCAAGAAATTATGTACTCAAGACACATACTCTTATAATTGCACGAAAAGAAATTTATCAAAAATCAAAAAAACGTCCGAAATTGTTAAAATTTCTCAAATACTTATTCGAACCAAGAAAATGATGTACTCTAGACATATACTCGAATATTCGCACGAAATCGAATTTATCAAAAAATCAAAAAACTTACGTAATTTCTGAAAATTTCTCAAAACCTTCTTCCAACCAAGAAAATTGTACTCAAGACACATACTCTTATAATTGCACGAAATAGAAATTTATCAAAAATCAAAAAAACGTCCGAAATTGTTAAAATTTCTCAAATACTTATTCGAACCAAGAAAATGATGTACTCAACATATACTCGAATATTCGCACGAAATCGGAATTTATCAAAAAATCAAAAAACTTACGTAATTTCTGAAAATTTCTCAAAACCTTCTTCCAACCAAGAAAATTATGTACTCAAGACACATACTCTTATAATTGCACGAAATAGAAATTTATCAAAAAATCAAAAAAACGTCCGAAATTGTTAAAATTTCTCAAATACTTATTCGAACCAAGAAAATGATATACTCAAGACATATACTCGAATATTCGCACGAAATCGAAATTTATCAAAAAATCAAAAAACTTACGTAATTTCTGAAAATTTCTCAAAACCTTCTTCCAACCAAGAAAATTATGTACTCAAGACACATACTCTTATAATTGCACGAAATAGAAATTTATCAAAAATCAAAAAAACGTCCGAAATTGTTAAAATTTCTCAAATACTTATTCGAACCAAGAAAATGATGTACTCTAGACATATACTCGAATATTCGCACGAAATCGAATTTATCAAAAAATCAAAAAACTTACGTAATTCTGAAAATTTCTCAAAACCTTCTTCCAACCAAGAAATTATGTACTCAAGACACATACTCTTATAATTGCACGAAATAGAAATTTATCAAAAAATCAAAAAAACGTCCGAAATTGTTAAAATTTCTCAAATACTTATTCGAACCAAGAAAATGATGTACTCAAGACATATACTCGAATATTCGCACGAAATCGAAATTTATCAAAAAATCAAAAAACTTACGTAATTCTGAAAATTTCTCAAAACCTTCTTCCAACCAAGAAAATTATGTACTCAAGACACATACTCTTATAATTGCACGAAAAGAAATTTATCAAAAAATCAAAAAAACGTCCGAAATTGTTAAAATTTCTCAAATACTTATTCGAACCAAGAAAATGATGTACTCTAGACATATACTCGAATATTCGCACGAAATCGAAATTTATCAAAAAATCAAAAAACTTACGTAATTTCTGAAAATTTCTCAAAACCTTCTTCCAACCAAGATAATTATGTACTCAAGACACATACTCTTATAATTGCACGAAATAGAAATTTATCAAAAAATCAAAAAAACGTCCGAAATTGTTAAAATTTCTCAAATACTTATTCGAACCAAGAAAATGATATACTCAAGACATATACTCGAATATTCGCACGAAATCGAAATTTATCAAAAAATCAAAAAACTTACGTAATTTCTGAAAATTTCTCAAAACCTTCTTCCAACCAAGAAATTATTTACTCAAGACACATACTCTTATAATTGCACGAAATAGAAATTTATCAAAAAATCAAAAAAACGTCCGAAATTGTTAAAATTTCTCAAATACTTATTCGAACCAAGAAAATGATGTACTCTAGACATATACTCGAATATTCGCACGAAATCGGAATTTATCAAAAAATCAAAAAACTTACGTAATTTCTGAAAATTTCTCAAAACCTTCTTCCAACCAAGAAAATTATGTACTCAAGACACATACTCTTATAATTGCACGAAATAGAAATTTATCAAAAATCAAAAAAACGTCCGAAATTGTTAAAATTTCTCAAATACTTATTCGAACCAAGAAAATGATACTCAAGACATATACTCGAATATTCGCACGAAATCGAAATTTATCAAAAAATCAAAAAACTTACGTAATTCTGAAAATTTCTCAAAACCTTCTTCCAACCAAGAAAATTATGTACTCAAGACACATACTCTTATAATTGCACGAAATAGAAATTTATCAAAAAATCAAAAAAACGTCCGAAATTGTTAAAATTTCTCAAATACTTATTCGAACCAAGAAAATGATGTACTCTAGACATATACTCGAATATTCGCACGAAATCGAAATTTATCAAAAAATCAAAAAACTTACGTAATTTCTGAAAATTTCTCAAAACCTTCTTCCAACCAAGAAAATTATGTACTCAAGACACATACTCTTATAATTGCACGAAATAGAAATTTATCAAAAATCAAAAAAACGTCCGAAATTGTTAAAATTTCTCAAATACTTATTCGAACCAAGAAAATGATATACTCAAGACATATACTCGAATATTCGCACGAAATCGAAATTTATCAAAAAATCAAAAAACTTACGTAATTCTGAAAATTTCTCAAAACCTTCTTCCAACCAAGAAAATTATGTACTCAAGACACATACTCTTATAATTGCACGAAATAGAAATTTATCAAAAAATCAAAAAAACGTCCGAAATTGTTAAAATTTCTCAAATACTTATTCGAACCAAGAAAATGATGTACTCTAGACATATACTCGAATATTCGCACGAAATCGAAATTTATCAAAAAATCAAAAAACTTACGTAATTCTGAAAATTTCTCAAAACCTTCTTCCAACCAAGATAATTATGTACTCAAGACACATACTCTTATAATTGCACGAAATAGAAATTTATCAAAAAATCAAAAAAACGTCCGAAATTGTTAAAATTTCTCAAATACTTATTCGAACCAAGAAAATGATGTACTCAAGACATATACTCGAATATTCGCACGAAATCGAAATTTATCAAAAAATCAAAAAACTTACGTAATTCTGAAAATTTCTCAAAACCTTCTTCCAACCAAGAAAATTATGTACTCAAGACACATACTCTTATAATTGCACGAAATAGAAATTTATCAAAAAATCAAAAAAACGTCCGAAATTGTTAAAATTTCTCAAATACTTATTCGAACCAAGAAAATGATGTACTAGACATATACTCGAATATTCGCACGAAATCGAAATTTATCAAAAAATCAAAAAACTTACGTAATTCTGAAAATTTCTCAAAACCTTCTTCCAACCAAGAAAATTATGTACTCAAGACACATACTCTTATAATTGCACGAAATAGAAATTTATCAAAAATCAAAAAAACGTCCGAAATTGTTAAAATTTCTCAAATACTTATTCGAACCAAGAAAATGATGTACTCAAGACATATACTCGAATATTCGCACGAAATCGAAATTTATCAAAAAATCAAAAAACTTACGTAATTCTGAAAATTTCTCAAAACCTTCTTCCAACCAAGAAAATTATGTACTCAAGACACATACTCTTATAATTGCACGAAATAGAAATTTATCAAAAAATCAAAAAAACGTCCGAAATTGTTAAAATTTCTCAAATACTTATTCGAACCAAGAAAATGATGTACTCTAGACATATACTCGAATATTCGCACGAAATCGAAATTTATCAAAAAATCAAAAAACTTACGTAATTCTGAAAATTTCTCAAAACCTTCTTCCAACCAAGAAAATTATGTACTCAAGACACATACTCTTATAATTGCACGAAATAGAAATTTATCAAAAATCAAAAAAACGTCCGAAATTGTTAAAATTTCTCAAATACTTATTCGAACCAAGAAAATGATGTACTCAAGACATATACTCGAATATTCGCACGAAATCGAAATTTATCAAAAAATCAAAAAACTTACGTAATTTCTGAAAATTTCTCAAAACCTTCTTCCAACCAAGAAAATTATGTACTCAAGACACATACTCTTATAATTGCACGAAATAGAAATTTATCAAAAAATCAAAAAAACGTCCGAAATTGTTAAAATTTCTCAAATACTTATTCGAACCAAGAAAATGATGTACTCTAGACATATACTCGAATATTCGCACGAAATCGAAATTTATCAAAAAATCAAAAAACTTACGTAATTCTGAAAATTTCTCAAAACCTTCTTCCAACCAAGAAAATTATGTACTCAAGACACATACTCTTATAATTGCACGAAATAGAAATTTATCAAAAATCAAAAAAACGTCCGAAATTGTTAAAATTTCTCAAATACTTATTCGAACCAAGAAAATGATGTACTCAAGACATATACTCGAATATTCGCACGAAATCGAAATTTATCAAAAAATCAAAAAACTTACGTAATTCTGAAAATTTCTCAAAACCTTCTTCCAACCAAGAAAATTATGTACTCAAGACACATACTCTTATAATTGCACGAAATAGAAATTTATCAAAAATCAAAAAAACGTCCGAAATTGTTAAAATTTCTCAAATACTTATTCGAACCAAGAAAATGATGTACTCTAGACATATACTCGAATATTCGCACGAAATCGAAATTTATCAAAAAATCAAAAAACTTACGTAATTCTGAAAATTTCTCAAAACCTTCTTCCAACCAAGAAAATTATGTACTCAAGACACATACTCTTATAATTGCACGAAATAGAAATTTATCAAAAATCAAAAAAACGTCCGAAATTGTTAAAATTTCTCAAATACTTATTCGAACCAAGAAAATGATGTACTCAAGACATATACTCGAATATTCGCACGAAATCGAAATTTATCAAAAAATCAAAAAACTTACGTAATTCTGAAAATTTCTCAAAACCTTCTTCCAACCAAGAAAATTATGTACTCAAGACACATACTCTTATAATTGCACGAAATAGAAATTTATCAAAAAATCAAAAAAACGTCCGAAATTGTTAAAATTTCTCAAATACTTATTCGAACCAAGAAAATGATGTACTCTAGACATATACTCGAATATTCGCACGAAATCGAATTTATCAAAAAATCAAAAAACTTACGTAATTCTGAAAATTTCTCAAAACCTTCTTCCAACCAAGAAAATTATGTACTCAAGACACATACTCTTATAATTGCACGAAATAGAAATTTATCAAAAAATCAAAAAAACGTCCGAAATTGTTAAAATTTCTCAAATACTTATTCGAACCAAGAAAATGATGTACTCAAGACATATACTCGAATATTCGCACGAAATCGAAATTTATCAAAAAATCAAAAAACTTACGTAATTCTGAAAATTTCTCAAAACCTTCTTCCAACCAAGAAAATTATGTACTCAAGACACATACTCTTATAATTGCACGAAATAGAAATTTATCAAAAAATCAAAAAAACGTCCGAAATTGTTAAAATTTCTCAAATACTTATTCGAACCAAGAAAATGATGTACTCTAGACATATACTCGAATATTCGCACGAAATCGAAATTTATCAAAAAATCAAAAAACTTACGTAATTCTGAAAATTTCTCAAAACCTTCTTCCAACCAAGAAAATTATGTACTCAAGACACATACTCTTATAATTGCACGAAATAGAAATTTATCAAAAAATCAAAAAAACGTCCGAAATTGTTAAAATTTCTCAAATACTTATTCGAACCAAGAAAATGATGTACTCAAGACATATACTCGAATATTCGCACGAAATCGAAATTTATCAAAAAATCAAAAAACTTACGTAATTCTGAAAATTTCTCAAAACCTTCTTCCAACCAAGAAAATTATGTACTCAAGACACATACTCTTATAATTGCACGAAATAGAAATTTATCAAAAATCAAAAAAACGTCCGAAATTGTTAAAATTTCTCAAATACTTATTCGAACCAAGAAAATGATGTACTCAAGACATATACTCGAATATTCGCACGAAATCGAAATTTATCAAAAAATCAAAAAACTTACGTAATTCTGAAAATTTCTCAAAACCTTCTTCCAACCAAGAAAATTATGTACTCAAGACACATACTCTTATAATTGCACGAAATAGAAATTTATCAAAAATCAAAAAAACGTCCGAAATTGTTAAAATTTCTCAAATACTTATTCGAACCAAGAAAATGATGTACTCTAGACATATACTCGAATATTCGCACGAAATCGAAATTTATCAAAAAATCAAAAAACTTACGTAATTCTGAAAATTTCTCAAAACCTTCTTCCAACCAAGAAAATTATGTACTCAAGACACATACTCTTATAATTGCACGAAATAGAAATTTATCAAAAAATCAAAAAAACGTCCGAAATTGTTAAAATTTCTCAAATACTTATTCGAACCAAGAAAATGATGTACTCTAGACATATACTCGAATATTCGCACGAAATCGAAATTTATCAAAAAATCAAAAAACTTACGTAATTCTGAAAATTTCTCAAAACCTTCTTCCAACCAAGAAAATGTACTCAAGACACATACTCTTATAATTGCACGAAATAGAAATTTATCAAAAAATCAAAAAAACGTCCGAAATTGTTAAAATTTCTCAAATACTTATTCGAACCAAGAAAATGATGTACTCAAGACATATACTCGAATATTCGCACGAAATCGAAATTTATCAAAAAATCAAAAAACTTACGTAATTCTGAAAATTTCTCAAAACCTTCTTCCAACCAAGAAAATTATGTACTCAAGACACATACTCTTATAATTGCACGAAATAGAAATTTATCAAAAATCAAAAAAACGTCCGAAATTGTTAAAATTTCTCAAATACTTATTCGAACCAAGAAAATGATGTACTCTAGACATATACTCGAATATTCGCACGAAATCGAAATTTATCAAAAAATCAAAAAACTTACGTAATTCTGAAAATTTCTCAAAACCTTCTTCCAACCAAGAAAATTATGTACTCAAGACACATACTCTTATAATTGCACGAAATAGAAATTTATCAAAAAATCAAAAAAACGTCCGAAATTGTTAAAATTTCTCAAATACTTATTCGAACCAAGAAAATGATGTACTCAAGACATATACTCGAATATTCGCACGAAATCGAAATTTATCAAAAAATCAAAAAACTTACGTAATTCTGAAAATTTCTCAAAACCTTCTTCCAACCAAGAAAATTATGTACTCAAGACACATACTCTTATAATTGCACGAAATAGAAATTTATCAAAAAATCAAAAAAACGTCCGAAATTGTTAAAATTTCTCAAATACTTATTCGAACCAAGAAAATGATGTACTCTAGACATATACTCGAATATTCGCACGAAATCGAAATTTATCAAAAAATCAAAAAACTTACGTAATTCTGAAAATTTCTCAAAACCTTCTTCCAACCAAGAAAATTATGTACTCAAGACACATACTCTTATAATTGCACGAAATAGAAATTTATCAAAAAATCAAAAAAACGTCCGAAATTGTTAAAATTTCTCAAATACTTATTCGAACCAAGAAAATGATGTACTCAAGACATATACTCGAATATTCGCACGAAATCGAAATTTATCAAAAAATCAAAAAACTTACGTAATTCTGAAAATTTCTCAAAACCTTCTTCCAACCAAGAAAATTATGTACTCAAGACACATACTCTTATAATTGCACGAAATAGAAATTTATCAAAAAATCAAAAAAACGTCCGAAATTGTTAAAATTTCTCAAATACTTATTCGAACCAAGAAAATGATGTACTCAAGACATATACTCGAATATTCGCACGAAATCGAAATTTATCAAAAAATCAAAAAACTTACGTAATTCTGAAAATTTCTCAAAACCTTCTTCCAACCAAGAAAATTATGTACTCAAGACACATACTCTTATAATTGCACGAAATAGAAATTTATCAAAAATCAAAAAAACGTCCGAAATTGTTAAAATTTCTCAAATACTTATTCGAACCAAGAAAATGATGTACTCAAGACATATACTCGAATATTCGCACGAAATCGAAATTTATCAAAAAATCAAAAAACTTACGTAATTCTGAAAATTTCTCAAAACCTTCTTCCAACCAAGAAAATTATGTACTCAAGACACATACTCTTATAATTGCACGAAATAGAAATTTATCAAAAAATCAAAAAAACGTCCGAAATTGTTAAAATTTCTCAAATACTTATTCGAACCAAGAAAATGATGTACTCTAGACATATACTCGAATATTCGCACGAAATCGAAATTTATCAAAAAATCAAAAAACTTACGTAATTCTGAAAATTTCTCAAAACCTTCTTCCAACCAAGAAAATTATGTACTCAAGACACATACTCTTATAATTGCACGAAATAGAAATTTATCAAAAATCAAAAAAACGTCCGAAATTGTTAAAATTTCTCAAATACTTATTCGAACCAAGAAAATGATGTACTCAAGACATATACTCGAATATTCGCACGAAATCGAAATTTATCAAAAAATCAAAAAACTTACGTAATTCTGAAAATTTCTCAAAACCTTCTTCCAACCAAGAAAATTATGTACTCAAGACACATACTCTTATAATTGCACGAAATAGAAATTTATCAAAAAATCAAAAAAACGTCCGAAATTGTTAAAATTTCTCAAATACTTATTCGAACCAAGAAAATGATGTACTCTAGACATATACTCGAATATTCGCACGAAATCGAAATTTATCAAAAAATCAAAAAACTTACGTAATTCTGAAAATTTCTCAAAACCTTCTTCCAACCAAGAAAATTATGTACTCAAGACACATACTCTTATAATTGCACGAAATAGAAATTTATCAAAAAATCAAAAAAACGTCCGAAATTGTTAAAATTTCTCAAATACTTATTCGAACCAAGAAAATGATGTACTCAAGACATATACTCGAATATTCGCACGAAATCGAAATTTATCAAAAAATCAAAAAACTTACGTAATTCTGAAAATTTCTCAAAACCTTCTTCCAACCAAGAAAATTATGTACTCAAGACACATACTCTTATAATTGCACGAAATAGAAATTTATCAAAAAATCAAAAAAACGTCCGAAATTGTTAAAATTTCTCAAATACTTATTCGAACCAAGAAAATGATGTACTCTAGACATATACTCGAATATTCGCACGAAATCGAAATTTATCAAAAAATCAAAAAACTTACGTAATTCTGAAAATTTCTCAAAACCTTCTTCCAACCAAGAAATTATGTACTCAAGACA
The DNA here is from genome assembly GCA_907163345.1 of Haberlea rhodopensis. Lineage (NCBI taxonomy): Eukaryota > Viridiplantae > Streptophyta > Magnoliopsida > Lamiales > Gesneriaceae > Haberlea > Haberlea rhodopensis. The sequence continues at coordinate 350,613 of CAJQUN010000520.1, read as the reverse complement.
CATACTCTTATAATTGCACGAAATAGAAATTTATCAAAAATCAAAAAAACGTCCGAAATTGTTAAAATTTCTCAAATACTTATTCGAACCAAGAAAATGATGTACTCAAGACATATACTCGAATATTCGCACGAAATCGAAATTTATCAAAAAATCAAAAAACTTACGTAATTCTGAAAATTTCTCAAAACCTTCTTCCAACCAAGAAAATTATGTACTCAAGACACATACTCTTATAATTGCACGAAATAGAAATTTATCAAAAAATCAAAAAAACGTCCGAAATTGTTAAAATTTCTCAAATACTTATTCGAACCAAGAAAATGATGTACTCTAGACATATACTCGAATATTCGCACGAAATCGAAATTTATCAAAAAATCAAAAAACTTACGTAATTCTGAAAATTTCTCAAAACCTTCTTCCAACCAAGAAAATTATGTACTCAAGACACATACTCTTATAATTGCACGAAATAGAAATTTATCAAAAAATCAAAAAAACGTCCGAAATTGTTAAAATTTCTCAAATACTTATTCGAACCAAGAAAATGATGTACTCAAGACATATACTCGAATATTCGCACGAAATCGAAATTTATCAAAAAATCAAAAAACTTACGTAATTCTGAAAATTTCTCAAAACCTTCTTCCAACCAAGAAAATTATGTACTCAAGACACATACTCTTATAATTGCACGAAATAGAAATTTATCAAAAAATCAAAAAAACGTCCGAAATTGTTAAAATTTCTCAAATACTTATTCGAACCAAGAAAATGATGTACTCAAGACATATACTCGAATATTCGCACGAAATCGAAATTTATCAAAAAATCAAAAAACTTACGTAATTCTGAAAATTTCTCAAAACCTTCTTCCAACCAAGAAAATTATGTACTCAAGACACATACTCTTATAATTGCACGAAATAGAAATTTATCAAAAAATCAAAAAAACGTCCGAAATTGTTAAAATTTCTCAAATACTTATTCGAACCAAGAAAATGATGTACTCAAGACATATACTCGAATATTCGCACGAAATCGAAATTTATCAAAAAATCAAAAAACTTACGTAATTCTGAAAATTTCTCAAAACCTTCTTCCAACCAAGAAAATTATGTACTCAAGACACATACTCTTATAATTGCACGAAATAGAAATTTAAAAAATCAAAAAAACGTCCGAAATTGTTAAAATTTCTCAAATACTTATTCGAACCAAGAAAATGATGTACTCTAGACATATACTCGAATATTCGCACGAAATCGAAATTTATCAAAAAATCAAAAAACTTACGTAATTCTGAAAATTTCTCAAAACCTTCTTCCAACCAAGAAAATTATGTACTCAAGACACATACTCTTATAATTGCACGAAATAGAAATTTATCAAAAAATCAAAAAAACGTCCGAAATTGTTAAAATTTCTCAAATACTTATTCGAACCAAGAAAATGATGTACTCAAGACATATACTCGAATATTCGCACGAAATCGAAATTTATCAAAAAATCAAAAAACTTACGTAATTCTGAAAATTTCTCAAAACCTTCTTCCAACCAAGAAAATTATGTACTCAAGACACATACTCTTATAATTGCACGAAATAGAAATTTATCAAAAAATCAAAAAAACGTCCGAAATTGTTAAAATTTCTCAAATACTTATTCGAACCAAGAAAATGATGTACTCTAGACATATACTCGAATATTCGCACGAAATCGAAATTTATCAAAAAATCAAAAAACTTACGTAATTCTGAAAATTTCTCAAAACCTTCTTCCAACCAAGAAAATTATGTACTCAAGACACATACTCTTATAATTGCACGAAATAGAAATTTATCAAAAAATCAAAAAAACGTCCGAAATTGTTAAAATTTCTCAAATACTTATTCGAACCAAGAAAATGATGTACTCAAGACATATACTCGAATATTCGCACGAAATCGAAATTTATCAAAAAATCAAAAAACTTACGTAATTCTGAAAATTTCTCAAAACCTTCTTCCAACCAAGAAAATTATGTACTCAAGACACATACTCTTATAATTGCACGAAATAGAAATTTATCAAAAAATCAAAAAAACGTCCGAAATTGTTAAAATTTCTCAAATACTTATTCGAACCAAGAAAATGATGTACTCTAGACATATACTCGAATATTCGCACGAAATCGAAATTTATCAAAAAATCAAAAAACTTACGTAATTCTGAAAATTTCTCAAAACCTTCTTCCAACCAAGAAAATTATGTACTCAAGACACATACTCTTATAATTGCACGAAATAGAAATTTATCAAAAATCAAAAAAACGTCCGAAATTGTTAAAATTTCTCAAATACTTATTCGAACCAAGAAAATGATGTACTCTAGACATATACTCGAATATTCGCACGAAATCGAAATTTATCAAAAAATCAAAAAACTTACGTAATTCTGAAAATTTCTCAAAACCTTCTTCCAACCAAGAAAATTATGTACTCAAGACACATACTCTTATAATTGCACGAAATAGAAATTTATCAAAAAATCAAAAAAACGTCCGAAATTGTTAAAATTTCTCAAATACTTATTCGAACCAAGAAAATGATGTACTCAAGACATATACTCGAATATTCGCACGAAATCGAAATTTATCAAAAAATCAAAAAACTTACGTAATTCTGAAAATTTCTCAAAACCTTCTTCCAACCAAGAAAATTATGTACTCAAGACACATACTCTTATAATTGCACGAAATAGAAATTTATCAAAAAATCAAAAAAACGTCCGAAATTGTTAAAATTTCTCAAATACTTATTCGAACCAAGAAAATGATGTACTCTAGACATATACTCGAATATTCGCACGAAATCGAAATTTATCAAAAAATCAAAAAACTTACGTAATTCTGAAAATTTCTCAAAACCTTCTTCCAACCAAGAAAATTATGTACTCAAGACACATACTCTTATAATTGCACGAAATAGAAATTTATCAAAAATCAAAAAAACGTCCGAAATTGTTAAAATTTCTCAAATACTTATTCGAACCAAGAAAATGATGTACTCAAGACATATACTCGAATATTCGCACGAAATCGAAATTTATCAAAAAATCAAAAAACTTACGTAATTCTGAAAATTTCTCAAAACCTTCTTCCAACCAAGAAAATTATGTACTCAAGACACATACTCTTATAATTGCACGAAATAGAAATTTATCAAAAAATCAAAAAAACGTCCGAAATTGTTAAAATTTCTCAAATACTTATTCGAACCAAGAAAATGATGTACTCTAGACATATACTCGAATATTCGCACGAAATCGAAATTTATCAAAAAATCAAAAAACTTACGTAATTCTGAAAATTTCTCAAAACCTTCTTCCAACCAAGAAAATTATGTACTCAAGACACATACTCTTATAATTGCACGAAATAGAAATTTATCAAAAAATCAAAAAAACGTCCGAAATTGTTAAAATTTCTCAAATACTTATTCGAACCAAGAAAATGATGTACTCAAGACATATACTCGAATATTCGCACGAAATCGAAATTTATCAAAAAATCAAAAAACTTACGTAATTCTGAAAATTTCTCAAAACCTTCTTCCAACCAAGAAAATTATGTACTCAAGACACATACTCTTATAATTGCACGAAATAGAAATTTATCAAAAAATCAAAAAAACGTCCGAAATTGTTAAAATTTCTCAAATACTTATTCGAACCAAGAAAATGATGTACTCTAGACATATACTCGAATATTCGCACGAAATCGAAATTTATCAAAAAATCAAAAAACTTACGTAATTCTGAAAATTTCTCAAAACCTTCTTCCAACCAAGAAAATTATGTACTCAAGACACATACTCTTATAATTGCACGAAATAGAAATTTATCAAAAAATCAAAAAAACGTCCGAAATTGTTAAAATTTCTCAAATACTTATTCGAACCAAGAAAATGATGTACTCTAGACATATACTCGAATATTCGCACGAAATCGAAATTTATCAAAAAATCAAAAAACTTACGTAATTCTGAAAATTTCTCAAAACCTTCTTCCAACCAAGAAAATTATGTACTCAAGACACATACTCTTATAATTGCACGAAATAGAAATTTATCAAAAAATCAAAAAAACGTCCGAAATTGTTAAAATTTCTCAAATACTTATTCGAACCAAGAAAATGATGTACTCAAGACATATACTCGAATATTCGCACGAAATCGAAATTTATCAAAAAATCAAAAAACTTACGTAATTCTGAAAATTTCTCAAAACCTTCTTCCAACCAAGAAAATTATGTACTCAAGACACATACTCTTATAATTGCACGAAATAGAAATTTATCAAAAAATCAAAAAAACGTCCGAAATTGTTAAAATTTCTCAAATACTTATTCGAACCAAGAAAATGATGTACTCTAGACATATACTCGAATATTCGCACGAAATCGAAATTTATCAAAAAATCAAAAAACTTACGTAATTCTGAAAATTTCTCAAAACCTTCTTCCAACCAAGAAAATTATGTACTCAAGACACATACTCTTATAATTGCACGAAATAGAAATTTATCAAAAATCAAAAAAACGTCCGAAATTGTTAAAATTTCTCAAATACTTATTCGAACCAAGAAAATGATGTACTCAAGACATATACTCGAATATTCGCACGAAATCGAAATTTATCAAAAAATCAAAAAACTTACGTAATTCTGAAAATTTCTCAAAACCTTCTTCCAACCAAGAAAATTATGTACTCAAGACACATACTCTTATAATTGCACGAAATAGAAATTTATCAAAAAATCAAAAAAACGTCCGAAATTGTTAAAATTTCTCAAATACTTATTCGAACCAAGAAAATGATGTACTCTAGACATATACTCGAATATTCGCACGAAATCGAAATTTATCAAAAAATCAAAAAACTTACGTAATTCTGAAAATTTCTCAAAACCTTCTTCCAACCAAGAAAATTATGTACTCAAGACACATACTCTTATAATTGCACGAAATAGAAATTTATCAAAAAATCAAAAAAACGTCCGAAATTGTTAAAATTTCTCAAATACTTATTCGAACCAAGAAAATGATGTACTCAAGACATATACTCGAATATTCGCACGAAATCGAAATTTATCAAAAAATCAAAAAACTTACGTAATTCTGAAAATTTCTCAAAACCTTCTTCCAACCAAGAAAATTATGTACTCAAGACACATACTCTTATAATTGCACGAAATAGAAATTTATCAAAAAATCAAAAAAACGTCCGAAATTGTTAAAATTTCTCAAATACTTATTCGAACCAAGAAAATGATGTACTCAAGACATATACTCGAATATTCGCACGAAATCGAAATTTATCAAAAAATCAAAAAACTTACGTAATTCTGAAAATTTCTCAAAACCTTCTTCCAACCAAGAAAATTATGTACTCAAGACACATACTCTTATAATTGCACGAAATAGAAATTTATCAAAAAAAAAAAAAACGTCCGAAATTGTTAAAATTTCTCAAATACTTATTCGAACCAAGAAAATGATGTACTCTAGACATATACTCGAATATTCGCACGAAATCGAAATTTATCAAAAAATCAAAAAACTTACGTAATTCTGAAAATTTCTCAAAACCTTCTTCCAACCAAGAAAATTATGTACTCAAGACACATACTCTTATAATTGCACGAAATAGAAATTTATCAAAAAATCAAAAAAACGTCCGAAATTGTTAAAATTTCTCAAATACTTATTCGAACCAAGAAAATGATGTACTCAAGACATATACTCGAATATTCGCACGAAATCGAAATTTATCAAAAAATCAAAAAACTTACGTAATTCTGAAAATTTCTCAAAACCTTCTTCCAACCAAGAAAATTATGTACTCAAGACACATACTCTTATAATTGCACGAAATAGAAATTTATCAAAAAATCAAAAAAACGTCCGAAATTGTTAAAATTTCTCAAATACTTATTCGAACCAAGAAAATGATGTACTCAAGACATATACTCGAATATTCGCACGAAATCGAAATTTATCAAAAAATCAAAAAACTTACGTAATTCTGAAAATTTCTCAAAACCTTCTTCCAACCAAGAAAATTATGTACTCAAGACACATACTCTTATAATTGCACGAAATAGAAATTTATCAAAAATCAAAAAAACGTCCGAAATTGTTAAAATTTCTCAAATACTTATTCGAACCAAGAAAATGATGTACTCAGACATATACTCGAATATTCGCACGAAATCGAAATTTATCAAAAAATCAAAAAACTTACGTAATTCTGAAAATTTCTCAAAACCTTCTTCCAACCAAGAAAATTATGTACTCAAGACACATACTCTTATAATTGCACGAAATAGAAATTTATCAAAAATCAAAAAAACGTCCGAAATTGTTAAAATTTCTCAAATACTTATTCGAACCAAGAAAATGATGTACTCTAGACATATACTCGAATATTCGCACGAAATCGAAATTTATCAAAAAATCAAAAAACTTACGTAATTCTGAAAATTTCTCAAAACCTTCTTCCAACCAAGAAAATTATGTACTCAAGACACATACTCTTATAATTGCACGAAATAGAAATTTATCAAAAAATCAAAAAAACGTCCGAAATTGTTAAAATTTCTCAAATACTTATTCGAACCAAGAAAATGATGTACTCAAGACATATACTCGAATATTCGCACGAAATCGAAATTTATCAAAAAATCAAAAAACTTACGTAATTCTGAAAATTTCTCAAAACCTTCTTCCAACCAAGAAAATTATGTACTCAAGACACATACTCTTATAATTGCACGAAATAGAAATTTATCAAAAAATCAAAAAAACGTCCGAAATTGTTAAAATTTCTCAAATACTTATTCGAACCAAGAAAATGATGTACTCAAGACATATACTCGAATATTCGCACGAAATCGAAATTTATCAAAAAATCAAAAAACTTACGTAATTCTGAAAATTTCTCAAAACCTTCTTCCAACCAAGAAAATTATGTACTCAAGACACATACTCTTATAATTGCACGAAATAGAAATTTATCAAAAATCAAAAAAACGTCCGAAATTGTTAAAATTTCTCAAATACTTATTCGAACCAAGAAAATGATGTACTCTAGACATATACTCGAATATTCGCACGAAATCGAAATTTATCAAAAAATCAAAAAACTTACGTAATTCTGAAAATTTCTCAAAACCTTCTTCCAACCAAGAAAATTATGTACTCAAGACACATACTCTTATAATTGCACGAAATAGAAATTTATCAAAAAATCAAAAAAACGTCCGAAATTGTTAAAATTTCTCAAATACTTATTCGAACCAAGAAAATGATGTACTCAAGACATATACTCGAATATTCGCACGAAATCGAAATTTATCAAAAAATCAAAAAACTTACGTAATTCTGAAAATTTCTCAAAACCTTCTTCCAACCAAGAAAATTATGTACTCAAGACACATACTCTTATAATTGCACGAAATAGAAATTTATCAAAAATCAAAAAAACGTCCGAAATTGTTAAAATTTCTCAAATACTTATTCGAACCAAGAAAATGATGTACTCAAGACATATACTCGAATATTCGCACGAAATCGAAATTTATCAAAAAATCAAAAAACTTACGTAATTCTGAAAATTTCTCAAAACCTTCTTCCAACCAAGAAAATTATGTACTCAAGACACATACTCTTATAATTGCACGAAATAGAAATTTATCAAAAAATCAAAAAAACGTCCGAAATTGTTAAAATTTCTCAAATACTTATTCGAACCAAGAAAATGATGTACTCAAGACATATACTCGAATATTCGCACGAAATCGAAATTTATCAAAAAATCAAAAAACTTACGTAATTCTGAAAATTTCTCAAAACCTTCTTCCAACCAAGAAAATTATGTACTCAAGACACATACTCTTATAATTGCACGAAATAGAAATTTATCAAAAAATCAAAAAAACGTCCGAAATTGTTAAAATTTCTCAAATACTTATTCGAACCAAGAAAATGATGTACTCAAGACATATACTCGAATATTCGCACGAAATCGAAATTTATCAAAAAATCAAAAAACTTACGTAATTCTGAAAATTTCTCAAAACCTTCTTCCAACCAAGAAAATTATGTACTCAAGACACATACTCTTATAATTGCACGAAATAGAAATTTATCAAAAAATCAAAAAAACGTCCGAAATTGTTAAAATTTCTCAAATACTTATTCGAACCAAGAAAATGATGTACTCAAGACATATACTCGAATATTCGCACGAAATCGAAATTTATCAAAAAATCAAAAAACTTACGTAATTCTGAAAATTTCTCAAAACCTTCTTCCAACCAAGAAAATTATGTACTCAAGACACATACTCTTATAATTGCACGAAATAGAAATTTATCAAAAAATCAAAAAAACGTCCGAAATTGTTAAAATTTCTCAAATACTTATTCGAACCAAGAAAATGATGTACTCAAGACATATACTCGAATATTCGCACGAAATCGAAATTTATCAAAAAATCAAAAAACTTACGTAATTCTGAAAATTTCTCAAAACCTTCTTCCAACCAAGAAAATTATGTACTCAAGACACATACTCTTATAATTGCACGAAATAGAAATTTATCAAAAAATCAAAAAAACGTCCGAAATTGTTAAAATTTCTCAAATACTTATTCGAACCAAGAAAATGATGTACTCTAGACATATACTCGAATATTCGCACGAAATCGAAATTTATCAAAAAATCAAAAAACTTACGTAATTCTGAAAATTTCTCAAAACCTTCTTCCAACCAAGAAAATTATGTACTCAAGACACATACTCTTATAATTGCACGAAATAGAAATTTATCAAAAATCAAAAAAACGTCCGAAATTGTTAAAATTTCTCAAATACTTATTCGAACCAAGAAAATGATGTACTCAAGACATATACTCGAATATTCGCACGAAATCGAAATTTATCAAAAAATCAAAAAACTTACGTAATTCTGAAAATTTCTCAAAACCTTCTTCCAACCAAGAAAATTATGTACTCAAGACACATACTCTTATAATTGCACGAAATAGAAATTTATCAAAAAATCAAAAAAACGTCCGAAATTGTTAAAATTTCTCAAATACTTATTCGAACCAAGAAAATGATGTACTCTAGACATATACTCGAATATTCGCACGAAATCGAAATTTATCAAAAAATCAAAAAAACTTACGTAATTCTGAAAATTTCTTAAAAACTTTCTTCCAACCAAGATAACCATGAACTCAAGACACATACTCTTATAATTGCACGAAGTAGAAATTTATCAAAACATCAAAAACAATGTCCGCAATTGTAAAAATTTTCTCAAAATACTTATTCGAATCAAGAAAATGATGTACTCAAGACATATACTCGAATATTCGCACGAAATCGAAATTTATCAAAAAATCAAAAAACTTACGTAATTCTGAAAATTTCTCAAAACCTTCTTCCAACCAAGAAAATTATGTACTCAAGACACATACTCTTATAATTGCACGAAATAGAAATTTATCAAAAAATCAAAAAAACGTCCGAAATTGTTAAAATTTCTCAAATACTTATTCGAACCAAGAAAATGATGTACTCTAGACATATACTCGAATATTCGCACGAAATCGAATTTATCAAAAACTCAAAAACTACGTAATTCTGAAAATCCTCAAAACCTCTTCAACCAAGATAACAATGTACTCAAGGACACATACTCTTATAATGCACGAAATAGAAATTTATAAAAACATCAAAAAAACGTCCGACATTGATAAAATTCTCAAATACTTATTCGAACCAAGAAAATGATCTACTCGCAAACATAGCCTCAAATATTCGCACGAAATCAAAAATTTATCAAAAATAAAAAAACTTACGTAATTCTGAAAATTTCTCAAAACCTCTCCTTCCAACCAAGAAAATTACGTACTCAAGACACCACACTCTTATAATTGCCACGAAATAGAAATTTATCAAAAAAGTCAAAAAACTTACGTAATTCTGAAATTCCTCAAAACCTTCTTCCAACCAAGATAACAATGTATCAAGACACATACTCTTATATATTGCAACGAAATAGAATTTATAAAAACATCAAAAAAACGTCCGAAATTGATAAAATTTCTCAAATACTTATTCGAACCAAGAAAATGATATACTCGAAACATATACTCAAATATTCGCACGAAATCAAAATTTATCAAAAAATAAAAAAACTTAGTAATTCTGAAAATTTCTCAAAAACCTTCTTCCAACCAAGAAAATTACGTACTCAAGACACAACTCTTATAATTGCCACGAAATAGAAATTTATCAAAAAATAAAAAAAACGTCCGAAATTGTTTTTAAAACGTCCGAAATTGTTTAAAATTTCTCAAGTACTTATTTGAACGTAGAAAATGATGTACACAAGACATATACTAGAATATTCGCACGAATCGAAATTTATCAAAAAATCAAAAACTTACGTAATTCTGAAAATTTCTCAAAACCTTCTTCCAACCAAGAAAAATTACGTACTCAAGACACACACTCTTATAATTGCAACGAAATAGAAATTTATCAAAAAATAAAAAAAACGTCCGAAATTGTTAAAATTTCTCAAGTACTTATTTGAACGTAGAAAATGATATACACAAGACATATACTAGAATATTCGCACGGAAATCGAAATTTATCAAAAAATCAATAAAACTTACGTAATTCTGAAAATTTCTCAAAACTTCATCCAACAAGATAACAATGTATCAAGACACATACTCTTATAATTGCACGAAATAGAAATTTATCAAAAATCAAAAAAACGTCCGAAATTGTTAAAATTTCTCAAATACTTATTCGAACCAAGAAAATGATGTACTCTAGACATATACTCGAATATTCGCACGAAATCGAAATTTATCAAAAAATCAAAAAACTTACGTAATTCTGAAAATTTCTCAAAACCTTCTTCCAACCAAGAAAATTATGTACTCAAGACACATACTCTTATAATTGCACGAAATAGAAATTTATCAAAAAATCAAAAAAACGTCCGAAATTGTTAAAATTTCTCAAATACTTATTCGAACCAAGAAAATGATGTACTCAAGACATATACTCGAATATTCGCACGAAATCGAAATTTATCAAAAAATCAAAAAACTTACGTAATTCTGAAAATTTCTCAAAACCTTCTTCCAACCAAGAAAATTATGTACTCAAGACACATACTCTTATAATTGCACGAAATAGAAATTTATCAAAAAATCAAAAAAACGTCCGAAATTGTTAAAATTTCTCAAATACTTATTCGAACCAAGAAAATGATGTACTCTAGACATATACTCGAATATTCGCACGAAATCGAAATTTATCAAAAAATCAAAAAACTTACGTAATTCTGAAAATTTCTCAAAACCTTCTTCCAACCAAGAAAATTATGTACTCAAGACACATACTCTTATAATTGCACGAAATAGAAATTTATCAAAAAATCAAAAAAACGTCCGAAATTGTTAAAATTTCTCAAATACTTATTCGAACCAAGAAAATGATGTACTCAAGACATATACTCGAATATTCGCACGAAATCGAAATTTATCAAAAAATCAAAAAACTTACGTAATTCTGAAAATTTCTCAAAACCTTCTTCCAACCAAGAAAATTATGTACTCAAGACACATACTCTTATAATTGCACGAAATAGAAATTTATCAAAAAATCAAAAAAACGTCCGAAATTGTTAAAATTTCTCAAATACTTATTCGAACCAAGAAAATGATGTACTCAAGACATATACTCGAATAATTCTCACGAAATCGAAATTTATCAAAAAATCAAAAAAACTTACGTAATTTCTGAAAATTTCTCAAAACCTTCTTCCAACCAAGAAAATTATGTACTCCAAACACATACTCTTATAATTGCACGAAATAGAAATTTATCAAAAAGTCAAAAAACAACGTCGAAATTGTTAAAATTTCTCAAATACTTATTTGAACCAAGAAAATGATATACTCTATACATATACTCGAATTATTCGCACGAAATCGGAAATTATCAAAAATCAAAAAACTTACGTAATTCTGAAAATTTCTCAAAACCTTCTTCCAACCAAGAAAATTATTTACTCAAGACACATACTCTTTAATTGCACGAAATAGAAATTTATCAAAAAATAAAAAAAACATTCCGAAATTGTTAAAATTTCTCAAATACTTATTCGAACAAGAAAATGATGTACTCAAGACATATACTCAATATTCGCACGAAATCGAAATTTATCAAAAATCCAAAAAACTTACGTAATTCTGAAAATTTCTCAAAACCTTCTTCCAACCAAGAAAATTATGTACTCATGACACACACTCTTATAATTGCACGAAATAGAAATTATGAAAAATAAAAAAAAACTTCCGAAATTGTAAAATTTCTAAAATACTTATTCGACTAGAAAATGATGTACACAAGACATATACTCAAATATTCGCACGAAATCGAAATTTATCAAAAAATCAAAAAACTTACGTCATTTTGAAAATTTCTCAAACACCTTCTCCCAACCAAGATAACAATGTACTCAAGACACATACTTATAATTGTACGAAATAGAAATTTATCAAAAAATTAAAAAAAACGTCCGAAATTGTTAAAATTTCTCAAATACATTATTCGAACAAAGAAAATGATATACTCAAAACATATACTCGAATATTCGCACGAAATAGAATTTTATCAAAAATCAAAAAACTTACGTAATTTCAGAAAAATTTCTCAAAACCTTCTTCCAACCAAGAAAATTATTTACTCAAGACACATACTCTTATATTGCACGAATAGAAATTTATGAAAAAATAAAAAAAACGTTTCCGAAATTGTTAAAATTTCTAAAATACTTATTCGAACCAAGAAAATGTGTACACAAGACATATACTCAATATTCGCATTAAATCGAAATTTATCAAAAAATCAAAAACTTACGTTATTTTGAAAATTTTTCAAAACCTTCTTCCAACCAAGAAACAATGTACTCAAGACACCTACTTCTATATTGTACGAAATGGAAATTTATCAAAATAAAAAAAACTCCGAAATTGTAAAATTTCTCAAATACTTATTTCGAACCAAGAAAATGATATACTCAAACATATACTCGAATATTCGCACGAAATCGAATTTATCAAAAATCAAAAAATTACGTAATTTCTAAAATTTCTCAAAACCTTCTTCCAACCAAGAAATTATTTACTCAAACACACTACTCTTATAATTGCACGAAATAGAAATTTATCAAAAAAGTCAAAAAACAACTGAAATTTGTTAAAATTCTCAAATACTTATTTGAACCAAGAAACATGATGTACTCTATACATTATACTCGAATATTCGCACGAATCGGAATTTATCAAAAATCCAAAAACTACGTAATTCTGAAAATTTCTCAAAACCTTCTTCCAACCAAGAAAATTATGTACTCATGACAACACTCTTTATAATTGCACGAAATAGAAATTTATGAAAAAATATAAAAAACATCCGAAATTGTTTAAAATTTCTCAAATACTTATTCGAACCAAGAAAATGATGTACACAAGACATATACTCAAATATTCGCACGAAATCGAAATTTATCAAAAAATCAAAAAACTTAACGTCATTTTGAAAAATTTCTCAAAACCTTCTTCCAACCAAGATAACAATGTACTCAAGACACATACTTTATAATTGCTACGAATAGAAATTTATCAAAAAATTAAAAAAACGTCCGAAATTGTTAAAATTTCTCAAATACCTTATTCGAACAAGAAAATGATATACTCAAAACATATATTCGAATATTCGCACGAAATAGAATTTATCAAAATCAAAAAACTTACGAAATTTCAGAAATTTCTCAAAACCTTCTTCCAACAAGAAAATTATTTACTCAAGACACATACTCTTATAATTGCACGAAATAGAAATTTATGAAAAAATAAAAAAAAACGTCCCGAAATTGTTAAAATTTCTAAATACTTATTCGAACCAAGGAAAATGATGTACACAAGACATATACTCAAATATTCGCATGAAATCGAAATTTATCAAAAATCAAAAACTTACGTCATTTTGAAAATTTTTCAAAACCTTCTTCCAACCAAGATAACACTGTACTCAAGACACATACTTATAATTGTACGAAATAGAAATTTATCAAAAATAAAAAAAACGTCCGAAATTGTAAAAAATTTCTCAAATACTTATTCGAACCAAGAAATGATATACTCAAACATATACTCGAATATTCGCACGAAATCGAAATTTATCAAAAAATCAAAAAACTTACGTAATTCTGAAAATTTCTCAAAACCTTCTTCCAACCAAGAAAATTATGTACTCAAGACACATACTCTTATAATTGCACGAAATAGAAATTTATCAAAAAATCAAAAAAACGTCCGAAATTGTTAAAATTTCTCAAATACTTATTCGAACCAAGAAAATGATGTACTCAAGACATATACTCGAATATTCGCACGAAATCGAAATTTATCAAAAAATCAAAAAACTTACGTAATTCTGAAAATTTCTCAAAACCTTCTTCCAACCAAGAAAATTATGTACTCAAGACACATACTCTTATAATTGCACGAAATAGAAATTTATCAAAATCAAAAAAACGTCCGAAATTGTTAAAATTTCTCAAATACTTATTCGAACCAAGAAAATGATGTACTCAAGACATATACTCGAATATTCGCACGAAATCGAAATTTATCAAAAAATCAAAAAACTTACGTAATTCTGAAAATTTCTCAAAACCTTCTTCCAACCAAGAAAATTATGTACTCAAGACACATACTCTTATAATTGCACGAAATAGAAATTTATCAAAAAATCAAAAAAACGTCCGAAATTGTTAAAATTTCTCAAATACTTATTCGAACCAAGAAAATGATGTACTCAAGACATATACTCGAATATTCGCACGAAATCGAAATTTATCAAAAAATCAAAAAACTTACGTAATTTCTGAAAATTTCTCAAAACCTTCTTCCAACCAAGAAAATTATGTACTCAAGACACATACTCTTATAATTGCACGAAATAGAAATTTATCAAAAAATCAAAAAAACGTCCGAAATTGTTAAAATTTCTCAAATACTTATTCGAACCAAGAAAATGATGTACTCTAGACATATACTCGAATATTCGCACGAAATCGAAATTTATCAAAAAATCAAAAAACTTACGTAATTCTGAAAATTTCTCAAAACCTTCTTCCAACCAAGAAAATTATGTACTCAAGACACATACTCTTATAATTGCACGAAATAGAAATTTATCAAAAAATCAAAAAAACGTCCGAAATTGTTAAAATTTCTCAAATACTTATTCGAACCAAGAAAATGATGTACTCTAGACATATACTCGAATATTCGCACGAAATCGAAATTTATCAAAAAATCAAAAAACTTACGTAATTCTGAAAATTTCTCAAAACCTTCTTCCAACCAAGAAAATTATGTACTCAAGACACATACTCTTATAATTGCACGAAATAGAAATTTATCAAAAATCAAAAAAACGTCCGAAATTGTTAAAATTTCTCAAATACTTATTCGAACCAAGAAAATGATGTACTCTAGACATATACTCGAATATTCGCACGAAATCGAAATTTATCAAAAAATCAAAAAACTTACGTAATTCTGAAAATTTCTCAAAACCTTCTTCCAACCAAGAAAATTATGTACTCAAGACACATACTCTTATAATTGCACGAAATAGAAATTTATCAAAAAATCAAAAAAACGTCCGAAATTGTTAAAATTTCTCAAATACTTATTCGAACCAAGAAAATGATGTACTCAAGACATATACTCGAATATTCGCACGAAATCGAAATTTATCAAAAAATCAAAAAACTTACGTAATTTCTGAAAATTTCTCAAAACCTTCTTCCAACCAAGAAAATTGTACTCAAGACACATACTCTTATAATTGCACGAAATAGAAATTTATCAAAAATCAAAAAAACGTCCGAAATTGTTAAAATTTCTCAAATACTTATTCGAACCAAGAAAATGATGTACTCAAGACATATACTCGAATATTCGCACGAAATCGAAATTTATCAAAAAATCAAAAAACTTACGTAATTCTGAAAATTTCTCAAAACCTTCTTCCAACCAAGAAAATTATGTACTCAAGACACATACTCTTATAATTGCACGAAATAGAAATTTATCAAAAAATCAAAAAAACGTCCGAAATTGTTAAAATTTCTCAAATACTTATTCGAACCAAGAAAATGATGTACTCAAGACATATACTCGAATATTCGCACGAAATCGAAATTTATCAAAAAATCAAAAAACTTACGTAATTCTGAAAATTTCTCAAAACCTTCTTCCAACCAAGAAAATTATGTACTCAAGACACATACTCTTATAATTGCACGAAATAGAAATTTATCAAAAAATCAAAAAAACGTCCGAAATTGTTAAAATTTCTCAAATACTTATTCGAACCAAGAAAATGATGTACTCTAGACATATACTCGAATATTCGCACGAAATCGAAATTTATCAAAAAATCAAAAAACTTACGTAATTTCTGAAAATTTCTCAAAACCTTCTTCCAACCAAGAAAATTATGTACTCAAGACACATACTCTTATAATTGCACGAAATAGAAATTTATCAAAAATCAAAAAAACGTCCGAAATTGTTAAAATTTCTCAAATACTTATTCGAACCAAGAAAATGATGTACTCAAGACATATACTAGAATATTCCATGAAATTTAACAAAAAATCAAAACTACGTAATTTCAGAAATTTTCAAAACTTCTTCCAACCAAGAAATGTAAACATAAAACCATACTTGAATTGGACGAAATATAAATTATGAAAAATAAAATTCCACAAAAAGTCCGAATGTTAAAATTTCCCAAAGATACTATAATCCAATCAGAAAATTATATACTCAAGACATTTAATATGAATATTTCTGACGAAATCGAAATTTTATCAAATAATCAACAAGATATACGTAATTGGTCAAAATTTCTCAAAAAGTCAGAAATAGCGAAATTTCTCAAAAGACTTCTTCCATTTCAAGAAAATGATGCAATCACCGAACATATATACTAAGAAAAATTCGCTCGAAATTTCTAATTTATCAAAAAATAAAAAAACTTCGTAATTTGTAAAAATTTCTCAAAGCTTTTTTCCAATTAAGAAAATGACGTACTCAAGAACTGATGCTAAAATTCTACAATTTGAATTGTTTACGAAGACATATACTCCAACACTCCCACGAAATCGAAATTTATCAAAAAGTTAGTAATTGTGAAATTGTTCAAAAATTTATTCAAATCAAGAAAATTATGTAATCAAGATATATACTAGAATATTCGGACGAAATCAAAATTTATCAAAAAATCAAAAAAACAATGTAATTTGGCAAAATTTCCAAAACTTTCTTCCAACAAAGCAAATGATTTACTCAAAACATATACGCGAATATTCGAATGAAATCGAAATTTATTAAAAAATCAAAAAACTTACGTAATTTGAAAAATTTCTCGAAACCATCAAACAACCAAGAAAATGTTGTCTTCAATACTAGATGTTAAAATTCCACAAATTGAATTTGTTTACGAAGAGATATATACTCCAATAATCGCATGAAATCGAAATTTATCAAAAAAGACAGAAATAGCGAAATTACTCAAAAACTTCTTCCATTCAAGAAAATGATTTAATCAAGACATATACTAGAATATTCGCTCGAAATCGAAATTTATAAAAAAATCAAAAAACATACGTAATTTGTAAAAAATTCTCAAAGCGTTCTTCCAACCAAGAAAACGATGTACTCAAGACTTGATGTTAAGATTCCACAATTTGAAATTGTTTACGAAGACATATGCTCCAACACTCGGACGAAATCGAAATTAATCAAAAAATCAAAAAAGTGAGTAATTGTGATATTGCTCAAAAACTTCTTCCAATCAAGAAAATTATGTAATCAAGACATATAGTAGAATATTCGGACGAAATCGAGATTTATCAAAAAAATCAAAAAACTTACGTAATTTATCAAAATTTCTCAAAACTTTCTTCCAACAAAGAAAATGATGTACTCAAAACACATACTCGAATATTCGCACGAAATCGAAATTATCAAAAAATCAAAAAACTTACGTAATTTATGAAAGTTCTCAAAACCTTTCAACCAACCAAGAAAATGTTGTACTCAAGACTAGATGTTAAAATTCCACAAATTGAATTTGTTTACGAAGACATATATACTCCAGTACTCACACGAAATCGAAATTTATCAAAAAAACGTCAGTAATTATGAAATTGCTCAAAAACTTCTTCCATTCAAGAAAATGGTGTAATCAAGACATATAACTAGAATATTCGCTCGAAATCGAAATTTATAAAAAAAATCAAAAAAATTACGTAATTTGTAAAAAATTCTCAAAGCGTTCTTCCAACCAAGAAAACGATGTACTCAAGACTTGATGTTAAGATTCCACAATTTGAAATTGTTTACGAAGACATATGCTCCAACACTCGGACGAAATCGAAATTAATCAAAAAATCAAAAAAGTTAGTAATTGTGAAATTGTTCAAAAATTTATTCAAATCAAGAAAATTATGTAATCAAGATATATACTAGAATATTCGGACGAAATCAAAATTTATCAAAAAATCAAAAAAATAATGTAATTTGGCAAAATTTCCAAAACTTTCTTCCAACAAAGCAAATGATTTACTCAAAACATATACTCGAATATTCGAATGAAATCGAAATTTATTAAAAAATCAAAAAACTTACGTAATTTGAAAAATTTCTCAAAACCATCAAACAACCAAGAAAATGTTGTCTTCAATACTAGATGTTAAAATTCCACAAATTGAATTTGTTTACGAAGAGATATATACTCCAATAATCGCATGAAATCGAAATTTATCAAAAAAGACAGAAATAGTGAAATTGCTCAAAAACTTCTTCCCTTCAAGAAAATGATTTAATCAAGACATATACTAGAATATTCGCTCGAAATTGAAATTTATAAAAAAATCAAAAAACTTACGTAATTTGTAAAAAATTCTCAAAGCGTTCTTCCAACCAAGAAAACGATGTACTCAAGACTTGATGTTAAGATTCCACAATTTGAAATTGTTTACGAAGACATATGCTCCAACACTCAGACGAAATCGAAATTAATCAAAAAATCAAAAAAGTGAGTAATTGTGATATTGCTCAAAAACTTCTTCCAATCAAGAAAATTATGTAATCAAGACATATAGTAGAATATTCGGACGAAATCGAGATTTATCAAAAATATCAAAAACCTTACGTAATTTATCAAAATTTCTCAAAACTTTCTTCCAACAAAGAAAATGATGTACTCAAAACACATACTCGAATATTCGCACGAAATCGAAATTTATCAAAAAATCAAAAAACTTATGTAATTTATGAAAGTTCTCAAAACCTTTCAACCAACCAAGAAAATGTTGTACTCAAGACTAGATGTTAAAATTCCACAAATTGAATTTGTTTACGAAGACATATATACTCCAGTACTCACACGAAATCGAAATTTATCAAAAAAACGTCAGTAATTGTGAAATTGCTCAAAAACTTCTTCCATTCAAGAAAATGGTGTAATCAAGACATATACTAGAATATTCGCTCGAAATCGAACAAAAAAAATTAAAAAACTTACGTAATTTGTAAAAATTTCTCAAAACTTTCTTCCATCCAAGAAAATGACGTACTCAAGACTTGATGTTAAAATTCCACAAATTGAATTTGTTTAGGAAGACGTATATACTCCAATACTGGCACGAAATCGAAATTTATCAGAAGAAGCCTTCTTCCAACCAAGAAATGACATACACAAGACTTGATGTTAAAATTCCACAAATTGAATTTGTTTACAAAGATATATACTCCAATCCAGAAAATTATATAATCAAGACATATACTAGAATATTCGGACGAAATCGAAATGTATCAAAAAATATACGTAATTTGTCAAAATTTCTCAAAAAAGTCAGAAATAGCGAAATTGCTCAAAAACTTCTTCCATTCAAGAAAATGATGTAATCAAGACATATATACTAGAAAATTCGCTCGAAATCTAATTTATCAAAAAATAAAAAAACTTACGTAATTTGTAAAAAATTTTCAAAACTTTTTTCCAATTAAGAAAATGACGTACTCAAGAACTGATGCTAAAATTCCACAATTTGAATTTGTTTACGAAGACATATACTCCAACACTCCCACGAAATCGAAATTTATCAAAAAATCAAAAAAGTTAGTAATTGTGAAATTGTTCAAAAAATTATTCAAATCAAGAAAATTATGTAATCTAGATATATACTAGAATATTCGGACGAAATCAAAATTTATCAAAAAATCAAAAAAATAATGTAATTTGGCAAAATTTCCAAAACTTTCTTCCAACAAAGCAAATGATTTACTCAAGACATATACTCGAATATTCGAATGAAATCGAAATTTATTAAAAATTCAAAAAACTTACGTAATTTGAAAAATTTCTCAAAACCATCAAACAACCACGAAAATGTTGTCTTCAATACTAGATGTTAAAATTCCACAAATTGAATTTGTTTACGAAGAGATATATACTCCAATAATCGCATGAAATCGAAATTTATCAAAAAAGACAGAAATAGTGAAATTGCTCAAAAACTTCTTCCCTTCAAGAAAATGATTTAATCAAGACATATACTAGAATATTCGCTCGAAATCGAAATTTATAAAAAAATCAAAAAACTTACGTAATTTGTAAAAAATTCTCAAAGCGTTCTTCCAACCAAGAAAACGATGTACTCAAGACTTGATGTTAAGATTCCACAATTTGAAATTGTTTACGAAGACATATGCTCCAACACTCAGACGAAATCGAAATTAATCAAAAAATCAAAAAAGTGAGTAATTGTGATATTGCTCAAAAACTTCTTCCAATCAAGAAAATTATGTAATCAAGACATATAGTAGAATATTCGGACGAAATCGAGATTTATCAAAAAAATCAAAAAACTTACGTAATTTATCAAAATTTCTCAAAACTTTCTTCCAACAAAGAAAATGATGTACTCAAAACACATACTCGAATATTCGCACGAAATCGAAATTTATCAAAAAATCAAAAAACTTATGTAATTTATGAAAGTTCTCAAAACCTTTCAACCAACCAAGAAAATGTTGTACTCAAGACTAGATGTTAAAATTCCACAAATTGAATTTGTTTACGAAGACATATATACTCCAGTACTCACACGAAATCGAAATTTATCAAAAAAACGTCAGTAATTGTGAAATTGCTCAAAAACTTCTTCCATTCAAGAAAATGGTGTAATCAAGACATATACTAGAATATTCGCTCGAAATCGAACAAAAAAAATTAAAAAACTTACGTAATTTGTAAAAATTTCTCAAAACTTTCTTCCATCCAAGAAAATGACGTACTCAAGACTTGATGTTAAAATTCCACAAATTGAATTTGTTTAGGAAGACGTATATACTCCAATACTGGCACGAAATCGAAATTTATCAGAAGAAGCCTTCTTCCAACCAAGAAATGACATACACAAGACTTGATGTTAAAATTCCACAAATTGAATTTGTTTACAAAGATATATACTCCAATCCAGAAAATTATATAATCAAGACATATACTAGAATATTCGGACGAAATCGAAATGTATCAAAAAATATACGTAATTTGTCAAAATTTCTCAAAAAAGTCAGAAATAGCGAAATTGCTCAAAAACTTCTTCCATTCAAGAAAATGATGTAATCAAGACATATATACTAGAAAATTCGCTCGAAATCTAATTTATCAAAAAATAAAAAAACTTACGTAATTTGTAAAAAATTTTCAAAACTTTTTTCCAATTAAGAAAATGACGTACTCAAGAACTGATGCTAAAATTCCACAATTTGAATTTGTTTACGAAGACATATACTCCAACACTCCCACGAAATCGAAATTTATCAAAAAATCAAAAAGTTAGTAATTGTGAATTGTTCAAAAAATTATTCAAATCAAGAAAATTATGTAATCTAGATATAGACTAGAATATTCGGACGAAATCAAAATTTATCAAAAAATCAAAAAAATAATGTAATTTGGCAAAATTTCCAAAACTTTCTTCCAACAAAGCAAATGATTTACTCAAGACATATACTCGAATATTCGAATGAAATCGAAATTTATTAAAAATTCAAAAAACTTACGTAATTTGAAAAATTTCTCAAAACCATCAAACAACCACGAAAATGTTGTCTTCAATACTAGATGTTAAAATTCCACAAATTGAATTTGTTTACGAAGAGATATATACTCCAATAATCGCATGAAATCGAAATTTATCAAAAAAGACAGAAATAGTGAAATTGCTCAAAAACTTCTTCCCTTCAAGAAAATGATTTAATCAAGACATATACTAGAATATTCGCTCGAAATCGAAATTTATAAAAAAATCAAAAAACTTACGTAATTTGTAAAAAATTCTCAAAGCGTTCTTCCAACCAAGAAAACGATGTACTCAAGACTTGATGTTAAGATTCCACAATTTGAAATTGTTTACGAAGACATATGCTCCAACACTCAGACGAAATCGAAATTAATCAAAAAATCAAAAAAGTGAGTAATTGTGATATTGCTCAAAAACTTCTTCCAATCAAGAAAATTATGTAATCAAGACATATAGTAGAATATTCGGACGAAATCGAGATTTATCAAAAAAATCAAAAAACTTACGTAATTTATCAAAATTTCTCAAAACTTTCTTCCAACAAAGAAAATGATGTACTCAAAACACATACTCGAATATTCGCACGAAATCGAAATTTATCAAAAAATCAAAAAACTTATGTAATTTATGAAAGTTCTCAAAACCTTTCAACCAACCAAGAAAATGTTGTACTCAAGACTAGATGTTAAAATTCCACAAATTGAATTTGTTTACGAAGACATATATACTCCAGTACTCACACGAAATCGAAATTTATCAAAAAAACGTCAATAATTGTGAAATTGCTCAAAAACTTCTTCCATTCAAGAAAATGGTGTAATCAAGACATATACTAGAATATTCGCTCGAAATCGAACAAAAAAAATTAAAAAACTTACGTAATTTGTAAAAATTTCTCAAAACTTTCTTCCATCCAAGAAAATGACGTACTCAAGACTTGATGTTAAAATTCCACAAATTGAATTTGTTTAGGAAGACGTATATACTCCAATACTGGCACGAAATCGAAATTTATCAGAAGCCTTCTTCCAACCAAGAAATGACATACACAAGACTTGATGTTAAAATTCCACAAATTGAATTTGTTTACAAAGATATATACTCTAATCCAGAAAATTATATAATCAAGACATATACTAGAATATTCGGACGAAATCGAAATGTATCAAAAAATATACGTAATTTGTCAAAATTTCTCAGAAAAGTCAGAAATAGCGAAATTGCTCAAAAACTTCTTCCATTCAAGAAAATGATGTAATCAAGACATATATACTAGAAAATTCGCTCGAAATCTAATTTATCAAAAAATAAAAAAACTTACGTAATTTGTAAAAAATTTTCAAAACTTTTTTCCAATTAAGAAAATGACGTACTCAAGAACTGATGCTAAAATTCCACAATTTGAATTTGTTTACGAAGACATATACTCCAACACTCCCACGAAATCGAAATTTATCAAAAAATCAAAAAAGTTAGTAATTGTGAAATTGTTCAAAAAATTATTCAAATCAAGAAAATTATGTAATCTAGATATAGACTAGAATATTCGGACGAAATCAAAATTTATCAAAAAATCAAAAAAATAATGTAATTTGGCAAAATTTCCAAAACTTTCTTCCAACAAAGCAAATGATTTACTCAAGACATATACTCGAATATTCGAATGAAATCGAAATTTATTAAAAATTCAAAAAACTTACGTAATTTGAAAAATTTCTCAAAACCATCAAACAACCACGAAAATGTTGTCTTCAATACTAGATGTTAAAATTCAACAAATTGAATTTGTTTACGAAGACATATATACTCCAATAATCGCATGAAATCTAAATTTATCAAAAAAGACAGAAATAGTGAAATTGCTCAAAAACTTCTTCCATTCAAGAAAATGATGTAATCAAGACATATAGTAGAATATTCGATCGAAATCGAAATTTATAAATAAATCAAAAAACTTACGTAATTTGTAAAAAATTCTCAAAGCGTTCTTCCAACCAAGAAAACGATGTACTCAAGACTTGATGTTAAGATTCCACAATTTGAAATTGTTTACGAAGACATATGCTCCAACACTCGGACGAAATCGAAATTAATGAAAAAATCAAAAAAGTGAGTAATTGTGATATTGCTCAAAAACTTCTTCCAATCAAGAAAATTATGTAATCAAGACATATACTAGAATATTTGGATGAAATCGAGATTTATCAAAAAAATCAAAAAACTTACGTAATTTATCAAAATTTCTCCAAACTTTCTTCCAACAAAGAAAATGATGTACTCGAAACACATACTCGAATATTCGCACGAAATCGAAATTTATCAAAAAATCAAAACACTTACGTAATTAATGAAAGTTCTCAAAACTTTTCAACCAACCAAGAAAATGTTGTACTCAAGACTAGATGTTAAAATTCCACAAAATGAATTTGTTTACGAAGACATATATACTCCAGTACTCACACGAAATCGAAATTTATCAAAAAAACGTCAATAATTGTGAAATTGCTCAAAAAGTTCTTCCATTCAAGAAAATTGTGTAATCAAGACATATACTAGAATATTCGCTCGAAATCGGACAAAAAAAATTAAAGAACTTACGTAATTAGTAAAAATTTCTCAAAACTTTCTTCCATCCAAGAAAATGACGTACTCAAGACTTGATGTTAAAATTCCACAAATTGAATTTGTTTAGGAAGACATATATACTCCAATACTGGCACGAAATCGAAATTTATCAAAAGCCTTCTTCCAACCAAGAAATGACATACACAAGACTTGATGTTAAAATTCCACAAATTGAATTTGTTTACGAAGATATATACTCCAATCCAGAAAATTATATAATCAAGACATATACTAGAATATTCGGACGAAATCAAAATTTGTCAAAAAATCAAAAAATATACGTAATTTGTCAAAATTTCTCAAAAAAGTCAGAAATAGCGAAATTGCTCAAAAACTTCTTCCATTCAAGAAAATGATGTAATCAAGACATATATACTAGAAAATTCGCTCGAAATCTAATTTATCAAAAAATAAAAAAACTTTCGTAATTTGTAAAAGTTTCTCAAAGCTTTTTTCCAATTAAGAAAATGACGTACTCAAGAACTGATGCTAAAATTCCACAATTTGAATTTGTTTACGAAGACATATACTCCAACACTCCCACGAAATCGAAATTTATCAAAAAATCAAAAAAGTTAGTAATTGTGAAATTGTTCAAAAATTTATTCAAATCAAGAAAATTATGTAATCTAGATATATACTAGAATATTCGGACGAAATCAAAATTTATCAAAAAATCAAAAAAATAATGTAATTTGGCAAAATTTCCAAAACTTTCTTCCAACAAAGCAAATGATTTACTCAAGACATATACTCGAATATTCGAATGAAATCGAAATTTATTAAAAAATCAAAAATCTTACGTAATTTGAAAAATTTCTCAAAACCATCAAACAACCAAGAAAATGTTGTCTTCAATACTAGATGTTAAAATTCCACAAATTGAATTTGTTTACGAAGACATATATACTCCAATAATCGCATGAAATCGAAATTTATCAAAAAAGACAGAAATAGTGAAATTGCTCAAAAACTTCTTCCATTCAAGAAAATGATGTAATCAAGACATATACTAGAATATTCGCTCGAAATCGAAATTTATAAAAAAATCAAAAAACTTAAGTAATTTGTAAAAATTTCTCAAAGCGTTCTTCCAACCAAGAAAACGATGTACTCAAGACTTGATGTTAAGATTCCACAATTTGAAATTGTTTACGAAGACATATGCTCCAACACTCGGACGAAATCGAAATTAATGAAAAAATCAAAAAAGTGAGTAATTGTGATATTGCTCAAAATTTCTTCCAATCAAGAAAATTATGTAATCAAGACATATAGTAGAATATTCGGACGAAATCGAGATTTATCAAAAAAATCAAAAAACTTACGTAATTTATCAAAATTTCTCAAAACTTTCTTCCAACAAAGAAAATGATGTACTCAAAACACATACTCGAATATTCGCACGAAATCGAAATTATCAAAAAATCAAAAAACTTACGTAATTTATGAAAGTTCTCAAAACCTTTCAACAAACCAAGAAAATGTTGTACTCAAGACTAGATGTTAAAATTCCACAAATTGAATTTATTTACGAAGACATATATACTCCAGTACTCACACGAAATCGAAATTTATCAAAAAAACGTCAGTAATTATGAAATTGCTCAAAAACTTCTTCCATTCAAGAAAATGGTGTAATCAAGACATATAACTAGAATATTCGCTCGAAATCGAAATTTATTAAAAAAAGCAAAAAACTTACGTAATTTGTAAAAAATTCTCAAAGCGTTCTTCCAACCAAGAAAACGATGTACTCAAGACTTGATGTTAAGATTCCACAATTTGAAATTGTTTACGAAGACATATGCTCCAACACTCGGACGAAATCGAAATTAATCAAAAAATCAAAAAAGTTAGTAATTGTGAAATTGTTCAAAAATTTATTCAAATCAAGAAAATTATGTAATCAAGATATATACTAGAATATTCGGACGAAATCAAAATTTATCAAAAAATCAAAAAAATAATGTAATTTGGCAAAATTTCCAAAACTTTCTTCCAACAAAGCAAATGATTTACTCAAAACATATACTCGAATATTCGAATGAAATCGAAATTTATTAAAAAATCAAAAAACTTACGTAATTTGAAAAATTTCTCAAAACCATCAAACAACCAAGAAAATGTTGTCTTCAATACTAGATGTTAAAATTCCACAAATTGAATTTGTTTACGAAGAGATATATACTCCAATAATCGCATGAAATCGAAATTTATCAAAAAAGACAGAAATAGTGAAATTGCTCAAAAACTTCTTCCCTTCAAGAAAATGATTTAATCAAGACATATACTAGAATATTCGCTCGAAATCGAAATTTATAAAAAAATCAAAAAACTTACGTAATTTGTAAAAAATTCCCAAAGCGTTCTTCCAACCAAGAAAACGATGTACTCAAGACTTGATGTTAAGATTCCACAATTTGAAATTGTTTACGAAGACATATGCTCCAACACTCGGACGAAATCGAAATTAATGAAAAAATCAAAAAAGTGAGTAATTGTGATATTGCTCAAAAACTTCTTCCAATCAAGAAAATTATGTAATCAAGACATATACTAGAATATTTGGATGAAATCGAGATTTATCAAAAAAATCAAAAAACTTACGTAATTTATCAAAATTTCTCCAAACTTTCTTCCAACAAAGAAAATGATGTACTCGAAACACATACTCGAATATTCGCACGAAATCGAAATTTATCAAAAAATCAAAACACTTACGTAATTAATGAAAGTTCTCAAAACTTTTCAACCAACCAAGAAAATGTTGTACTCAAGACTAGATGTTAAAATTCCACAAAATGAATTTGTTTACGAAGACATATATACTCCAGTACTCACACGAAATCGAAATTTATCAAAAAAACGTCAATAATTGTGAAATTGCTCAAAAAGTTCTTCAATTCAAGAAAATTGTGTAATCAAGACATATACTAGAATATTCGCTCGAAATCGGACAAAAAAAATTAAAGAACTTACGTAATTAGTAAAAATTTCTCAAAACTTTCTTCCATCCAAGAAAATGACGTACTCAAGACTTGATGTTAAAATTCCACAAATTGAATTTGTTTAGGAAGACATATATACTCCAATACTGGCACGAAATCGAAATTTATCAAAAGCCTTCTTCCAACCAAGAAATGACATACACAAGACTTGATGTTAAAATTCCACAAATTGAATTTGTTTACGAAGATATATACTCCAATCCAGAAAATTATATAATCAAGACATATACTAGAATATTCGGACGAAATCAAAATTTGTCAAAAAATCAAAAAATATACGTAATTTGTCAAAATTTCTCAAAAAAGTCAGAAATAGCGAAATTGCTCAAAAACTTCTTCCATTCAAGAAAATGATGTAATCAAGACATATATACTAGAAAATTCGCTCGAAATCTAATTTATCAAAAAATAAAAAAACTTTCGTAATTTGTAAAAGTTTCTCAAAGCTTTTTTCCAATTAAGAAAATGACGTACTCAAGAACTGATGCTAAAATTCCACAATTTGAATTTGTTTACGAAGACATATACTCCAACACTCCCACGAAATCGAAATTTATCAAAAAATCAAAAAAGTTAGTAATTGTGAAATTGTTCAAAAATTTATTCAAATCAAGAAAATTATGTAATCTAGATATATACTAGAATATTCGGACGAAATCAAAATTTATCAAAAAATCAAAAAAATAATGTAATTTGGCAAAATTTCCAAAACTTTCTTCCAACAAAGCAAATGATTTACTCAAGACATATACTCGAATATTCGAATGAAATCGAAATTTATTAAAAAATCAAAAAACTTACGTAATTTGAAAAATTTCTCAAAACCATCAAACAACCAAGAAAATGTTGTCTTCAATACTAGATGTTAAAATTCCACAAATTGAATTTGTTTACGAAGACATATATACTCCAATAATCGCATGAGATCGAAATTTATCAAAAAAGACAGAAATAGTGAAATTGCTCAAAAACTTCTTCCATTCAAGAAAATGATGTAATCAAGACATATACTAGAATATTCGCTCGAAATCGAAATTTATAAAAAAATCAAAAAACTTAAGTAATTTGTAAAAATTTCTCAAAGCGTTCTTCCAACCAAGAAAACGATGTACTCAAGACTTGATGTTAAGATTCCACAATTTGAAATTGTTTACGAAGACATATGCTCCAACACTCGGACGAAATCGAAATTAATCAAAAAATCAAAAAAGTGAGTAATTGTGATATTGCTCAAAAACTTCTTCCAATCAAGAAAATTATGTAATCAAGACATATACTTGAATATTCGGACGAAATAGAGATTTATCAAAAAAATCAAAAAACTTACGTAATTTATCAAAATTTCTCAAAACTTTCTTCCAACAAAGAAAATGATGTACTCAAAACACATACTCGAATATTCGCACGAAATCGAAATTTATCAAAAAATCAAAAAACTTACGTAATTTATGAAAGTTCTCAAAACCTTTCAACCAACCAAGAAAATGTTGTACTCAAGACTAGATGTTAAAATTCCACAAATTGAATTTGTTTACGAAGACATATATACTCCAGTACTCACACGAAATCGAAATTTATCAAAAAAACGTCAGTAATTGTGAAATTGCTCAAAAACTTCTTCCATTCAAGAAAATGGTGTAATCAAGACATATACTAGAATATTCGCTCGAAATCGAACAAAAAAATTAAAGAACTTACGTAATTTGTAAAAATTTCTCAAAACTTTCTTCCATCCAAGAAAATGACGTACTCAAAACTTGATGTTAAAATTCCACATTTTGAATTTGTTTACGAAGACATATACACCAACACTCGCACGAAATCAAAATTTATCAAAAAATGAAAAAACTTACAAAATTTGTGGAATTTCTCAAAACCATCAACCAACCAAGAAAATGTTGTACACAAGACTAGATGTTAAAATTCCACAAATTGAATTTGTTTACGACATATAGACCCCAATACTCTCACGAAATCAAAATTTATCAAAAAATGTCAGTAATTGTGAAACTATTCAAAAACTTCTTCCATTTCGGAAAATGATGTAATCAAGACATATACTTGAATATTCGCACGAAATCGAAATCTATCAAAACATCAAAAAACTTACGTAATTTGTGAAATTTCTCAAAACCTTCAACCAATCCAAAAATCTTTAAAATTTCAAAACTCAAACCCAACCTTAAACTCAACCAAACACCACAATATTACTCTCAAATCGAAGATAAATGCGAGGAAGAAATACCTAATTTTCTTCAAGCTATCCGGCTCCCAAGTCGAGCCCCCAACGATTTTCCTCCATGGGAGGAAAGAGAGGGTTTGGAGAAAAAGGGGCGCGAGAGAGAGGAGAGAGGAGAGAGAAAAGAAAGAATTTGTGTACTGACTGAACACCGAGTTCTTGGTATATATAGTACCAAGGCTCAAAAATCCCGAGTCCTCCACAAATACATCATGACTCATTAAAAATCATCTGTGTTCAATAAATACCTCTCAATCTCAATTTCAATTACCAGCCCCAACACAAAGCACCCCAGACCCCAGAGCATTGTTAGATTGGGTATACGTCGTGTTAGTGGCAAGGATGCACTATTCTGAACCATATGTGTATTTATTGGTTCCGGGATACATTTTGGTATAAATATATCCAGGTTTTTCGAACGGTGGTTCGAGGTTGGAGGGTCATGGGTTCATGACACTTTCCTTGTCAGGAAGGCGATGTTGAGATACATATTGGGAATCCTTGAGAGATTCGATGATTTGGTACGCGTGTGTTGAGGTGGAGTTCACACCATTAGCAGTTGGTTCGTCAATCAATATTCCCCGCAGGGTGAGAATAACTGAGGATTGACAGTTGTGTTGGGGCTTACGGGTATGATTGGAGATACCCGAGCCGAGTGCATTGAGTATGCATGCGGTGTTGGTGCTTAGGCATGTATACCGGTGTGTGTATACGAATGCCAGCATTTTGGTACTTGTTGAGCATCGGATTAGTATGCTTGGATGAATGAATCTCCGGTGAGAGATTGTGGCACCTTGAGATTGGTGATCTCAATGGAACGATGTATTCTGAAGAATGATCATGAGGTCCGATTGACTTCCTCTGAGGAGGGATTGTCGTATTTTGGGGTCATGGTAGTTCATTACTGGGTAATTCGATAGCATCCCTATGTTAGGATTGTTGAATCCTAGGGTAATCGAGGGATGGCCATGATTGGATTTGTTGGGTGTCGTTGTCGACACAGGTGGCGGAAATGCAATCGATTTTTCTTGCATGCCCTCTATGGAAACTTGAGACATATTGACATAACATAAAAATCAAGCATCACAATACTCCCCAACATAAAAAGATTTTGCCATCAAAATCCAACACTTACTAGAACAGTAAATAAATACTCATACAGTCAAATACCTTAATGGACCACACATGGACTGTCAAACCCAGAGTCCAAATAGGATACTTTTTATATGACACATTCAATTCAAATTCTCACCCTAAAAGGTTACAAAACATAAGACGTATCCAATTTATAGTTTTTTTTATCACTATTGACATATCATAAACTAGCACTCCACCTTACTCACGGTATTATTATTCTTGTTTGCTTTTTCTTTTCATTTCAACATCATAAGATTTACAAAGTTGCTCAATGGCTAAATCACAATTTCTTGAAATGATTTACTTAGAATAACAATCTCAAGATCACGTTAAGCACATATCATCACGTACTTCAGTTAGATCTAGGACACAATTGGTTTTGTGGTCTAAACTGTCAAGCTCTTCTTACCTTCATTTACTTACATCAGCATGTTTAAATTTTTACAGTAATGATCCTCTATGTCATCACCTTCAATATCGTGAAACCACACATTGTTTTCATTAATGTTCACTAGTTTCTCAAAGTTAGACAAAGCTCTTATAAGACCATTTAAATTCTTATACTACATATGCACGTTCTTTCATTACATATTAGTAGGCACCACATCTGACACAAAGTCATATTTTAAATGTCACATGTCCTCACACATTATTAGCACAACAATAACCATAATGTTCTTATATAAAATAGATTCTTGTCTAAGTTACATTGCTAACTCTTTTATTCGATCAATATCACTACTCATTTACCAGCATTCCACTTTTTATCTATCATATTGGATTACTGTCAAGACACTATCAATTATTTATCCATCACATCTAAATTCACATTCGACCATGAGTACACATGCACATCATCTTATTCATTATTTTGTGTTAAGCATTTTCTTAAAGTTCTCGATCATGCGCATAATTCATGATCGTGGTGTATCAATCACACCCTCCAACTATTATCATGCAATTTCATTATTTCCCTCATAATCTTCTCATTTTTTTAATCGAATTCAACCACATTAGATATTGCATTTGCCTCATGCAGTGTAATGAATCATCATAATAAAAAAAAATCATTTTCACATAGACTTCATATTATCATTTTCTTAATATCAAGTTTATGAAATTGCAGCAGTATTAACCTCGTATACATAAGTCCATACCTGTATAGATGCAATCATCAATAAAGTATATCAGCATCATAGTATCAGGCTCATCACAATACTCATATGCACTAAACCATCAATGTTTCCACATCTCATCACCCAACTATCATCTGGTGTAAAATAAGTACTAGAACAACATCATTAGTACTTCTCATATACTCATAACATAATCACGCACCTTGTCATTTACGCATCATTGATATTCATAATGTCTCCGTCATCAAACATGAATATCCCTACGTCAAGAGTTTTATGCAATCCTGTACACATCATGTCACAATATACTATCACATATCTGTGTGATGAAATTCAATCAATTTCATTTCTCAGTGACGAAATTACTTTTAATCATTTATTCAACAAAGTACAATGTCATGAATGGACAACATATCATAGTGTAGTAAGTATTCATGACTTCTTAGATATCAGTCTCATCGCATATCATCATCTAACCAACATCAGTTGCCAAATATTTACTAGAATATCCATTAGTAATTATTACATGCATATGTCATCATTTACATGCCTTTCAGTTACTAATTCAATCTCAAAACATACTAAATATTTTCACCGTGAATGTTCATATATCACATGTATTCTCATAATGACGCTATTATATTGTTCATCGCATTAACTAGTCATTAATCATCACATGGTTATTTATCATTACTATCATTATATACCGGAGAATAACATTATAATCTCATAATTATTCAGGACATTCACGATAATTCTACGTCAACCTGTGACGTCCACAATGATCACATGTCTGACATTCATCGTGATCCCACGTCATCTTGTGACGTTTCATGTCACCCCGTGACATACTCATTAACTTCATTTTCACATGATTACATTCACACAATATGATTAATAATTCATTAATCTCACAATATACAAAACAATCATACTTTTACAAAATAAATATCATATAGAATGATTACCATTACCCCGCTATTATCTCGTTCCTGCCACAATAATAAATGAAATATAAATACTATGTTTTATTCAATTCCATTCTCAACTCTTCTACATGCATAATTGATTCTCACAGATCAATATAAAGCAACAAAGATAACTCAAATCGACATAAACTAACATTTAAACCAAATAAAATGGTTTACATCAATTCCTCGTTCATCTGGAATATTCTAATATTCTCTTGGGCCTACAACTTGTGTACCCAAGGAACAACCATATGGGTGTTTATAACACAACGTTCATTATCATCTGCAATCAACACATCATCAATACTCATCGCTACCACAATAGCGGTATAAAATCACATTGCTACATATACAACGGCGTAACATCATCGCCACAACTAGCATACATAATATCATTGCCACTACCGGCATACCAATAATATTCATAATCACAATGAATAAAATTACATAATTAAAATAATAAGATGTAATAACAATTCATGTACACAGTGGATCCACACTTGATCTCTTAATTGCCCCTGTTTCAACATAAATGTTATACAGAATATAATTCATATCAATACATATATTGATATACTCGTCTCTATTATAATAGCGGTCCAATAATACTCATCGTCAGTAACATGACGGTCCAATAATACTCATCGTCAGTTACATGACGGTCCAATACTCATCGTCACTAATATGACGATCCAATAATACTCATCGTCAATAACATGCCAGTCCAATAATACGCATCGTCAATAACATGACGGTCAAATAATAAGCATCGTCAATAACATGACGGTCAAATAATACGGTCAAATATTAAAAAAAGGAGGACGTACTCAAGACTTGATGTTAAAACAATAAGCATCGTCACTAGAATATTCATTCGAAATCGAAATTTATAAAAAAATCAAAAAACTTACGTAATTTGTGAAAATTTCTCAAAGCGTTCTTCCAACCAAGCAAGGGAGGACGTACTCAAGACTTGATGTTAAAATTTCACAATTTGAATTTGTTTACGAAGACATATGCTCCAACACTCGCACGGAATCGAAATTTAACAAAAATAAAAAATAGTCAGTAATTGTGAAATTGCTCAAAAACTTCTTCCAACAAAGAAAATGATGTGTACTCAAGGCATATACTCGAATATTTCACGAAATCGAAATTTATCAAAAAATGAAAAAAACTTACTTAATTGGTAAAATTTCTCAAAACCTTAAACCAACCAAGAAAATGTTGTACTCAAGACTAGATGTTAAAATTCCACAAATTTAATTTGTTTAAGAAGACATAAACCCCAATAATCGCACGAAATCAAAATTTATCAAAAAAATGTCAGCAATTGTAAAATTGTTCAAAACATCTTTCATTCAAGAAAATGATGTAATCAAGACAACTATAATATTCGCTCGAAATCGAAATTTATCAAAAGACTTGATGTTAAAATTCCACAAATTGAATTTGTTTATAAAGACATATGAGCAACACTCACACAAATCAAAATTTATCAAAAAATCAAAAAAGTCAGTAATTGTGAAATTGCTCAAAAATTTCTTCCAATCAAGAAAATTATAATCAAGATATATACTAGAATATTCGGACGAAATTGAAATTTATAAAAAAATCAAAAAAACTTACGTAATTTTTCAAAACTTCTCAAAACTTTCTTCCAACAAAGAAAATGATATACTCAAGACATATACTCGAATATTCGCACGAAATCGAAATTTATCAAAAAATCAAAAAACTTACGTAATTTGTGAAATTTCTCAAAACCATCAACCAACCAAGAAAATGAGTTACTCTAGACTAGATGTTAAAATTTCACAAATTGAATTTGTTTACGAAGACATATAAACCCCAATACTCGCACGGAATCCAAATTTATCAATAAATAAAAAAAAGTCAGTAATTGTTAAATTGCTCAAAAATTTCTTCCAATCAAGAAAATTATGTAATAAAGGCAATATACTAGAATATTCGGACGAAATCGAAATTTATCAAAAAATCAAAAAACTTACGTAATTTGGAAAAAAATATCTCAAAACTTTCTTCCAACAATGAAAATGATGTACTCAAGACGTATAGTCGAAAATTAGCAAGAAATCGAAATTTATCAAAAAATCAAAAAACTTACGTAATTTGTGAAATTTCTCAAAACCTTGTACCAACCAAGAAAATGTTGTACTCAAGACTAGATGTTAAAATTCCACAAACTGAATTCGTTTACGAAGACATATTTACTCCAATAATCGCGCGAAATCAAAATTTATCAAAAACATCAGTAATTGTGAAATTGCTAAAAAATTTCTTCCAACAAAGTAAAGGATGTACACAAGACATATACTCGATTATCACGAAATCAAAATGTATCAAAAAATCAAAACACTTACATAATTTCTGAAATTTCTCAAAACCTTCTTCCAACCAAGAAAATTAGGAACTCAAGACACATACTCGTATAATGGCACGAAATCGAAGTTTATCAAAAAATAAAAAAAATGGTTCATAATTGTTAAAATTTCTCAAAAGTTTCTTCCAACCAAGAAATTATGTAATCAGACACATACTCGAATATTCGCATGAAATAAAAATTTATCAAAAAATCAAAAAACTTACGTTGTTTGTGAAAATTTCCCAAAAACATATTCCAACCAAGAAAAAGATGTACTCAAGACACAAACTCGTATAATCGCACGCAATGAAAATTTATCAAAAAATCAAAAAAACGTCCATAATTATGAAAATTTCTCAAAAACTTCTTCCAACCAAGAAAATGACGTACTCAAGACATATACTCAAATATTCGCACGAAATCAAAATAAATCAAAAAATCAAAAAAACTTACGTAGTTTGTGAAAATTTCTTACAACCAATACAATGATGTACTTAAGACATAAAATCGAATATTCGCATAAAATTGAATTTTTTTACAAAAATAAAAAAACTTACGTAATTTGTGAAAATTTCTCAAAACTTTCTTCCTACCAAGAAAATTATATACTCAACACATATACTCAAATATTCGATCGAAATCGAAATTTATCAAACAATCAAAAACTTACGTAATTTTTGAAAATTTCTCAAAACCTTCTTCCAACCAAAAGAAAATTATGTACTCAAGGCACATACTCGAATATTCGCACGAAATCGAAATTTATCAAACAATCAAAAAAGCGTCCCTAATTGTGAAAATTTCTCAAAAACTTATTCCAACCAAGAAAATGAAGTACTCAAGACCTATACTCGAATATTCACATGAAATCAAAATTTATCAAAAAATCAACCCATACTTCATTCCCCCATACTTCATCACCCCATACTTCATTCCATTCAACTACAACATCTCCATACATCCTCATCCAACTTCTTGCTTCATATAACACATTATTACATTACAATTCATACTCAAATCATAATAGTTAGATACAAAAGATTCCAAGAACAACTATCACACAAAACTCCTATTAATCAACAAGAAGGCAAGAATTAGATGTAAGTAACTTACCCCAACACTTTCTTTAAACTTTAATTCAGAAATGAAAGAGAATTTTGCTTGAGAATTTCAGAATTGGAAGAGAAGAGAGGTTTTGGCTTTTTAATCGCTATCCATTCTAACCCAGAATTGGAGATTTTTTCATGTCTATTTGCAATTCAACCTCTAAATTTTATTATCTCAAAATGTTTCCCCTTTTTGTTTGTGGCAATTGCCATCTAGTCCTCCAATTACTCCACCCCTTTAATTTAACCCTTCCCAAATTATAAGTGAATCCTTGTTATATCCTAATCCTGAAGGTGTAAACAAATTTATATTTGTTACTTTTCATCTTTACTAACATGTCATACACAAATTATACATTCTTAATATGTTAATTACACATGACTTCATATGGAATATCACAATCCACTTCTTTGATATCCATGATGATGACTGAGTTGATTTACTCTGAGTGTCGGGGACGACGGGCACGACGATGACATGCAGTATAGGTACTGTAGTCACGCGCGTTGCTACCGGACCTAGACACGAGGGAAGTCGAGCACAGCACATGATGATTCTCCTAGCACAAAGTGTGTGTGTTGTAACCCTCTGCTCGAGCTGATATTAATTGATGATACGTTCCTTTGGACTCCGATATTGGTATCTTTTGAGATTCAATTATTTATACCATTTCATACATTGCATCCATATATGGTATGCATTGCATGATACTTTGTCATTCTTGATATGATTTATTTATTTCTCGTACTGGGTTATGACCCCTTCACGGGGGGCTGTCATGTCTTTGTTGTATGGGCATGACATGTGGTACAGGTGGACGTACTGCGGATACTCAAGATGAATGCCAGAGCTCCGTGAGAGCGAGCTCAGGTTATGTTTTATGTTTTGAGTCACAGTAATTGCTAGACTACTTTTTAACTACATTTTAAATTACCGGGGTATGCCCCGAGTATATGGATATTAAGTATTCTATTACTGGTTGGTTATATACTTGCTGATATGATTAGTGACATGTTGAATTGGAAAACTGGAATTACATATTTTCAGTACCATTATATATGTATCACCTAAAAGCAAAATTTTTTAGGGCAATTTGACAAGACATTTGAAATAAATCTTCTGCTGTTTACGCAAATTAATCATTATGTGTTAATTAAACACCACATTAGGATCGGACTCTCACTATATGGTATCAGAGCATAATTTGGGATATGCTCGAACTAGAGTTAGGACACTGAGTCTAGTCACAAATAAATTTGTTTGTGTATCTAAATGACTACATGTTTTTCTATGCTCTTGACTGATATGATTACATGTTAGATAATGAGATGTTAGACATGTAATGGATTACGAAGCAGGGACAACTAGTTGTCATATTTCTGAGTATTATAATATGCTGAGTTGCATAGAATTTTGAGAATTTTATCTGTTAGCACTGACAGTTGCTTATTAGATGATGATGTAGACTAAGGATGAGAACATCTCTGACTTGAGAATTATAGTTGATGTTTTGATTTTATGATGGACAGTTAGTGTTTGGACAGGTAGCACTGATATGAACTTTAGTAGCTATATATCGTACATGTAGGCACTGCAAATTGTTACTTGAACTATAACTTAGTGATAATGCGTCCATTACTGGGAATATTATTTATCACTTTGGGATTAATCCTTGTGATTAGTGGGATGACACTAGAACTAATTAACCCCACATTTTGTTGATTTTCATCGGGAATTTGAGTCCGAAAGACCAGGGTAATAAGTATGAGTTTACGTCGAAACCTGTGCACGTCGAGATGATAATTTAGAACTTGAGAATATTGAAATTAGTGATATTCAATTGAAGAATAGAGTATGGTTGTTGTGAGAAACAACTAGAATTGGTTTGAATGAGGACTTGGATATGAGGACTGTGTAATTCAGTTCCAGATATGTGTCCGAACTATGAATAAAAAACTATATTATGAATTCTTCTAGATGAGAGTAGAGAAATGGTAGTGATGGAAGATGAGCTTTCCCTCTTGTTGACACGGGAAAGGATGTTTTGTTGACACGGGAAGGATGTTTACGAGAAGGCCATGTTGATTACATGAAAATGATAATCCATTATCGTGGATTCGAGAAATGGAAGGATGTGCTTAATCTCAATAGCTATTCACTAGCGAAGAGATGAGAATTAGAAGTGTTTTACTAAGGATAAGACACCGATGTGGTACGAAGTAGCTAGGACTGGATTAAATGTTAATGAAGTGACTATCATTTGGTATAATCCAAGTAGTTCTAGAAAAGTTTCAGACGTATCACTCCAGTTCATCCAGCTCTAGTACTTCTAGAGATGTTAAGAGATTGTAGAATACCAGATCATTTCGAGGTCGTTGTAAATATAAGTATCTACTGATCCACGTGAAAGAATAAAAGGAACTGATATTGATTGTGGCCAGTCAGAGCATGTGCGTTACCTGATCAGGAACAGATGCAGTCATAACAACAAATACTATGAGCTAGAGGTAGATATCAAATTGGTTATTCCTTTTGACCATTCAGTTCCAGCAGCAGCTTGTTACCTGTAGACTAGAGGTCATACCTGATAGTTATTTTTTGTTTCCTAATAGACCAGAGAGTATACCATGTTAGAGGATACAATTATAGATGCTTCAGTACTAGTTATCGCAGATACATGTCAATGATCACACTGCACAAGTTTTATTGAGACAAAAGCAATGTTTTCATACATTGCATCAAATGTGCATTGATTTTTATGA
The DNA here is from genome assembly GCA_907163345.1 of Haberlea rhodopensis. NCBI lineage: Eukaryota > Viridiplantae > Streptophyta > Magnoliopsida > Lamiales > Gesneriaceae > Haberlea > Haberlea rhodopensis. The sequence continues at coordinate 310,921 of CAJQUN010000520.1, read as the reverse complement.
TTTGGAAAATACACCAGCCGAGATGATTACACGATCCATACATGTAATACTGAACTGTATTTTACAGTTTGATGATAGTATTATGAATTTGAATTTAATGGTGTTGCCGAGATAGGATTTTGATTGTATCGAGGGCATAGATACTCTGATAAGTTTCGAATTATTATAGATGATTTTTTCAGGGTATAATGAATTTTCGACTGTATTGTGACTACAAATGAAATGTTTATAGCCACGAATAGCAAGCTAAGATACCGATAGTATTAGCTATGAAATTATGGTTGCAATACTTGGAAAACGAAGGATATTTGATAATAAGCAGTTAATGCTGATCAGGAAGAGTCTAGGTTGATTGATATCCTAGTGGTAAAAAACTTACCAAGATTTTCCTGAGGAAATAATAGAATTTCCACTAGAGAACGAAACTGATTTTAACTGTTCGTTGATGCCAAGGAATAGATACGATATCGAAAGCACTGTACGGAATGGCATCGGCAGAGTTGACAAATTTAGAAGAAATAGTTACAGAATATCCTCGATAAGGGTACATACATCTGAGTATGTCACCTTGGGGAAATATCAGTGTTATTTGTGAAGAAGAAAGATTGTATTATAAAGATGTGTATTGACTCTAAAGGCAGTTGAATCATGCCACTGTCAAGAATAAATACCCACTGCCTAAGATCGAGAAGTAATTGATCAATTGTAAGGAACTTTGATGTATAAGAAGAACAATTTTCATTCTGGTTATCATCAGTTCGAGTCAGAAGAGAAATGTTATCTAGGCAATTAGTCAAACCATATATAGGCATTTGAATATTTGGTAATGCCGTGTGGTCTGACAACTATACCAGTAGAATTATGAATTTGATGAATAAAGTATTCCGTAACTTTTTGGGCGGAATTGTAATCATATTCATAAGTGGTATACTATTGTATTGGAATCACAAAGAACATCTACGATTGATTATTCAGACGTTTCGTGAAGCTCAAATTGTATACCAAGTTATCAAAATGTAAAGATTGGTTGAATCAAATGTTGTTTTGGGATAGGTGATACCAGCTCACCGGATACATGTTAATCCCAAAAAAATGGAGGTAATAATAATTTGGCCAAGACCAACCAGTGTACTCGGGATAAGAAGTTTTATGAGTTTGGCCAGATATTACAGGCTTTTATGGAAGGATATTCTAGGATAGCCTGATCTATTAACGAGTTGACCAAGAATAAATTTGAGTGTCGTTTGGTCAGATGAATGTGAAAGAAGGTTTTATAAACTGAAACAGTTGGGATACGCTCTGATGCATCATGATGAGATGATTCCATATGCTTTGAGATAGTTGAAGCTGAAAGAATCATGATATCCTGTTCATGAACTCGAGCTTGTAGCCATTATTTTGCCTTGAAGATGTGGCAACGTTCTGTATGGCAAGCAATTCATGATATACTCTGATTTTAGGAGTTTAAAATATCTATTATTCAGTCAGAGTTGAACATGAGAAAGAAGCGATGACTAGATTGATTAAAGAATTTGACTTTGATAGTCAATATCAATCGAGGTAAAGTGAAATGAGTAGCAGATGTGCTGAACCGACAAGTACAAGGTGCAATGGTAGCATCAATATACACTTTGCAGTTTGAGTCACCTCTGATTTCCAAGATCAGAAAAACTCGAAGAACAGACTCATACAGATATTGATTGAAGAAATTGGTTCCCTCTCATCAACCAACTAGATTTTGGTATGACACTTAGTGGTGGGTTGCGATTGAACAATCAATAAATAACATCAAATCCTACTGATTCGAAAGAAGTATTACTGCAGAAAGCACACTCTAGATGATATAGTGTTATTCGGGGAATGATGAGATGTATCATTCTCCTATTTCTAATGGGATGGTATGAAGAAAGAAATTTTGTGGCAAATGGTTTGACATGCCAGCAGGTCAAGATAAAAAGACGAGACCTAATGGAATACTACAGAATCTGTAAGTGCCACAATGCACTTGAGAAATTTCTAGCTTTGAGTTTTATAACTCAATTGTTTAGATCAAACAGAGAATGTGAAACAAGTTGAATCAGAGTTGATTGATTATTCAATACAAGATATTGATTTCATAAGTTTATCTGTATGCCTATGAGAAAACTACATGTTTAAGATATGGATAATGTAGTTTAGTTACAGAGAGTTTCTATAACAATTGTATCTGTTAGAGATCCGATGATAATATCCGATTCAAAAACTGTTTTCAGAATGTCACGGGTACTAAATTAGAAATGAGTATTGCTTATCATATCTAGACTGATGGACAAACTGAGAGAATTATCCAGATTTTGGAAGCTATGCCCTGATTATTAGTGATGAATTTAGTGGGAATTGACAAAAATCACTATTCACTAGTAAAATTTTCCAGTAATTTAAGTTCCAGACAACTATCAGAATGGCATCGGTTGAGGTTTTGTAGAGCCAAAATTGTCGATCACTGATATGATGAGATGAAATTGATAAGGAATATTTGACACAACTTGAGATTGTTGAGAAAATGTCATAAACGATAAGTCTTTCTGTGAAAACAAATGAAATTGGCTTAAAGTAAGCAGATTTCCTACGTCAACAAGAGAAATATATCGTTAGAATTTTAATTTGAGAATCAGGTAAATCTGAAGATATTACCTCTACGATGATCAATACGATTCGTTGAGTGGGGTACGATGTTGCCTCGATATTTTGAACCTTGTGGAGTCATAGAGAAGCATGGTTCAGTGGTTTATCGTTGATTCGACCACAACAGTTGCCACTGATACATGATGATTCTTATGTATCTATGAATGAGATTGAGACATCTCATATGATTTAAATTTTGAGTTATACTCAGTTTTGCGATTTCGATGACGAAATCATTTTAAGAGGGGAAGAAGTGTAAGGCCCCGTTACTAATTAATTATGATTAATCCGTATTAACGATGATTATACAAAACCCAGATAATTAAGTAGTTCAGAATTTGGATAATTTAGTTGGAATTGTAGGAAATAAAAAGTTAGGAATTTTGAGAAAAATTCGGATGATTAAAGAATAGATCACGATTTTTTGTGTTTCGGACTACAACATATATATATATATATATATATATATATATATATATATATATATATATATAGATATATTGGACACAAGCAACCAATTAAACAATAAACAAAAGATTGTGGTGCAATAGACCACACTCACACAATCCAAAAATCCCTCCCATCGCCTTGAAGTCATCGCCCCACCTCCATGCAAGACAATCATTTCTTCTCCTCCACCACACTTCTTCTTCTAAGTTTATCAGATTGTTTCCCCTTCAATTACCCTTCTTACTACCTGAAAAACACACGCAAACAAGGATTTGGGAAGCGAAATTGAGCTTCAAATTTTGAAGATGATTGAAGGTATATAGGTATAATTTAATTTTATGAACTACATGGTCTAATTAGTGCATTTTCATTGGAATTTAAGTTGGAAAAGTTGCTGTCAAATTGTAGTCTGCTAAGACCAGTGCATGAACAGTCTGGTATTTCGAGTTTTACGCATGGTTAAACTTCGAATTTGAAGATGATACCACTGATAAACGTTGTAGTATTTTATGTTAGCTTTAATTGGACAGCAAAATCAGCTAATTTGGATTTAAGATGAAAACGTTATGGTCATTTTAGCAACATGTGTCAAATCTGGAAATTCAGTGCATGCGAGTTTCATGCATCGTGTTCTTCATGTTTCTGAGAACATTTGGCTACGAATCTAAAGTTTTACTTCCTAATAAGAGTTGTAGTATTCGGTAGATTGCATTTGGAATTGGCCTCACTAAATTTGGAGTTCATAAGCAAAAGTTATGCTAATTTTACCGACAACTATGCAATCTGGAAACAGGGCATCTACGGGTTTTTAGGCTGTTACATTTTTCAAATAATGTACCTCAAGATGAACAATTTGGCTTAAGACTCATAAGGGACATATTGTATAATTTTGAGTTAACGTGCATTAGAAACTAGCCTCACATGATTTGGAGTTCATATGAGTGAGTTATGTCTTTTTTCCTATCACCGATCAATCTGCACAAACAGAGAATATTAGAATTCGATGGATTATGCTATGAATCGACCTCTAGACCTATGAATTAGCTAAAACTCATAAAATATGAAATGAACCTTGTTGTTGTCGAATGTTTTCCACTGGTTTGAAGTCATTTGGAGGTCGTACAAATTTATAGTGATTTTTCTACGAAAATGGGTCAAGCTGAAAATTAAGAAATTCACTAAATGTCAAATTTAGAAGTTGCATTTTATTCGATGCACTACTTGAACACTTAGTGTCATTTGGAATTTACATGACCAGGTTAATAGATCTCGGTTGATTCGAGGAGTACTCGGTAGATTAGCTTTGGTCTGAGGTACGTAGAAATGAGTTTTATCATGACGTCTGACGAAGACGTGTAATGATGCTATTGTATGATTTTACATGTCATTAATTGATTTATTGATTTAATTGTCAATATGTGATTCTTATGTGACTATATGACATGTTGAGATACATTGTAGTACATGATATATGAATTACATGATATGTATTGATTTTCACATGAGATTGCATGACATAATGAGTTGCATGTCATGTGATGCATACATGATTCATGAGCATATCAATTGATCTATCCATGTAAGACCCTCACTTTCTTAAACCATTTTCCAGATAAGACAAAAGCATTATCGTGATAAGATAAACACTTATATCATGTATATTCTAGAGTTATGTCGATTCATTTTCCACAACTAGTTATAATCATACATTACATGCCTTCATTATATACAATACAAAATAGACATGTCTTCTTTATTCTCAAATCGACTACTCTAGCATCGTCAGTGCAGCAAAATGGACCCACAATCCTGGCTTCCATCGCCAATAAGAAAATCCGTATAGAAACAACCCACAAAACATCATGAACACCGGTGTACTATAAACCATCTCTTAACAACATACATGCAAAAAATAATACAATAACTAACTACTACAGTAGTTATAAAAACTCCCCGTTTTCATTCGTATCTAGTGTTCTTTGAGTTGTTCCTATTGCATACTCAAGCATAATATAATTCCAAACCCATATATATAATGCATATGTCATGACATGTCATCGTCTCAAATTCATTACAATCCCATGCCAGTGAATAACATTCTTCATCACAATCCCTAGGCTACATATAATATCAAATACTTATGTGAGTAGCACCTATCACATTGCTTATTACGTTCCCTATGATCCCATCATATGAGTAGCCAATGTATATTGCATTTTGACTCCATATAAGAATCTCAGATTTTATATTACAGCATACCCCTCATCAATACACAAACACGCCTCAATGCGTTGGTATTCACTCACTCCACTTCATACAAAGTTCACAATACTGCATGAATGAAAATTTTGATTGTTCGTACGTCCCACGTACCTGATAATAACCAAAAGAGGTAGAGTTATCACCGGCAATCACTTTTACCCTGTTCGATGTCCTGTGGTACGTGACAGCTCTACATATACATAAAATGTCAATATATTATTAACAACATGTATAAACACATTTCTGATACTGTATAGTAGAACATATATATTGATGCCATAAATCGAAAATACACTAAATACCCCAAAATTCTCATTTTCGTCTTACCGATCGATCGGTAAACATCACCGATCGATCGCTCAGTCTTCCTCGATCGATCACCCGTTATCGAGAGCTCCAGAGATTTTTATTCTCCTCGACCGATCGATCGGTGAAGTCACCGATCGATCGGTAACCCCTGTAACTCGAAAATTCGTAATTTTTCATCCTTTTCAACATTTTCACACATCTACCAACAAATTCATCACCTCCATTCAACTACAACATCTCCATACATCCCCATCCAACTTCTTGCTTCATATAACACCTTATTACATTACAATTCATACTCAATCATAATAGTTAGATACAAAAGATTCCAAGAACAACTATCACACAAAACTCCTATATAATCAACAAGAAGGAAAGAATTAGATGTAAGTAACTTACCCCAATACTTTATTTAAACTTTCATTCAGAAATGAAAGAGAATTTTGCTTGAGAATTTCAGAATTGGAAGAGAAGAGAGGTTTTGGCTTTTAATCATTATCCATTCTAACCCAGATTTGGAGATTTTATCATGTATATTTGCAATTCAATCCTCTAAATTTTATTATCTCAAAAAGTTTCCCCTTTTTGTTTGAATCAATTGCCATCTAGTCCTTCAATTACTCCAACCCTTCAATTTAACCCTTCCCAAATTATAAGTGAATCCTTGTTATATCCTAATCCTGAAGGTGTAAACAAATTTATATTTGTTACTTTTCATCTTTACTAACATGTCACACACAAATTATACATTCTTAATATGTTAATTACACATGACTTCTTATGGAATATCACAATTCTCCCCAACATATAAGATTTAGACCCGAAATCTAACATACTTACCAAGATGGAACCAATGTACGATTCATACCACTACACATACCGTCAAACAACCCAGGATAGAGTTGTCTCATATTATGTTCTGTCTCCCATGTTGCCTCTTCGACATCCCGCTTATCCCATTGAACCTTCACCATAGAAATGTTTTTACTACGAAGTTTACGTTCTGCACGATCCAAAATGCAAACTGGACGTTCCACATAAGAAATATTCGACTCCAACTGCACTTCGGAAGGTTGTAACATATGCAACAGATCAGACTCATACTTTCGTAACATTGATACATGAAATATGTCATGTATACCAGATAAAGAGGGTGGTAACGCCAACCTGTACGCCAATGTGTCAACTCGCCGTAATATTTCTTACGGACCGATATACCTTGGTGATACCTTTCCTTTAACTCCAAAACGAACAACACCTTTAAAGGTGAAATCTTTAAGAACACCTTATCACTAACTTGAAATTCTAAGGGTCTCAGCCTCTTATTGGCATATGCTGCCTGTCTATCTTGAGCCTCTTTCATCCTTTGCCGTATGAGTTTCACTTTCTTCCATTTCCCTAACCATATCAGGTCCACCCACAGATGTTTTGTCTATATCATCCCAACATAAAGAGGATCTGCAACGTTTCCCATACAAGGCTTCAAATGGAGCCATTTGTATGCTCGCTTGGTAACTATTGTTGTATGAGAATTCAACCAATGGTAAATAATCTTGCAAAGTAGACTCATATTCTAACACGCATGCGCGTAACATATCTTCAAAAGTCTGTATCGTACGTTCAGTTTGTCCATCAGTTTGCGGGTGGTAAGCTGTACTCAATCTTATCTCAGCTCCCATGGCTGTTTGCAATCCTTTCCAAAATGCGAAGTGAACCTCGGGTCTCTATCTGAGATAATAGATACTTGAATACCATGTAATCGCACTAAGTCTTGAATGTACAATTGAGCCATTTTACAAATGTAAAACTCATGTTATACGGTATAGAGTGCGTTACTTTTGATAATCTGTCAATAATGACCCAAATAGCATCAGCCCTGAAGGAGTTCATGGTAAATGAGTCACAAAATCCATCGATATGTGATCCCACTTCCAAATAGGTACGTCTAAACTCTGTAACTCACCACCTGGTCTTTTCCTCTCTTCTTTCACTTGTTGACATATTAAACATCGTTTTACAAATTCTGAAATATCTTGTTTCATCCCTTTCCACCAAAACTGAGAATATAAATCTCGATACATTTCTTGCCACCCGGATGCATGTTGTATTTGCTACAATGTGTGATGGCCAGAGATTATGGATGTTAATCCCGGAGTGTTAATAACCCCTAAAGTTGTTTTACGTGGCGACTTGGAGTTTAATCGCGGTGTTGGGCCTTCTGGGCTCATTTATTTGGGTAATTGGGATTGTTGGATCCCGAGGTTGAGATTGTATTCTCATTACGGTGAAAAATCTAAGAGTTGGGTTTTTAGAGTGACTCGGAATCTCGGGTGCTTGGTGTGGGCACCGATAGGGGGTTTTGGAGTTAGAGAGAGAATTTTTGGAAACAGATGATTTTTAGTGAATCATGATGTATTTGTGGGGCTATTAGTATTTCGGGGTATTTTTGCTATAAATACCAGTTGAACCCGAGATTTTAATTATCGGAACCATTTTTCCTCACCTTGTTTCTCTCTCCTCGCCCGCGCGATATTCCCGATTCCCTTTGACCCCCGCCGCTTCCAGGCGTGCGCCCGCCACCGTCCGGCCGCCGTTCGGCGCATCCGACCCGCCGCCGGCTTCGTCTCTTCCAGGCGCACCTCTCCATACCATCAATTCGAAGTTTGGTCGCGATTTGAGTTCGGATTTCTGCAGAAAGAGCTAGGGTTCAAAACTGGATTCTGTCCGATTTTGGGGCTCGATTTTGTACGTTTTTGGGGCTTTTCTTCCGGTGTTTTTGGGGCGTTTTGTGCTACATTTTGTGTCGAAAATTTTATGCTTTGTGGTTCAAAGAAATTGGTTGCCAATTGATTCGATTTGAGCGCTGGTTGCATGGGTCAGGGTTCCAATTTTTGGGGGTTTTGGCTAGGGGGCGGTGATTCTTGTTAGTGATCGATTAATTCATGTTTTAGATGATTTATGGTGCTTAGTTTGGGTTCGATTTGTGTTGTGAAGGTTCGAAAATTTGTGGGGAGTTCTTGAGCAATTTTCGATAATGATTAATTGTCGTGTGTTGACAATATTTTTGAGGGTTATGTGTGTGCTTGAGCATGGGTTGCATGTTCGTAAATAATTGTGAATTATTTATCGTGTTAGCACATCGTTCCTCGGAGCATGTAACTCGAGCAAGGTTTGGCTCGGACTTCGGAAATTTAAGGTACGTGCGACGTACGAGCATTACTGTATATAAGAGCATTTGTGAAATGCATAATGTATTTTAATTGCATTAGATGGTTGTGGGTATGGCTATATATATATGTGTAGGGCCTTCCTACCTTAACATCATAAGCAAGAAATAATTAGGGCTAAACATGCATCACAGACAGCTTAGGTCTCCGGTTATTACGTGAGTTATTAGAATTACAGGCCAAAATAAAACTTCAAGCAAATTAATTACATTCTCAAGTGAATGGCGCTATAGAATTATACTACTCCTGGAGTAGAGACTATACCAAATCCTGAATCCTAATTCATAAGGCATCTCGAAGCTCACTTCTTCAACCCTGCCCATAGCCCTCCAAATCCAAAAGTGTACCTACAGGAACAACCCATCGTGAGCATGTACATCATTACTCAACATCATAGGGTAATGGCATATAAATAAATGCATGAAGTAAATGGGTAACGTATACTTCCTGGTTAATCGCATTAACCCTCTTTGGTTGTCCCTGTTTCATAGTCATGCATATAATCGTTAGTTCTGGGCATAAATGATTAAAATCATACTTCACATATATGATCACATCAAACTATGTTAATTAGAAGTGGAACTGTCCCGGTTCTATTATGACAGCGGCACAATTGGCCCCCTCGCTCGACATAACACATCGTATGATACCCATCGCTACGCCTTGATAGCGGATGTATCTCTTTATTCAGCGGATGATACCCATCGCTACACCTTGATAGCGGATGTACCCCATCGCTCAGCGGATGATACCCCTCGCTACACCTTGATAGCGGATGTACCCCATTGCTCAGTTATGTGAGCGGCAAGACCTTCCTCGCTTGCCCATAATAACCACCGGACATTCAACCATTCTTAATAACATAGTTTCATATTCATCATAAACATCATAGCATCTTATCTTATAGACATCATCATCTTGTAAACATCATTATCATATAAGTATTATCATCTTATAGACATCATCGTCTCATCATAATCGTTATAGTAACGTCATATCATCTTTATTTATCATAACATCATCGTAAGCATCTCATCATCTTTATTCATCATAAACATCATCATCATTTATCATAACATCATCGTAAGCATCTTCTCAAGCATCTTCTCATCTTTATTCATCATAAAAAATCATCTTTATTTATCATAACATCATCGTAAGTGTCTTATCATCTTTATTCATCATAAAAATCATCTTTATTTATCATAACATCATCGTAAGTGTCTTATCATCTTTATTCATCATAAAAGTCATCTTTATTTATCATAACATCATCGTAAGCATCTCATCATCTTTATTCATCATAAAATCATCTTCATCGTGAACTTACTTATCATAACATCATCTTAAACATCTTATCATCTTTATTCATCATAAAATCATCTTCATCGTGAACTTACTTATCATAACATCATCTTAAAACATCGTATCATCTTTATTCATTATACACATCATCATAGCATCGTAAATTCTTATGCAATCATAGTATGATCATAAGATAGGAGTATGGTTTACCGTCCGATGCCCGTACGTCTCTTACGTACCTTAATTCCAAAATGGAGAAGTTGTAGAACTTTATCTCCTTGAAGTTGTGGGTACCTGAGATGGTTCTACATAACCATACAAATCGATATTAGAAGCTAAATATAGTCCAATATCCAAAAATCCCACAAAATATACAAAAACACATAATTGTGTGACTCACGATCGATCGCTGAGATGCCCCGATCGATCGCGAGATCGCACTGCCCGTTGCTGACTTTTTGTGCCTTCGGCGATCGATCGCCACTTTTGGCGCGATCGATCGCCAACCTCGCCGATCGATCGCCCAAAAGTGGCGATCGATCGCCAAATGGTTCTGGAGCCTACTGCTGGCTCACGATCGATCGCCAAATACGGGCGATCGATCGCCAATCCCTGTACATCGAAAATTCGCCATTTTTGAGCATTTTTCAAGCTCCACCTCAAACCCTTCAAATCCAAACTTTTCTACAACATCAACATCATCATAACACACTAAGACCCACATAAAACACTTCAAAAATCATACCCCAACAACATACAACACATACTCAAAACAAACCCACATAATCACTTCAAAATCATCCCCATTTCAAAACTAAACATTATAAAAACTTTAGGAAGGGTTCCATACCTCTTGAAGGCTCCAAATCTTGACAAAAATCACACAAACACAAGTTTTGTGGAGTTTTCCTTCTCCTTCCTTGGGGGATTTCGAAAATGTGGTAAAGGGGTAGGGTTTGAGAGTAATTGGGGATTTAAGAGTGAAAAGGGTAAAGTGAGTTGGGTAAGGTGGGGAAAGGGATACTTAAATTATACCCAAAAATTAACATGATTTATAAAATACCCTAACATGGTATTTCAAAAGCATTTTACAAAATGCAACAACTTCCACTAAATTCATATCTTCTTCGTAATTAACAACCTAGACAATTAAATCGTGTTAACACTTCATTTTCTATCATGCATAACATGCGCCCTGAATTGCAACCCCCGGGTCACGCTTATCATGCGACTATGTATTTCATCATGATAATTAATTTAAACACATAAATCAATTATCCACATAATTAAACATATGAACATAATTAATGCCTTAATTACAATTAATTATTTCGGGGACATCACATTACTCCCCTACTTATAAGATTTCGTCCTCGAAATCGCATGCGCTTACCCCAAAAGAAACTGAACATAAATCACATACCAGAATAGTTCCGGGTAGTGCTGTACCATATGCCGCTCCGTCTCCCACGTGGCCTCCTCGACACCCCGACGATCCAACTGAACTTTGACCATCGGTAAAATCTTGCTTCGTTGTCTGCGATCCTCTTGATCAATAATTCTGACTGGTCGTTCAACATAAGATACATTTGAACTCAACCGAACCTCTGAAGACTGTAAAACATGAGACAGATGTAAGGACCCTAATCCTTAAGTGCGGAATCAAGGCATAATAGAGCTAATATAAAAGATCAGAGTGTAAAAGAACGTGTTGAGTCTATGAGCTTAAGCATTACATGCCAAAAATAAGGACTACCAAATGGATTAATTACATTCCAATCAATGAATGTGTTCAACTATAGTTTTATACTACTCCTAGAGTAGATACTATCCAAAATAATACTGTCCTTCAAGTCCCAAAAGCATCCTCAACAAGCTCACCATCTCAACCCGTCTAGCCCTTCTATCATGCCAAACGTGTACCTACAAGGACAACCCCCAAACATGAGCAATAATAATCATTCATATTCAACACAATATGAAGATAAAGCGTAAATGCATAATCATAATAAAACACTTCCTGTTTTCCCCATGCATTTCAAACGCTTCCCGTTTGGTTGTCCCTGTACCATAACTCATGAGTATAATCAATAGATTATTTTTAATGGTCTAAACATGTCATGACATGTGACATCCCCGAAATGGTTAATTGCTATTGGGCTTTAATTGTGTTTACATGATTAATTATGTGGTAATTGATTATGTGTTGGGATTTATTTACCTTATGGAAAATGCATGGTCATATGGATAGGGTGACCCGGGGTTGCATTTTAGGGTGCATGTGGTGCATGTTGGGTAAATATTATGGGAAGCATGATTTATTTGCATTGGTTAGCAATTAATTGGAAATCATGTGTTAATTGATATTATGGTGCATTTTGAGTAAATGCTTTGAAAAATATCATGTTGGGGTGTTTTATACACCATGGAATTAATTGGTATGCATTTGATTTAATAAACCCACCCTTTTATTTCCAACTTTCACCTCACTTTACCAAAATCATTTCCAAACACCCAAACCCTTCTCTTTTCTTCACATTTTCGTTCTTGAGCTTTAAGGTGGAGAGAAGTCCTTGCAAAATCTTTTATTGTGGAGATTATTGGGTGATTTGAGATCCCCAAGAGGTATGGGTACCTCATGTATTAATTTTGTAAGGTTTTGGTTGAGTTTAGTTTGGTTTTAAAGGGTTTAAAATGGGTTTGTGTTGGGTGTTGTGGTTTTGGTAATATTTTGGTTGGATGTGGTATATTTGAATTTGTTATGATGTTTAGTGTTGGTTTTGAGTTATTGGTATTGGTTGGTGTTGGTGTATGTGGGTTTAGATGAGTTGGGGAAGGAGATGGGTGAATAGTGCCCGAATCTCGATTTCCCGCAGCTCGGCGATCGATCGGCGATTTTCTCGCGATCGATCGCGAGCAACAGGGCTGAGGCAGTAAGCCTCAGCGATCGATCGCGAGCTGGGCGCGATCGATCGGCGAGGCCGCGATCGATCGGCGCTAGCTCCGCGATCGATCGCGGATTGTGCATTTTTGTTGCCCGAGGCAGTGTGTTCTCGCGATCGATCGGGGCTTGATGACGATCGATCGCGAGACACCAAAAATGGTATTTTTGGGTGTTTTTGTGGGATTTTTGGTATTGGACTATTATTGGGTTCTAATATTGGTATTTGTGAATATGTAGAACCAACCCAGGTGGCAACGCAGCCAAGGAATTGAGGTCCAACCACATTCCACATTTTGGAAAGGTACGTAGTGGACGTACGGGCACCCAACGGTAACATGTATTTTATATACTCATTGTTTATGCATTGTGGATGTGGGTATATATGTGGTATTGCATAGTGGATGCATATACATGTTGATTTATGCCATATGAGGTATTGCATAGTGGATGCATATACATGGTAATTTATGCATATTGATGTTAGATGCATATTATGATTATTGGATGCACATCCCATGAGTCGTGGTCATCCTTTGATGATTTTAATGCTTGTCGCTTTTTGTATTGGTTCCGCCAAATGTGAAGCGAGGGGTGGGAGCGCCGCATGTCACATTTGAGCGTGGTTGTCATATGGGGCGAGGAAAGGGTATTTGCCGCTCTCTGTGAAGCGAGGGGTGGGAGCGCCGCATGTCCATTGTAGCGAGGTTATCCTATGCCGCCCATATGAATATAAGCGAGGGGCATTAAAATACACTGTGATGGACAGACTAGGGAATGGTGACCAATATGTGGTACAGTTGAAATGGTATATAATGTCATGACATGTTTTGGCCATTAAAAATAATCTGTTGATTATACTCATGAGTTATGGTACAGGGACAACCAAACGGGAAGCGTTTGAAATGCATGGGAAACAGGAAGTGTTTTATATTGATTATGCATTTACGCTTTATCTTCATATTGTGTTGAATATGAATGATTATTATTGCTCATGTTTGGGGGTTGTCCTTGTAGGTACCTTTTTGGCATGATAGATGGGCTTGAACGGGTTGAGACAGTGAGCTTCTCGAGCATCTTTGGTAGATGAAAGGACAGGATTCTTTTGTATAGTTCCTACTCTAGGAGTAGCGTAAAACTATAGTGGACACATTCATTTGTTGGAATGTAATTAATCCTTTTTGGTAGTCCTTTATTTTGGCATGTAAATGCTTAAGCTCTCAAACTCAACTTGTTTATTCTACTCTGATCAATTGTCTAGCTCTATTATGCCTTTATTCCGCACTTAAGGATTAGGGTCCTTACATTAGTGGTATCAGAGCAGTGGTTAGAGAACCCGGGAACGAGTGAAGGGTAGCCTTAGCATGGTTGGCTAGGTGCTTACATTTGGAGCATGTTTATGCATGTGGTGCATAATTATTGTATATCCTGTTATACTAACATGCTTATATCACTCCTGTTATCTAACGACATGTTATATATTGCTTTGGATTGTTGTTAACATTTGTGTTACAGCATGGCTGCTAATGAGGAAGTCGGAGATGTTGGGAGTGTAAATGCGAGTATTGGACAGGCTAATCCTCTACCTCCACCGGCTGTGGGAATGGAACCAGTAGTCCAGTTATTGCTACCGGGTGAGATTAGCTTGACTCAGTTTCTGTCTTATCATCCTCCCCGGTTTGAGGGGACAGAGTCCGGAGAAGAAGCTGAAGAGTGGCTGGAGAGGCTTGAGCAGATCTTTGTATCGGCTCCTTGTGCTATTACTGCCTGGCTGAGGCTGGCGGAGTTCCAGTTGGCTAAGAAACCATTGATGTGGTGGAGGAGCACAGTGATGGAAATGAGAGCACTGGGTGCTGTGATTGACTGGACGCTCTTCAGGACCAGGTTCTTGAACCGATACTTCTCCGCGGCAGCAAGGCAGACAAAGGAGGATGAATTTACCAATCTGAGGCAAGGGAACATGACCGTAGCAGATTATGCCACACAGTACTCATCACTACTGAGGTATGTCCCCCATATTGCCTCTGATGGACGTGCCAAGATGAGAAATTTCATGAAAGGACTGCGACCGGAGCTCTACGACCGGGTTATCATCAATAACCCAACTTCTTTTGATGATGCTCTCACAAGAGCGGAACTTGCTGAGCTGGGAGTGGGAGCTTATGCCATGCCACCACCGGTACCGCAACAGAGGCAGACTACTGACAGTTTGAGACCTCGGGGTGAGTCATTTAAACCCCGTGGTGCCTCTTCATCTTCACGGTATGGTGGGAAGAAATACTTTGGACAGAAGCAGGATAACAAGAAGGGAAATTGGTCGGCCAATCGAGGATCTTCACAGGGGGATAGGCCGGGAGAGCCTAAGTGCAACAATTGTGGAGGACCGCATTCTTCAAATAAGTGTCCTGCATGTTATGTATGTGGCAGGATGGGCCACATTGCTCGGTATTGTCCCACCAGGGGAGGCCAGTCAGAGTATCAGGGCAGCAGGCCAAGGTTTGAGGACAGGACAGTGCAGCAGAGGCAGCAGTTTGGGCCTCGTCCATCGGGAGGTCAGACAGTGGGACCACCCCAGGGGCAAGTATATGCACTGACCAGGGAGCAGGCTCAGGCAGCTCCAGAGGAGGTGATTGCCGGTACGTGTCATTTATTTACGTACCCTGCTTTTGTTTTGATAGATACAGGTGCCTCCCATTCCTTTGTGTCTGTGGGATTTGTGGAAAGACACCATATGCGCACGTCTCCTTTGCCCACGCCTCTTTTGGTCTCGACACCCACTGGAAGAAACGTCGTTGCTGATCAGTTTTTGGCAGATAGCCTCATTTATTTTGAGGGCAACGAGTTGAGATCAGACTTGATTGTGCTGGGTATGTCAGACTTCGACTGCATCTTGGGTATTGATGTTCTGAACAGATATCAGGCAGTGGTAGATTGCCGGCAGAGAACAGTGAAGTTCAGACCTGAGTTGGGCAGTCAGTGGACTTTCTTTGGCAACGGGTCTCGTGCGAAGATTCCGTTGATTTCAGCGATCAAGATGTCTCAGCTGTTGGAACGTGGGCACACGGGCTATCTTATTTATGCCGTGGACACGTCTGGAAAGAGTAAAGAACTGAGGGTTGAGGATGTACCAGTTGTGGCAGAATTTGCTGATGTATTTCCAGAAGAGATCCCAGGATTTCCACCGGCCAGGGAAGTTGAATTTGGGATCGAGTTGCTGCCAGGGACATCCGCTATCTCTCGTGCACCTTATAGGATGGCACCGGCAGAGTTGAGGGAGTTGAAAGAGCAGTTGCAGGATCTCTTGGACAAGGGGTATATACGCCCGAGCGTGTCGCCATGGGGCGCACCAGTTCTCTTTGTGAAGAAGAAGGACGGTTCGATGCGGCTGTGCATCGATTACCGGCAACTGAATAAGGCTACAGTGAAGAACAAGTATCCTCTCCCAAGGATAGACGACTTGTTTGATCAGTTGCAAGGTACCAGGGTGTATAGCAAGATTGATTTGAGGTCCGGGTATCATCAGATTCGGGTCAGAGAGGAAGATGTGCAGAAGACAGCGTTCCGGACTCGCTACGGGCATTATGAGTTCTTAGTAATGCCGTTCGGTGTGACGAATGCTCCAGCAGTCTTCATGAGTCTGATGAATAGAGTGTTTCAGCAGTATCTTGATCAGTTCGTCATCGTGTTCATTGACGACATTCTTATCTACTCCCGGAGCGAGGAAGATCATGTGAAACACTTGAGGACAGTGCTTCAGATTCTCAGAGAGCATCAGTTGTATGCTAAGCTCAGTAAGTGTGAATTTTGGCTGAGCAGTGTAGTGTTCCTGGGGCATGTCATTTCGAGCAGTGGGATATCAGTGGACCCGAAGAAGATTGAGGCTGTGATGGAGTGGGCTGCCCCCACTTCTGTGCCTGAGATCCGGAGTTTTCTTGGTTTGGCCGGGTATTATCGCCGCTTTGACGAGGGCTTTTCGAAGATTGCCAAGCCGCTGACTCAGTTGACTCAGAAAGGAGTGCCTTTCTTTTGGTCAGAAGCTTGTGAGGAGAGCTTCCAGGAGTTGAAGCACCGGTTGACGACGGCGCCAGTGTTAGTGATTCCGACGGAGAACTCCAGATTTGTTCTGTATACTGATGCATCACTGCAGGGCCTTGGATGTGTTCTGATGCAAGATAAGCATGTGGTAGCTTATGCATCGAGGCAGTTGAAGCCGCATGAGACCAGATATCCAGTTCATGACTTGGAATTGGCGGCTATCATCTTCGCCCTGAAGATCTGGAGGCACTACTTATATGGCACTTCATTCACCATATACACGGATCACAAGAGCCTCAAGTTTCTATTTACTCAGGCAGAGCTGAACATGAGACAGAGGAGATGGATGGACCTACTCAAGGACTATGATTGCGAGATAGAGTACCATCCGGGGAAGGCCAATTTGACAGCAGACGCTTTGAGCCGGAAAGTGAGGAGTTCTGCTGAGGACGTCATCCATTTGTCGGCTATGATGACCTCCTATTGCCATATGGGCTATGACTTTGACATTGATGCATCACCTGTGTATGTATCGACTTTGCTAGCTGAGCCAGATATCTTTGAGAGTATCAGGAGAGCTCAGAGGTCAGATGCTGAGGTTCAGAGATGGTTGTCTATAGTGCATCTTGGTCAGCCGACGAAGTTCAGAGTGGCCGACGACGGATCTTTGAGATTGGGTAACCGCTGGGTAGTTCCGAGTACGCCGGAGTTGCGTAAGGGAATCTTGGGGCGAGCTCACAGTAGCAGACTTAGTATCCACCCAGGCGGGAAGAAGATGTACAGAGATCTGCGTGGTCAGTTTTGGTGGAAGAGAATGAAGTCTGATGTCGTCGCTTATGTGAAGAGGTGTTTGATCTGCCAGCAGGTTAAGGCAGAGAGGCAGAGACCTGGCGGCGAATTGAGGAGCTTGGAGATACCGAAGTGGAAGTGGGAGCACATTTCCATGGACTTCGTGACTCATTTGCCGAGGAGTGCTTCAGGCTTCGATGCTATTTGGGTGATTGTGGACAGATTGACTAAGGTAGCCCACTTTATCCCCTATAGCATGACATTTACATTTTTGAGGATGGCGCAGTTGTATATTAGAGATGTGGTGAGATTGCATGGGATCCCCGTTTCTATTGTGTCAGATCGAGATCCGCGATTCACATCTCATTTCTGGGAAGGCCTTCAGTCAGCTTTGGGAACTGAGGTCAGATTGAGTACTGCTTATCATCCTCAGACGGATGGCCAGACCGAGCGCACTATTCAGACGCTCGAGGACATGTTAAGAGCTTGCGTTTTGGAGTTTGATGCCTCTTGGCAGGATTCAGTGCCTTTGGTAGAGTTTTCGTATAACAATAGCTACCAGGCGAGTATTCAGATGGCTCCGTTTGAAGCTCTTTATGGCAGACGATGTAGATCGCCCTTGTGTTGGGACGATTTGGACAGTAGATCAGTCGGAGGGCCTGAATTGATCCGGGAAATGGAAGAAAAGATAAAGACTATAAGGCAGAAAATGAAAGCAGCCCAAGACAGACAGGCAGCTTATGCAAATAAACGGCGGAGACCGTTAGAGTTTCAGTTGGGAGATAAGGTCTTTTTGAAGATCTCGCCTTTCAGAGGCGTTGTGCGGTTTGGGATGCGCGGGAAACTGTCTCCGAGGTATGTTGGACCGTACGAGATTTTGCAGCGCATTGGCACATTGGCTTACCGACTGGCTTTGCCGCCTTCTTTATCTGGGATACATGATGTGTTTCATGTATCGATGCTGCGAAAGTATGAGCCGGATCCGTCCCACGTGTTACAGCCTTCCGAAGTTCAGTTGGAATCAGACATATCTTATGTGGAACGGCCTGTTAGAATTCTGGACAGAGCAGACCGTAGACTTCGGAACAAAGTGATACCGATGATCAAAGTTCAGTGGGATCGCAGGGGTGTCGAGGAGGCTACGTGGGAGACGGAGCAGCATATGGTGCAGCACTACCCGGAACTATTCTCTGGTATGAGTTTATGTTTAGTTTCTGTTGGGGTAAGTGCATGTGATTTCGAGGGCGAAATCTTATAAGTAGGGGAGTATTGTGACATCCCCGAAATGGTTAATTGCTATTGGGCTTTAATTGTGTTTACATGATTAATTATGTGGTAATTGATTATGTGTTGGGATTTATTTACCTTATGGAAAATGCATGGTCATATGGATAGGGTGACCCGGGGTTGCATTTTAGGGTGCATGTGGTGCATGTTGGGTAAATATTATGGGAAGCATGATTTATTTGCATTGGTTAGCAATTAATTGGAAATCATGTGTTAATTGATATTATGGTGCATTTTGAGTAAATGCTTTGAAAAATATCATGTTGGGGTGTTTTATACACCATGGAATTAATTGGTATGCATTTGATTTAATAAACCCACCCTTTTATTTCCAACTTTCACCTCACTTTACCAAAATCATTTCCAAACACCCAAACCCTTCTCTTTTCTTCACATTTTCGTTCTTGAGCTTTAAGGTGGAGAGAAGTCCTTGCAAAATCTTTTATTGTGGAGATTATTGGGTGATTTGAGATCCCCAAGAGGTATGGGTACCTCATGTATTAATTTTGTAAGGTTTTGGTTGAGTTTAGTTTGGTTTTAAAGGGTTTAAAATGGGTTTGTGTTGGGTGTTGTGGTTTTGGTAATATTTTGGTTGGATGTGGTATATTTGAATTTGTTATGATGTTTAGTGTTGGTTTTGAGTTATTGGTATTGGTTGGTGTTGGTGTATGTGGGTTTAGATGAGTTGGGGAAGGAGATGGGTGAATAGTGCCCGAATCTCGATTTCCCGCAGCTCGGCGATCGATCGGCGATTTTCTCGCGATCGATCGCGAGCAACAGGGCTGAGGCAGTAAGCCTCAGCGATCGATCGCGAGCTGGGCGCGATCGATCGGCGAGGCCGCGATCGATCGGCGCTAGCTCCGCGATCGATCGCGGATTGTGCATTTTTGTTGCCCGAGGCAGTGTGTTCTCGCGATCGATCGGGGCTTGATGGCGATCGATCGCGAGACACCAAAAATGGTATTTTTGGGTGTTTTTGTGGGATTTTTGGTATTGGACTATTATTGGGTTCTAATATTGGTATTTGTGAATATGTAGAACCAACCCAGGTGGCAACGCAGCCAAGGAATTGAGGTCCAACCACATTCCACATTTTGGAAAGGTACGTAGTGGACGTACGGGCACCCAACGGTAACATGTATTTTATATACTCATTGTTTATGCATTGTGGATGTGGGTATATATGTGGTATTGCATAGTGGATGCATATACATGTTGATTTATGCCATATGAGGTATTGCATAGTGGATGCATATACATGGTAATTTATGCATATTGATGTTAGATGCATATTATGATTATTGGATGCACATCCCATGAGTCGTGGTCATCCTTTGATGATTTTAATGCTTGCCGCTTTTTGTATTGGTTCCGCCAAATGTGAAGCGAGGGGTGGGAGCGCCGCATGTCACATTTGAGCGTGGTTGTCATATGGGGCGAGGAAAGGGTATTTGCCGCTCTCTGTGAAGCGAGGGGTGGGAGCGCCGCATGTCCATTGTAGCGAGGTTATCCTATGCCGCCCATATGAATATAAGCGAGGGGCATTAAAATACACTGTGATGGACAGACTAGGGAATGGTGACCAATATGTGGTACAGTTGAAATGGTATATAATGTCATGACATGTTTTGGCCATTAAAAATAATCTGTTGATTATACTCATGAGTTATGGTACAGGGACAACCAAACGGGAAGCGTTTGAAATGCATGGGAAACAGGAAGTGTTTTATATTGATTATGCATTTACGCTTTATCTTCATATTGTGTTGAATATGAATGATTATTATTGCTCATGTTTGGGGGTTGTCCTTGTAGGTACCTTTTTGGCATGATAGATGGGCTTGAACGGGTTGAGACAGTGAGCTTCTCGAGCATCTTTGGTAGATGAAAGGACAGGATTCTTTTGTATAGTTCCTACTCTAGGAGTAGCGTAAAACTATAGTGGACACATTCATTTGTTGGAATGTAATTAATCCTTTTTGGTAGTCCTTTATTTTGGCATGTAAATGCTTAAGCTCTCAAACTCAACTTGTTTATTCTACTCTGATCAATTGTCTAGCTCTATTATGCCTTTATTCCGCACTTAAGGATTAGGGTCCTTACATGACATATACCATCTCATCAAAACCAAATACTGATCACCAATCCATAGTCTGTCCATCACAATGTATTTTAATGCCCCTCGCTTATTTACATATAGGCGGCATAGGATAACCTCGCTTCAATGGACATGCGGGACTCCCACCCCTCGCCTCACATTGAGCGGCAAATACCCTTTCCTCGCCCTATATGATAACCACGCTCAAATGTGACATGTGGCGCTCCCACCCCTCGCTTCACATTTAGCGGAACCAAACAAATAGCGGCAAGCATTAAAATCATCAAGGGATGACCACGACTCATGGGATGTGCACCAATAATCATCATATGCATCTATAAACATCATGCATAACATGTATTTGCATCCACAATGCAATACCACATATATACTCGCATCCACAATGCATAAACAATGAGTATATAAGATACATGTACCGTTGGGTGCCCGTACGTGCACTACGTACCTTTCCAAAATGTAGGATATGGTAGGACTTCAATGCCTTGGCTGTGTTGCCACCTGGGATGGTTCTACACATTCACACAAATCAATATTATAACCCAATAATAGTCCAATACCAAAAATCCTACAAAAAAATCCAAAAACACCATATTTTGACCTTCGCGATCGATCGCCCATCACGGCGATCGATCGCCAAACCACACTGTCCGAGAACCAAAATTTTCACCCTTCGGCGATCGATCGCCACACTTGGCGCGATCGATCGCCAGCCCCGCCGATCGATTCGCCCAAGAGTGGCGATCGATCGCCAAACGCTTGAAAAGCCTACTGCCTGGGCGCGATCGATCGCCTGGAATGGGCGATCGATCGCCAACCTCTGTTACCCGAAAAACTTCCATTTTTGCACCTCAAAACCATTCCAATCCATACCAACACTTATACAATCAATCAACAACATAAATAACAACTTAAACCTCCAAAATATACTTCAAAACAAGTATAAATCCAACATACAACCAAAACCACAACAACTCAAAACAAACCCATTTTAAAATCCTTCAAAATCATACCAAACTTAAACAAAACCTTACAAAAACAACCATGAGGTATCCATACCTCTTGGGGATCTCAAATCACCCAATAAACTCCACAAATCAAGATTTTGCAAGGACTTCTCTTCACCCCAAAGCTGGAACTCGAAAATGAGGGGAAGGGTTTGTGTGGGAATTGATTTTGATAAAGTAAAATGAATTGGTAAAGGTGGGATTTGGGTATAAAAGGGGATTGGGTTTAATTAAAATAGGGTGCATCCCACAATACCACGGTGTATAAAACACCCCAACATGATATTTTTTAAAAGCATTAAACCAAAATGCACCAAAATATCAATTAAATCATGATTTCCAATTAATTGCTAACCATGGCAAATAAATCATGCTTCCAACCATAATTCCCAACATGCCCAACATGCACCCTGAAATGCTATCCCGGGTCACTCTATCACGTGACTAAGCATTTCCACATAATAATTCCAACACATAATTAATTACCACCATAATTAATCATATAATCACAATTAATGCCCAAATGCAATTAACCATTTCGGGGATATCACAATACTCCCCTACTTATAAGATTTCGTCCTCGAAATCACATGCACTTACCCCAAAAGAAGCTAAACATAAACACATACCAGAGAATAGTTCCGGGTAGTGCTGCACCATATGCCGCTCCGTCTCGCACGTAGCCTCCTCGACACCCCTGCGATCCCACTGAATCTTTACCATCGGTATCACTTTGTTCCGAAGTCTACGGTCTGCTCGATCCAGAATTCTGACAGGCCGTTCCACATAAGACACATCGGATTCTAACTGAACTTCGGAAGGCTGTAAAACATGCGACGGATCCGGCTCATACTTCCGCAGCATAGGAAACACATCATGTATACCAGATAAAGAAGGCGGCAGAGCTAGTCGGTAAGCTAAGGTGCCAATGCGCTGCAAAATCTCGTACGGTCCAACATACCTCGGAGACAGTTTCCCGCGCATCCCAAATCGCACAACGCCCCTGAAAGGCGAGATCTTCAAAAAGACCTTATCTCCCAACTGAAATTCCAACGGTCTCCGCCGTTTGTTCGCATAAGCTGCCTGTCTATCCTGGGCTGCTTTCATTTTCTGCCTTATCATCTTTATCTTCTCTTCCATCTCCCGAATCAATTCCGGCCCTCCGACCGATTTGCGGTCCAAATCATCCCAACACAAGGGTGATCTACGCCGTCTGCCATAAATAGCTTCAAACGGAGCCATCTGAATACTCGCCTGGTAGCTATTGTTATAAGAAAACTCTACCAAAGGCACTGAATCCTGCCAAGAGGCATCGAACTCCAAAACACAAGCTCTCAACATGTCCTCGAGCGTCTGAATAGTACGCTCGGTCTGGCCATCCGTCTGAGGATGATAAGCAGTGCTCAATCTGACTTCAGTTCCCAAGGCTGACTGAAGACCTTCCCAGAAATGAGATGTGAATCGCGGATCTCGATCTGACACTATGGAAACGGGGATCCCATGCAATCTCACCACATCTCTAATATACAACTGCGCCATCCTCAAAAAGGTGAAAGTCATGCTATAGGGGATAAAATGAGCTACCTTGGTCAATCGATCCACGATCACCCAAATAGCATCGAAGCCTGAAGCACTCCTCGGCAGGTGAGTCACGAAGTCCATGGAAATGTGCTCCCACTTCCACTTCGGTATCTCCAAGCTTCTCAACTCGCCGCCAGGTCTTTGCCTCTCTGCCTTCACCTGCTGGCAGACCAAACACCTCTTGACAAAAGCGACGACGTCACTCTTCATTCTCTTCCACCAAAACTGACCACGCAGATCTTTATACATCTTTTTCCCGCCTGGGTGGATGCTAAGTCTGCTACTATGAGCTCGCTCCAAGATCCCTCTACGCAACTCCGGCATACTCGGAACCACCCAACGGTCACCCAATCTCAAAGACCCGTCATCGGCCACTCTGAATTTCGTTGGCTGACCAAGATGTACTAAAGATAACCACCTCTGAACCTCATCGTCTGACCTCTGAGCTCTCCTGATGTTCTCATAGATATCTGGCTCAGCTAACAAGGTCGATACATACACAGGTGATGCATCAATGTCAAAATCATAGCCCAGATGGCAATAGGAGGTCATCATAGCCGACAAATGGATGACGTCCTCAGCAGAACTCCTCACTTTCCGGCTCAAAGCGTCTGCTGTCAAATTAGCTTTTCCGGGATGGTACTCGATCTCACAATCATAGTCCTTGAGTAGGTCCATCCACCTCCTCTGCCTCATGTTCAGCTCTGCCTGAGTGAATAAAAACTTGAGGCTCTTGTGATCCGTGTAAATGGTAAATGAAGTACCATACAAATAATGTCTCCAAATCTTCAAGGCGAAGATGATAGCCGCCAGTTCCAAGTCATGGACTGGGTATCTAGTCTCGTGCGGCTTCAACTGTCTCGATGCATAAGCTACCACATGCTTATCTTGCATCAGTACACACCCAAGGCCCTGGAGTGATGCATCGGTAAACAGAACAAATCTGGAGTTCTCCGTAGGGATCACTAACACTGGCGCCGTCGTCAACCGGTGCTTTAACTCCTGGAAGCTCTCCTCACAAGCTTCTGACCAAAAGAAAGGTACTCCTTTCTGGGTCAACTGTGTCAACGGCTTGGCAATCTTCGAAAAGCCCTCGACGAAACGTCGATAATATCCGGCCAAACCCAGAAAACTCCGTATCTCCGGCACAGAAGTGGGGGCAGCCCACTCCATCACAGCCTCAATCTTCTTGGGATCTACAGATATCCCGCTGCTCGATATGACATGCCCCAGAAACACTACACTGCTCAGCCAAAATTCACATTTACTGAGCTTAGCATACAACTAATGCTCTCTGAGAATCTGAAGCACTGTCCTCAAGTGTCTCACATGTTCCTCCTCGCTCCGGGAGTAGATGAGAATGTCGTCAATAAATACAATGACGAACTGATCAAGATACGGCTGAAACACCCTGTTCATCAGACTCATAAATACTGCTGGAGCATTCGTCACGCCGAACGACATCACTAGGAACTCATAATGTCCATATCGGGTCCGGAATGCTGTCTTCTGCACATCTTCCTCTCTGACTCGAATCTGATGATACCCGGATCTCAAATCAATCTTGCTATACACCCTGGTACCTTGCAACTGATCAAACAGATCATCGATCCTTGGAAGAGGATACTTGTTCTTCACTGTAGCCTTATTCAGTTGCCGGTAATCGATAAACAACCGCATCGAACCGTCCTTCTTCTTCACAAAGAGAACTGGTGCGCCCCATGGCGCACGCTCGGGCGTATATATCCCTTGTCAAGGAGATCCTGCAGCTGTTCTTTCAACTCTCTCAACTCAGCCGGTGCCATCCTATAAGGTGCACGAGAGATAGCGGATGTCCCTGGCAACAACTCGATCCCAAACTCAACTTCCCTAGCCGGTGGAAATCCTGGGATCTCTTCTGGGAATACATCAGCAAACTCTGCCACTACTGGCACATCCTCAACTCTCAATTCTTTACTCTTCCCAGACGTGTCCACGGCATAAATGAGATAACCCGTGTGTCCACGTTCCAACAACTGAGTCATCTTGATCGCTGAAATCAACGGAATCTTCGCACGAGAACCGTTGCCATAGAAGGTCCACTGACTGCCCAACTCAGGTCTGAACTTCACTGTCCTCTGCCGGCAATCTACCACTGCCTGATATCTGTTCAGAACATCAATACCCAAGATGCAGTCGAAGTCTGACATGCCCAACACAATCAAGTCTGACCTCAATTTGTTGCCCTCAAAATAAATGAGGCAGTCTGCCATAAACTGATCAGCAACGACATTTCTTCCAGTGGGTGTCGAGACAAGGAGAGGCGTGGGTAGAGAAGACGTGCGCATATGGTGTCTCTCCACAAAACCAACAGACACAAAAGAGTGGGAGGCACCTGTATCGATCAAAATAAAAGCAGGGTACGTAAATAAATGACACGTACCGGCGATCACCTCCTCTGGGGCTGCCTGGGCCTGCTCTCTGGTCAGTGCATACACCTGTCCCTGGTGCGGTCCTACTGTCTGACCTCCCGATGGTCGAGGCCCAAACTACTGCCTCTGCTGCACTGTCCTATCATCAAACCTCGGCCTGTTGCCCTGAAACTCTGACTGTCCTCCCCGGGTGGGGCAATACCGAGCGATGTGGCCCATCTTGCCACAGATATAACAGGCAGGACACTTGTTTGAAGAATGTGGCCCTCCACAATTGTCGCACCTAGGCTCTCCCGGCCTATTTCCTTGCGTGGATCCTCGGTTGGCGGACCAATTGCCCTTCTTGCCCTCCTGCTTTTGTCCAAAGAATTTCTTTCCACCAAATCGCGAAGATGAAGAGGCACCACGGGGTTTAAATGGCTCTCCTCGGGGCCTCAAGCTGTCATTAGTCTACCTCTGTTGCGGTACTGGTGGTGGCATAGCACTAGGATAAGCTCCCACCCCAAGCTCGGCAAGCTCCGCCCTTGTGAGAGCATCATCAAAAGAAGTTGGGTTATTGGTGATAACCCGGTCATAGAGCTCCGGTCGCAACCCCTTCATAAAATTCCTCATCTTTGCGTGCCCATTAGTGGCAATGTGGGGAACATACCTCAGCAACGAAGAGTACCGCGTGGCATAGTCTGACACCGTCATGTTCCCCTGTTTCAAACTTGTAAATTCGTCCTCCTTCGTCTGTCTCGCCGCTGCGGAGAAGTACCGGTTCAGAAACCTAGTCTTGAAGAGTGTCCAATCAATCACAGCACCTAGTGCTCTTAGCTCCATCACCGTGCTCCTCCACCAGATTAGAGGTTTCTTAGCTAACTGAAACTCCGCCAGCCTCAGCCAAGCTGTAATAGCACAAGGAGCGGATACAAAGATCTGTTCAAGTCTTTCCAGCCACTCTTCAGCCTCTTCTCCGGACTCTGTCCCCTCAAACCGGGGCGGATGGTATGACAGAAATTGCGTCAAACTGATCTCACCCGGTAGTAATAACTGAGCTACGGGTTCCATGCCTATGGCCGGTGGAGGTAGAGGGTTCACTTGTCCAACGCTTGTGTTCACACGACCAACATCGCCAACTTCCTCATTAGCAGCCATGCTGTAACACAGATGTTAACAACAATTCCAAGACAATATATATGTTATGCCGTTAGATAACAGGAATGATATAAGCACGTTAGTATAACAGGATATACATTAATATGCACCACATGCATAAACATGCTTCAAATGTAAGCACCTAGCCAATCATGCTAAGGCTACCCTTCACTCGTTCCCGGGTTCTCTAACCACTGCTCTGATACCACTAATGTAAGGACCCTAATCCTTAAGTGCGGAATCAAGGCATAATAGAGCTAATATAAAAGATCAGAGTGTAAAAGAACGTGTTGAGTCTATGAGCTTAAGCATTACATGCCAAAAATAAGGACTACCACATGGATTAATTACATTCCAATCAATGAATGTGTTCAACTATAGTTTTATACTACTCATAGAGTAGATACTATCCAAAATAATCCTGTCCTTCAAGTCCCAAAAGCATCCTCAACAAGCTCACCATCTCAACCCGTCTAGCCCTTCTATCATGCCAAACGTGTACCTACAAGGACAACCCCCAAACATGAGCAATAATAATCATTCATATTCAACACAATATGAAGATAAAGCGTAAATGCATAATCATAATAAAATACTTCCTGTTTTCCCCATGCATTTCAAACGCTTCCCGTTTGGTTGTCCCTGTACCATAACTCATGAGTATAATCAATAGATTATTTTTAATGGTCTAAACATGTCATGACATATACCATCTCATCAAAACCAAATACTGATCACCAATCCCTAGTCTGTCCATCACAATGTATTTTAATGCCCCTCGCTTATTTACATATAGGCGGCATAGGATAACCTCGCTTCAATGGACATGCGGGACTCCCACCCCTCGCCTCACATTGAGCGGCATTTACCCTTTCCTCGCCCTATATGATAACCACGCTCAAATGTGACATGCGGCGCTCCCACCCCTCGCTTCACATTTAGCGGAACCAAACAAATAGCGGCAAGCATTAAAATCATCAAGGGATGACCACGACTCATGGGATGTGCACCAATAATCATCATATGCATCTATAAACATCATGCATAACATGTATTTGCATCCACAATGCAATACCACATATATACTCGCATCCACAATGCATAAACAATGAGTATATAAGATACATGTACCGTTGGGTGCCCGTACGTCCACTACGTACCTTTCCAAAATGTAGGATATGGTAGGACTTCAATGCCTTGGCTGTGTTGCCACCTGGGATGGTTCTACACATTCACACAAATCAATATTATAACCCAATAATAGTCCAATACCAAAAATCCTATAAAAAAATCCAAAAACACCATATTTTGACCTTCGCGATCGATCGCCCATCACGGCGATCGATCGCCAAACCACACTGTCCGAGAACCAAAATTTTCACCCTTCGGCGATCGATCGCCACACTTGGCGCGATCGATCGCCAGCCCCGCCGATCGATCGCCCAAGAGTGGCGATCGATCGCCAAACGATTGAAAAGCCTACTGCCTGGGCGCGATCGATCGCCTGGAATGGGCGATCGATCGCCAACCTCTGTTACCCGAAAAACTTCCATTTTTGCACCTCAAAACCATTCCAATCCATACCAACACTTATACAATCAATCAACAACATAAATAACAACTTAAACCTCCAAAATATACTTCAAAACAAGTATAAATCCAACATACAACCAAAACCACAACAACTCAAAACAAACCCATTTTAAAATCCTTCAAAATCATACCAAACTTAAACAAAACCTTACAAAAACAACCATTAGGTATCCATACCTCTTGGGGATCTCAAATCACCCAATAAACTCCACAAATCAAGATTTTGCAAGGACTTCTCTTCACCCCAAAGCTGGAACTCGAAAATGAGGGGAAGGGTTTGTGTGGGAATTGATTTTGATAAAGTAAAATGAATTGGTAAAGGTGGGATTTGGGTATAAAAGGGGATTGTGTTTAATTAAAATAGGGTGCATCCCACAATACCACGGTGTATAAAACACCCCAACATGATATTTTTTAAAAGCATTAAACCAAAATGCACCAAAATATCAATTAAATCATGATTTCCAATTAATTGCTAACCATGGCAAATAAATCATGCTTCCAACCATAATTCCCAACATGCCCAACGTGCACCCTGAAATGCTATCCCGGGTCAGTCTATCACGTGACTAAGCATTTTCACATAATAATTTCAACACATAATTAATTACCACCATAATTAATCATATAATCACAATTAATGCCCAGATGCAATTAACCATTTCGGGGATATCACAACAGATCTGGCTCATACTTTCTCAACATAGAGACATGGAAGACAACATAATTACCAGACAAAACACGGCAGTAGAGTCAAACGGTAAGCCAAAGTACCGATACGCCGCAATACCTCATACGACCCAACATACATCGGAGATAACTTCTCCCGAATACCAAACCGAACCACACCCCTAAAGGGTGAGATCTTCAAGAAGACCTTGTCTCCTGACTGGAAATCTAGCGGTCGTCGCCGCTCATTGGCATAGGCCGCTTGCCTATCCTGGGCCGCTTTCATCTTTTGACGTATTAACTTAATCTATGCTTCCATATCCTCAATCAATTCCGGCCCTCCGACCGTCTTACTAGTCAAGTCCTCCCAGCACGACGGTGACCTACAACGTCGACCGCCAAGGGCCTCGAATGGAGCCATCTGAATGCTCACCTGATAGCTGTTATCATAAGAGAACTCTACTAGTGGCACTGAATCTTGCCATGTAGTATTAAACTCCAAAACACATGCCCTCAACATGTCCTCAAGCGTCCGTAAGGTACGCTTCGTCTGACCACCTGTCTGAGGGTGATAATCTGTACTCAGTCTCGCCTCTGTGCCCAAAGCTGTCTGAAGACCCTCCTAGAAATGTGGAGTAAACATTGGGTCTCTGTCAGACACAATCAAGACTAGAACCCCATGCATCCTCACCACATCCCGCACATATGATTGGGCCATCTTTAGGTTCATGAAAGACACACGATAAGGGATGAAGTGAGCCACCTTCGTCAGTCTATCTATGATCACCAAAAACGCATCCAATCCTGAGGCCGTTCTTGGCAAGTGGGTCACAAAGTCTATAGATATGTGCTCCCACTCCCACTTAGGTACCTCCAAGCTCTTCAGCTCGCCACCAGGCCTCTGCCTTTCTGCCTTAACCTGCTGGTAGATTAAACATCTTGACAAAGGTCATAACATTACGCTTCATGCGTCTCCCCCAGATCTGACCACTTAGGTCCTTATACATTTTTCTTCCTCCTGGGTGGATACTGAACCGGCTACTGAGAGCTCGTTCCTAGATTTCTTTACGCAACTCCGGTGTATCTGGGACTACCCAACGGTTGTCCAATCTCAAGGAATAATCCTCAGCCACTCTAACTTTGATGGCTGACCCCGAAGTACCAATAATAACCACCTCGGAACCTCATCATCTGACCTCTGGGATTTCCTGATAGCCTCAAATATGCCTGGCTCGGCCAATAAGGTCGACACTCGCACCGGCGACGCGTCCACATCAAAATCATAGCCAGATGGCAATAAGAAGTCATCATCGCTGATAAACACATAGTGTTCTCAGCAGTACTTTTCACTTCCGACTTAGGGCGTCTGCTATCAAATTTGCTTTACCTGGATGGTACTCAATTTCACAATCAAAATCCTTGAGTAAGTACATCCATCTTCTTTGTCGCCTATTCAGCTCAGCCTGTGTGAACAAAACTTCAGGCTCTTATGGTCCGTGTAGATGGCAAACGACGTACCATGCAAGTAATGCCTCCAAATCTTCAAGGCAAATATAATGGCTGCCAGCTCCAAATCATGGACTGGGTACCTAGCCTCATGTGGTTCAACTGCCTCGATGCATAAGCCACCACATGCTTATCTTGCATCAACACACAGTCCAAACCCTGCAGTGATGCAGTCGTGTACATAGCAAACTTCTTATTCTCAGAAGGAATCGACAATATATGTGTCGTAGTCAAACGACGCTTCAAGTCTTGGAAGCTTTCCTCACAAGCTTCGGACCAATAGAACGGCACTCCTTTCTGAGTCAGCTGTGTCAGGGGCATGTCAATCCCTAAGGATTTGGAGTACTGTTCTCAAGTGCTTCACGTGTTCCTCTTCAGTTCGCGAGTAAATGAGCATATCGTCAATGAAAACTATGACGAACTGATCCAAATGTGGTTGGAGCACCCTGTTCATCAGGCTCATAAAATAGCTGGGGCATTCGTCACCCCAAAGGGCATGACTAAGAATCCGTAGTGCCCATATCTAGTCCTGAAAGTTGTCTTCTGTACATCATCCTCTCGAACTCGAATCTGGTGATACCCCGATCTCAGATCGATCTTACTGTAGGGCCTCGTACTCTGCAGCTGATCAAACAAATCATTAATCCTCAGAAACGGATACTTATTCTTCACTATGGCTTTGTTAAGTTGTCTGTAATCGACGCGCAGCCGCATCGAACCATCTTTCCTCTTATCAAACAAAACTGGCGCACCCTAGGGCGATACGCTAGGGCGTATATAGCCCTTATCAAGGAGCTCTTGCAACTGAACCTTTAACTCCCTTAGTTCCGCTGGTGTCATCATATACGGGGCACGAGAAACGGTAGACGCCCCTGGTAGTAACTTAATCCCAAACTCGACCTCTCTCGTCGGTGGGAATCCGGGAATTCTCTTCCGGAAATACATCAGGAACACCGCCACTACGGGCACATCTTCAACCTTTAACTCTTCCCTCTTTTGAGTAATATCAACCGTATAGATGAGATATCCTTTGTGGTCTCATTCCAATAACTGTGCCATCTTTTCATTGGACTCCCATAACAGACTTGACTCGGATAGTCCTTGCCTGCAGTCCACAACTGCCTGATACTTGTTCAGCACATCGATGTCCACAATGCATCCGAAGTCTGACATTCCCAGATCAATCAAGTCTGTCCTCAGCTCGTTACCCTAAAAAATAAATGAGGCTGTCATAAACCACCTGATCAGTTATTAAACTTCTTCCAGCGGGTGTCGAGACTACAAGAGGCATGGGCGACGGAGAAGTGCACATGAAATCGCATCATCTACTTCAGCATTTGCTGCTAGGCTGCAATACAAGGGTTAACAACAATACCCAAAAGCAGTTCATATAATACATCGTTAGGGAAACAAAACATGTTAGTACGACATCATATACTTCATATGCAACATATGCATAAAACATGTTTAAAAGTAAGCACCTAGCCAACTTATTGCTAAGGCTACCCTTCGCTCATTCCCGGGTTATCTAACCACTGCTCTGATACCACTAATGTAGGGCCTTCCTACCTTAACATCATAAGCAAGAAATAATTAGGGCTAAACATGCATCACAGACAGCTTAGGGCTCCGGTTATTACGTGAGTTATTAGAATTACAGGCCAAAATAAAACTTCAAGCAAATTAATTACATTCTCAAGTGAATGGCGCTATAGAATTATACTACTCCTGGAGTAGAGACTATACCAAATCCTGAATCCTAATTCATAAGGCATCTCGAAGCTCACTTCTTCAACCCTGCCCATAGCCCTCCAAATCCAAAAGTGTACCTACAGGAACAACCCATCGTGAGCATGTACATCATTACTCAACATCATAGGGTAATGGCATATAAATAAATGCATGAAGTAAATGGGTAACGTATACTTCCTGGTTAATCGCATTAACCCTCTTTGGTTGTCCCTGTTTCATAGTCATGCATATAATCGTTAGTTCTGGGCATAAATGATTAAAATCATACTTCACATATATGATCACATCAAACTATGTTAATTAGAAGTGGAACTGTCCCGGTTCTATTATGACAGCGGCACAATTGGCCCCCTCGCTCGACATAGCACATCGTATGATACCCATCGCTACGCCTTGATAGCGGATGTATCTCTTTATTCAGCGGATGATACCCATCGCTACACCTTGATAGCGGATGTACCCCATCGCTCAGCGGATGATACCCCTCGCTACACCCTGATAGCGGATGTACCCCATCGCTCAGTTATGTGAGCGGCAAGACCTTCCTCGCTTGCCCATAATAACCACCGAACATTCAACCATTCTTAATAACATAGTTTCATATTCATCATAAACATCATAGCATCTTATAGACATCATCATCTTGTAAACATCATTATCATATAAGCATTATCATCTTATAGACATCATCGTCTCATCATAATCGTTATAGTAACGTCATATCATCTTTATTTATCATAACATCATCGTAAGCATCTCATCATCTTTATTCATCATAAACATCATCATCATTTATCATAACATCATCGTAAGCATCTTCTCAAGCATCTTCTCATCTTTATTCATCATAAAAAATCATCTTTATTTATCATAACATCATCGTAAGTGTCTTATAATCTTTATTCATCATAAAAATCATCTTTATTTATCATAACATCATCGTAAGTGTCTTATCATCTTTATTCATCATAAAAGTCATCTTTATTTATCATAACATCATCGTAAGCATCTCATCATCTTTATTCATCATAAAATCATCTTCATCGTGAAGTTACTTATCATAACATCATCTTAAACATCTTATCATCTTTATTCATCATAAAATCATCTTCATCGTGAACTTACTTATCATAACATCATCTTAAAACATCTTATCATCTTTATTCATTATACACATCATCATAGCATCGTAAATTCTTATGCAATCATAGTATGATCATAAGATAGGAGTATGGTTTACCGTCCGATGCCCGTACGTCTCTTACGTACCTTAATTCCAAAATGGAGAAGTTGTAGAACTTTATCTCCTTGAAGTTGTGGGTACCTGGGATGGTTCTACATAACCATACAAATCGATATTAGAAGCTAAATATAGTCCAATATCCAAAAATCCTACAAAATATACAAAAACACATAATTGTGTGACTCGCGATGGATCGCTGAGATGCCTCGATCGATCGCGAGATCGCACTGCCCGTTGCTGACTTTTTGTGCCTTCGGCGATCGATCGCCACTTTTTGCGCGATCGATCGCCAACCTCGCCGATCGATCGCCCAAAAGTGGCGATCGATCGCCAAATGGTTCTGGAGCCTACTGCTGGCTCGCGATCGATCGCCAATCCTTGTACATCGAAAATTCGCCATTTTTGAGCATTTTTCAAGCTCCACCTCAAACCCTTCAAATCCAAACTTTTCTACAACATCAACATCATCATAACACACTAAGACCCACATAAAACACTTCAAAAATCATACCCCAACAACATACAACACATACTCAAAACAAACCCACATAATCACTTCAAAATCATCCCCATTTCAAAACTAAACATTATAAAAACTTTAGGAAGGGTTCCATACCTCTTGAAGGCTCCAAATCTTGACAAAAATCACACAAACACAAGTTTTGTGGAGTTTTCCTTCTCCTTCCTTGGGGGATTTCGAAAATGTGGTAAAGGGGTAGGGTTTGAGAGTAATTGGGGATTTAAGAGTGAAAAGGGTAAAGTGAGTTGGGTAAGGTGGGGAAAGGGATAATTAAATTATACCCAAAAATTAACATGATTTATAAAATACCCTAACATGGTATTTCAAAAGCATTTTACAAAATGCAACAACTTCCACTAAATTCATATCTTCTTCGTAATTAACAACCTAGACAATTAAATCGTGTTAACACTTCATTTTCTATCATGCATAAGATGCGCCCTGAATTGCAACCCCCGGGTCACGCTTATCATGCGACTATGTATTTCATCATGATAATTAATTTAAACACATAAATAAATTATCCACATAATTAAACATATGAACATAATTAATGCCTTAATTACAATTAATTATTTCGGGGACATCAAAATATGTGTTGATATGACTATGGAACGACCTAGTCTTGACATCGCTGCCACAAGTGTGCGTAATACTAGAGTAGTATAACCCTACATGAGATATGGGGTACTGGGTTTATATGACTATTGTAGGGCATTTGAGATGCCTGAGAATGATCGTGGAATAATGTATTCATTATAAGACATGTGACATGTCTAAGTATAATGGAGAATTGGTAAAATAAATGCTAGGCATTTGAGCTATCTGTGATTGGTAGCAAAGTCGAAAAATCAGTATTAGATATCGAGATATCTATATTTGTATGTATAATGAATTTGGAATCATTAATTATTGATACTTGAGAATCAGGCATGCTATGAGTTAAATCAATGTGTTGATTTACTGATTTTTGAGATTTGATGAGTTTGATGATTGTGAGAACAGGGACAGTACACGGAATCCCGGATGAGGACGTTGCCATCCATGGAGTATCATTTAAAATTCATTAGTATTTACTTTTGTTGTAAATTATGAATTTCATTATTGTGATTATGGGATTTTGTGTATTGGTATGCTCACCCCGTTGGGGGCTGTCTCTGTTGGGGCAGGTGAACAGGTACATCGATGGCTGTGGAGCTGAGCTCGAGCTGTTGATTGGATGTACTCCCAGGATCGTGGTACCGGGGCTTGATGGAGCACGGTATCGTATAGAGTACTTATATACACCCGAAGGTTATATACATATTTATGATGCTCGCATGTGAGCACGGTTATGCTTGTATATGGGTTGTATATAAAGGCATGAGCCTTTCTCTCTTTCATTCTATGTTGCATGCAATTAAGAGTAGAATTGCTAATGATATGAGAGTCATGGGTGTATTATGTGGGTGTTGAAACCCATTTATGTTGTCTTATGTGCGGTGTCTTCCCTGGCTGGGAATTTACTTAGCGTTGCTGTGTTCTGTTGAGTATGTGTTTTCCCTGGCCGGGAACTATATATTGTGATGCGCTTTTATTTCGGGATGGCTCTATTTATGGGGAGACTCTGCCCAAATTTTTATAAAAGTCTACCATGTGAAAAGTGGTGTAATGGGGATGGAAATGGGCGGAATCCATGAGTCTATTGTTGGTAGAGATGATCTTAATGTTGAATATTAAAGAAATTTTGTAATTTCCATTCAATGGTAAAGTATCATCTGTGTTTCCCGATTGATTTTATTGAAAGCATGTGCCACACATAATGATTAATACACCAATCAAGGGTTAAGGGCTTGGGGTCCTTACATTAGTGGTATCAGAGCAGTGGTTAGCTCTTTGGGGCTGTTAAGGGCCTAGGAAGTTATTGATAGCACTTATGCATGATGGCATTAATGTTGTATGACACAACTAGTTGTTTATGTGTTTTTATGATATGAAAAGTGGTGCTGCTAATCATTGTGGTTGCAGGAATCGTGTAGAATGTGATGGGATGACATTAATGGTGATATCTGGCACTTCATGTATTATGTGTTAAGGGATCTGATTTTGTGGGAAAATCAGGAAAGGTGAGACGTACGGGCTTCGGACGGTAAAACGTGTTACACCTTTGATTATGTATATCGTGGGTAGTGAACCCTTACATGTGATGGTATATGTGAAATGATAGTGATATATATTGTGATAATGGAATCAACTGTTGTGCTTGATTATTGTGGTAGAATTGATGAATGTTCCAGTAGCCTTTATCTCCGAGCGAGGGAGGTACTTGCCGCTGTCATGTCTAAGCGAGGTAACATGCCGCTGTCATTGTCGAAGCGAGGGGTCCTAAAATTCCGCTGTTGTATTGGGACCGGAACAGTCACAATTCTAGTGATTAATGTGGAATATTGTGGTTATAACTGGAACGTGATATCGATCATTATATTGTGAACTGTGGTATTAACCTGGATGCAGGTACATGGAGCTAGTGGAAGTTCCGGTAGTTGTTATATTCGAGCGAGGGAGGTACTTGCCGCTGTCATATGAAGCGATGGTAGTATGATATTTGCCGCTGTCATGTCTAAGCGAGGTAACATGCCGCTGTCATTGTCGAAGCGAGGGATATCATATGATGCCGCTATATGTCAAAGCGAGGGGTCCTAAAATTCCACTGCTATAACAAGACCGGAACAACCACATTATCGATATTGATAGCGATGTCTCATTCCGCTATGTTGGTTGGCGATGGTTCATGCCGCCAAGTGTATTGATAGCGATGTCTCATTCCGCTATGTTGGTTGGCGATAGTTCTTGCCGCCGGATATATTGATAGCGATGGTTCATTCCGCTATATTGATTGACGATGATTCTTGCCGCCGGATGTATTGATGGCGATGGTTCATTCCGCTATATTGATTGGCGACGATTCTTGCCGCCGGATATATTGATAGCGATGTCTCATTCCTCTATTCTATTGGCGATGGTTTATGCCGCCGGGTATTGATAGCGATGTCTCATTCCGCTATATCGATTGGTGATGACTTATGCCGCCGGGTGTTCATAGCGATGGTACATTCCGCTACATCTATGGCGATGGTTCATGCCGCCAGATGTCTATAGCGATGTGTTATGCCGCTGACTCTATGACGAGGGATTATGCCACTGATTCTATAGCGACGGTTATGCCGCTATGTACACGACGCTGGATTACACCACCTACGAGCGATGGGTACTGATTGCGTACCACTGTTGGATGACGGAGACAGGTATGCCGCTATATTGTTAGCAATGAGGTATGGCATATTACTGTTTATTTAGCACTATTGTGGATATCATGTGTTGATTTACTTATGCTGTCATGTGTTTGACGATGAGATTATAGACGTCGTGTATCGACATATACTGTCACGAGTCGACAATATTATTATATTATTTCAAAGTCATATGTTGACAGGTACCGTCACGGGATGACAATGACATGGTGGATGTTCTATGTAGACGTGTAGCGTCGTTTTGATGATTAATACATTTATGTTATGTATTAGGTTGTATGGTTTGAGTGCCGATGATGAGCACATGGTAGAGTCTGGGTCACTAGTTGACGAGACCTTTTGCCGAGCAGGTTTGCTCGGTGGAGTATTGGATGTATTGTACCGGTAAATGTACCACATCATGTTATAGAGGTACATATTTGTCGAGCAATGATACCCTTGGGTATGCTCGTTAGTTTGGCTAGGGCCAAGTGATTGGTGGTAAGAGTAGTCATTGAGGAAACTACTCGCTTGTGTTGTGATGTAGGGTAGACATGGTTACACCCACCTTGAGGGTGTGGGATAAGTCTTAACAGATTATGATTGTATCATAAGTGAGCAAGGACACCGGGTTGTCCATTGTGCTTGGTATTTTAGAGATATGTTGGGCGATGACCCATTACTCTAACGGTTTGTACGGTATGGCATACCGAGATGGAACATATGGTTTGTTGGTGGGCTTGATATGAGCCTATGGAGACAGCGCTCTGCTAGCCAGATATTGGGGGAATGATATAGTGTGCTTGTTGGGGCCATGATACTGCTCGTTGGAACCAAGTTTGGCAAATCGTAAAGTAATACGATGTGGATTGTGGTGGACTCTAGTAGTCACCACGTCCTTTTAGGTTGAGGTTGTGCATGCCTCACTGAAACGTGTATACGTTTATGTTAAATCTTGGTGAGACTTGTCTGGGACAGCTCATAATGTTGGAGTACCAACAAGAGAGTCATCAAGTCGTCATTGACTCGATCTGGGGAATCCGTGTACTTGGGATGCAATGGGTGTTATTGTATCCAGTTTTTCCGAACGGTGGTTCGAGACTAGTGGATCTCGAGTTCGATAGCACTTTCCTTGTGGGGAAGGAGGTAGTATTATACCTATTTGAGAATCCTTGAAAGATTCGGTAAGTTGGTACGTGTGGTGTTGATTTTGGGAATCACGCCGTGTTATTGATCGTCGATTATCATTCTCCATTGGATGAGAATGACTCAGAATTGACAGTTGTGTTTGGGGCTTAGGGATATGTTGTAGATACCCGAACCAAGTACTTTGAGTATGCATGTAATATCAGTGCTTAGGCAGGTATACCGGTGAGTATACGGATGCCAGTTATTGATTTCCTTTTTTTGTCAAGCATAGAGTTATACTATTTTTGGATGGTTAAATCTCTGATGAGAGATATGGAACACCTTGAGATTGGGAATCTCCATGGCACGATAATTATGAGAAACAATCGTGAAGTTAGTTGACACCCTTTGAGGAGGGATTATCTTGTGTGGGTTGAGGTGTTTCATTGTTGGTGTTTTCCTTCGAGTTATGTGATAGCCTTCCCAAGTTTGGATTGTTAAATCCTAGGATTATCAAGGGATGGCAGGAATTCGGATTGGTTGAGTGTCGCTGTCGATACAAGCATTGAGGATGCCATGGGTTCATTGCATGTCCTTTCAGAATTTGAACTCTGTGGAGTCTCGATGGTTTATTTATGATCAGGATGTGATCCTTGGAATATCCGGAGGTGGACATCTTGTGAGATGTCTTTTGTGTGTAATCTGTGGCCGTGAGTTGCCCAAATTGAGTTGCAATGATGCGACTGCTCATTTGATGGAGGAGGTTTGGAAGTGGAGACCAGATTTGGTATGTGTACATAGTGGTATACTAGTGTTTTCCTCGTAATGATGTGTATTAGACATCGTGAGTCATAATAAAGATGTCATTGGATGATATCTACGATAGAATCGGGAGCGATTCGAATCCTTGCAGTTTCAGTTGACTAACTGCTTTTGGATTGTTAGCGTTGAGTTGTGCTGACGCTCTTTGACGTTATGATGGATTTGGAAGTCTATTCCACTCCAGAGTTTGACACGAGGTCAACGTTCTCACGGTTGAGGTGTCATTCAGGATGGGTTCTTACTAGTTGTATTAGAACTAAGGATGACTGTCCGATCTACGGTCGTAAGTATTGGTTGTTTTGCAGTCATGAGGGACTGACTTTTGGGATGAACCGCATCGAGGTACGTTTTGCCTCTTGGGTGATATGTTGGTTTTGGTATGTCGCTCTGTTTCAGAGCTTGATGTGAGGTAAGTATCCTCGCGTTTATTAAGACGATTCTTATATGGTCAAGAATCGAGGTTATGGCTTCATGTTGTTGGGTAGCCTGGGTGTTACGTGATACACCGGTGTTAATTTCGAGGACGAAATTCTTTTAGTGGGGGATATTGTGATGACCAGAGATTATGGATGTTAATCCCGGAGTGTTAGTAACCCCTAAAGTTGTTTTACGTGGCGACTTGGAGTTTAATCGCGGTGTTGGGCCTTCTAGGCTCATTTATTTGGGTAGTTGGGATTGTTGGATCCCGAGGTTGAGATTGTATTCTCATTACGGTGAAAAATCTAAGAGTTGGGTTTTTAGTGTGACTCGGAATCTCGGGTGCTTGGTGTGGGCACCGGTAGGGGGTTTTGGAGTTAGAGAGAGAATTTTTGGAAACAGATGATTTTTAGTGAATCATGATGTATTTGTGGGGCTATTAGTATTTCGGGGTATTTTTGCTATAAATACCAGTTGAACCTGGGATTTTAATTATCGGAACCATTTTTCCTCACCTTGTTTCTCTCTCCTCGCCCGCGCGATATTCCCGATCCCCTTTGACCCCCGCCGCTTCCAGGCGTGCGCCCGCCGCCGTCCGGCCGCCGGCTTCGTCTCTTCCAGGCGCACCTCTCCATACCATCAATTCGAAGTTTGGTCGCGATTTGAGTTCGGATTTCTGCAGAAAGCGCTAGGGTTCGAAACTGGATTCTGTCCGATTTTGGGGCTCGATTTTGGTATGTTTTTGGGGCTTTTCTTCCGGTGTTTTTGGGGCGCTTTGTGCTACATTTTGTGTCGAAAATTTTATGCTTTGTGGTTCAAAGAAATTGGTTGCCAATTGATTCGATTTGAGCGCTGGTTGCATGGGTTAGGGTTCGAATTTTTTGGGGTTTTGGCTAGGGGGCGGTGATTCTTGTTAGTGATCGATTAATTCATGTTTTAGATGATTTATGGTGCTTAGTTTGGGTTCGATTTATGTTGTGAAGGTTTGAAAATTTGTGGGGAGTTCTTGAGCAATTTTCGATAATGATTAATTGTCGTGTGTTGACAATATTTTTGAGGGTTATGGGTGTGCTTGAGCATGGGTTGCATGTTCGTAAATAATTGTGAATTATTTATCGTGTTAGCACATCGTTCCTCGGAGCATGGAACTCGAGCAAGGTTTGGCTCGGACTTCGGAAATTTAAGGTACGTGTGACGTACGAGCATTACTGTATATAAGAGCATTTGTGAAATGCATAATGTATTTTAATTGCATTAGATGGTTGTGGGTATGGCTATATATATATATGTGTGTTGATATGACTATGGAACGACCTAGTCTTGACATCGCTGCCACAAGTGTGCGTAATACTAGAGTAGTATAACCTTACATGAGATATGGGGTACTGGGTTTATATGACTATTGTAGGGCATTTGAGATGCCTGAGAATGATCGTGGAATCATGTATTCATTATAAGACATGTGAGATGTCTAAGTATAATGGAGAATTGGTAAAATAAATGCTAGGCATTTGAGCTATCTGTGATTGGTAGCAAAG
Source organism: Haberlea rhodopensis (assembly GCA_907163345.1). Taxonomy (NCBI): domain Eukaryota; kingdom Viridiplantae; phylum Streptophyta; class Magnoliopsida; order Lamiales; family Gesneriaceae; genus Haberlea; species Haberlea rhodopensis. The sequence continues at coordinate 268,943 of CAJQUN010000520.1, read as the reverse complement.
TCGAAAAATCAGTATTAGATATCGAGATATCTATATTTGTATGTATAATGAATTTGGAATCATTAATTATTGATACTTGAGAATCAGGCATGCTATGAGTTAAATCAATGTGTTGATTTACTGATTTTTGAGATTTGACGAGTTTGATGATTGTGAGAACAGGGACAGTACACGGAATCCCGGATGAGGACGTTGCCATCCAGGGAGTATCATTTAAAATTCATTAGTATTTACTTTTGTTGTAAATTATGAATTTCATTATTGTGATTATGGGATTTTGTGTATTGGTATGCTCACCCCGTTGGGGGCTGTCTCTGTTGGGGCAGGTGAACAGGTACATCGATGGCTGTGGAGCTGAGCTCGAGCTGTTGATTGGATGTACTTCCAGGATCGTGGTACCAGGGCTTGATGGAGCACGGTATCGTATAGAGTACTTATATACACCCGAAGGTTATATACATATTTATGATGCTCGCATGTGAGCACGGTTATGCTTGTATATGGGTTGTATATAAAGGCATGAGCCTTTCTCTCTTTCATTCTATGTTGCATGCAATTAAGAGTAGAATTGCTAATGATATGAGAGTTATGGGTGTATTATGTGGGTGTTGAAACCCATTTATGTTGTCTTATGTGTGGTGTCTTCCCTGGCTGGGAATTTACTTAGCGTTGCTGTGTTCTGTTGAGTATGTTTTCCCTGGCCGGGAACTATATATTTCGATGCGCTTTTATTTCGGGATGGCTCTATTTATGGGGAGACTCTGCCCAAATTTTTATAAAAGTCTACCATGTGAAAAGTGGTGTAATGGGGATGGAAATGGGCGGAATCCATGAGTCTATTGTTGGTAGAGATGATCTTAATGTTGAATATTAAAGAAATTTTGTAATTGCCATTCAATGGTAAAGTATCATCTGTGTTTCCCGATTGATTTTATTGAAAGCATGTGCCACACATAATGATTAATACACCAATCAAGGGTTAAGGGCTTGGGGTCCTTACACAATGAGCCTGACATAGCAAATGTTGGCGTAGTTCACACTTATCAGGAATTACCCAACGATCTTGTAATCGCAAACTATTATCCTCAGCTACCCGGAATTTAGATACTTGATCTTGTGCCAGTCCATTTTTCCATTGTACAATTTCATCATCTATTTTCTGGGTATCTCTAATGTTCTCAAAAATAGCTGGTTCTAATATCAATGTTGATACTTGCACCGGTGAGGTACTAATATCAAAATCATAACCTAAATGACAATAGGAAGTCATTAATGCTGATAGCCGACTTACATCATCAGCTGTCACTCCTACTTTACGACTCAATGCATATGCTGTTAAATTAGCTCGTCCAGGGTGATACTCTATTTCACAATCATAGTCCTTCAGTAAGTCCATCCATCTTCTTTGTCTCATATTTAATTCAGCCTGAGTAAATAGAAATTTTAGACTTTTATGATCTGTGAAAATAGTAAATTTAGTACCGTACAAATAATGTCGCCAAATCTTCAGCGCAAAAATAATAGCAGCCAGTTCTAAATCATGCACTGGGTATCTGGTTTCATGACTGTCGTGAAGCATATGCCACTACATGTTTCTTTTGCATCAATACACATCCAATCCATGCAAAGATGCATCTATATACAAGGTAAATTGTCCATGCTCATCAGGAATGATTAGGATCTGTGCAGTACCGCTGTTTCAACTCCTGGAAGCTCTGCTCACAAGATTAAGACCAAATGAAAGGCACTCCTTTTTGTGTCAAAAATGTCAATGGCTTCGCAATTTTGGAAAAGCCCTCGACAAAACGTCGATAATATCCAGCCAAGCCTAGAAAACTGCGAATTTCTGGCACAGAGGTAGGTGCTGACCAATTTAACACGACCTCTATCTTCATCGAATCTACTGCTATACCTTCTTGTGAAATAACATGTCCTAGAAATTTCACACTGTTCAACCAAAACTCACATTTACTGAGTTTGGCTTACAATTGACTATCTCTTAAAATTTGTAACACAATCCGTTAGATGTTGAACATGTTCAGCGTCACTTCTTGAGTAGATTAGAATATCATCAATGAACACAATCACAAACTGATCCAGACAGTCATGAAAGACTTGATTCATCAAACTCATAAAAACAGCCGGAGTATTTGTTACTCCAAATGGCATTACTAAGAATTCATAGTGACCATATCGGGTGCAGAATGTTGTTTTCTCCACATCGGTATCCCTTACTTGTATCTGATGATACCGGACCTCAGATCTATCTTGGAATAGATTGAAGAGCCTTGTAATTGATCAAATAAATCATCGATACGGTGCAGAGGGTATTTATTATTCACTGTCACTTTATTCAGTTGTCTGTAATCAATACACAGCCGCATACGCCTAATCGATTAGAATTGAGTAAATTCTGCCCCTATTGTAACAAACATATGATTCATGGGCAGGAATGATTTGGAAGATCCAAAACCAAAAATGCCAAAGAGATACACTATGTCGAATATATCCTTTATCCAATAAGTCTTGCAATTGGGTGTTCAGCTCTTTCAACTTTGTTGGAGCCACCCTATACGGTGCTTGAGAAATCGGCGATGTACCTGGCACTAGTTCAATCTCAAATTCCACCGCTCAACTTGGTGGAAATCCCGGAATTTCATCCAAAAATACATAGCCATATTCGGCAGCAACCAGTATCTCCTCTATCTTTCTTTATATCTTCTTCTCTGTCACATCAACCGCATAAATCAAATAACTCGTGTGTCCACGTTCTAACAAACGTGACATGTTCATCACAGAGATCAAAGGAATTCTCGAACGAGAACCCTTACCATAAAAGATCAACTTCTGCCCCACTTCAGACTGGAAACGTACTATCTTCTGACAACAATCAACGATAACTTGATATTTATGCAATACATCGATCCCCACGATACAATCAAAGTCATGCATATCCAGAATCATTAAATCAGCTCGCAAACTATTTTCATCACAGACAATAGAGCAATCCAGTAAAATACTATCCGTTGTAGTCTTTTCTCCCACGGGTGTCGAAATAACCAGAGGTATCAACAATGGGAACGTATGCATATCATACTTCGTTACAAAATTTGTGCAACAAAAGAGTGCGATGCACCGTATCAATCAACATCAATGCAGGATAAGTACATAATAAACACTTACCCGTAATTACGTCTTATGGAGCCGCTTCTGCTTGTTCTCTCTTCAAAGGATACACTTGAGAAGTCTAATAGATGGTCCCCCAAATGTACGCGGAGGTAATATATGTTGTGGTTGACTTTCCAACGCTTTTCCTCTTCCCCTCTGTCCAATACGATTCGGGCAATTCATTGCTATGTGGCCTACAACACCACATACAAAACATGTCATACTATCAGGTCTTGAACCACTACCGACACTTTCCAGTCTCGGACAATTTCTCTTGAAATGTGGTCCGCCATAACTAAAACACTGAATGGGTCGACTTCTCGTTGTCTGTGCTTGTCCTCGACTCAACTGACCCCCACCAAACCTCTTACCACTGTATCGTGATGTTACTGACAATGATGGCCAACCCCTCTCTTTAAATTGCTCACCTATGGGTTTCAAACTATCAGAAGTCACTTTCTGTTGTGGTGGAACTACTTCTTTATAGGCACCCACCCCGCTTTCAGCCAACTATGCTCTCATCATAGCATCGTCAAATGAGGTAGGGTTATTCGAGATCACCCGATCAAATAGTTCAGGCCTCGAGCCTCTCAGAAAATGTCTCACTTTGGCTTTAACATTGGTAGCGATGTGGGAAACATATCATAGCAATGATGAATACCGATGAGTGTAATCAGCTACACTCATGTTCCCTTGTTTCAGTGCTGTAAATTCATGTTCCTTAAGTTGTCTTGCAACAACAGAAAATGTAAGGACCCTCGTGCCCATAACCCATTATTAGTGTATTAACCCATGCAATTGGTGCATGCAATTATGTTATCAGGGGAAAAGACTACATGCAACCATGACGTAAAATACCATCTATAAAATTTCGTGCATCCTTTCATTAATATCAAGCTTTTCCCAACCAAGTCCATTTAACATATCATGCACCCTTGTAATACACTAAAACGTTCTCAATTCATTTTGCAATTCCTAAATAATTGCATGCATCACATAAATGAAAAGAGAAAGGCCATTGCCTTTTTATACAAACCATATACACATAATAGTGCTCACATGCGAGCATCAAATAAGTATATGTGTATCAAATGTGTAAAACAATGTGCTCAATACCGTCACTGGTACTTCGGTCCTGGAAGCACCTCCAATCTATAGCTCGAGCTCAACTCCAAAACCATCGATGTATCTATTCACCTGCCCCAACAGAGACAGCCCACACGGGGTGAGCATACCAATATCCCAAATCCAATAAGCACAATATTACAATTCATAATTTACACAATGTAAAGGCTATGAATATTAAAAGACACTCCCTGGATGTCATAATCCTCATCCGGGATCCTCTGTGCTGTTCCTGTTCTCAGAATAATCGAAACCATCAAATTCCCAAATGTCAGTTAACCATTACATTGAGTAACTAATCCGTTTCTCATATACCGATACCATAATCAATAATATCAAATCATTAAACAATGATTACAGCTATTACATATATTTCATTTTCTATTCCGTCGCTTGCTCTATAATAGCGGCGTCATAATCGATGTTCGCTCAACAGCGACAACATCCCAATCATTGCTCGCTCAAAAGCGGCACCATATAATTCCCAATGCATATCAAGTGATTGCAACAACCATATATTATCCATGCACAACAATTGCAATAATATATTTAAAGTTATGCTCGTACGTTATAGGTACCTTAGAATTCCGTAGTCCAACTTAAACTTGCCTTGGTCCCGTCCACGTGCCCAAGCACGTTCACAACCTTCAACCTATCGTCAATCCATGACGATTAACCATTTTAAAAGACTCCGGGTTAAGCATGCATAATACCCAAAATATTCCATATTATGTTCAAAGGTTAGCCAATTACTAAATCTAGTCATTCCATATTCTCTTTAAAATTTGGCTCCAACCACTCCATTTTAAAAGTATAACATTCCCATTAGAATGTAGACATTGCCCCGAGAATCGGCTATTTAAACCCCAAATCCAAAATCCCATGTTATAACAATGTTTTGAAAAAAACTCCTTCCAGCAAGCTGCGATCGATCGCCATTCACGCGCGATCGATCGCGCAACCTTACTGTCGGGCAAAACACCTTCGCGATCGATCACGAATCGATCCCCAGACACCTCGGGATCGATCGCTGAGACTTAGCGATCGATCGCCACACATTGCATCTTCCTCAAAAAATCAGCTTCTCGTCGCGATCGATCGGCGCCAAGCCGCGATCGATCGCGACCTGCGATTTTCCGAAAAAATCGAGCTTCAATGATGTTTTTCAGACCCAAACTCAAAACCAACACCCTTAACTCCTTCAACACCTCCAATACTCCATTAAAAGCCAATGAAAACACCAAAAACCCAGCTTTGAATTTTTACCAAAAATTCCCAAATTCCATACTCAACTCAAATCCTAACAATTCTACAATCAAATTGAATATAGAGGCGAGGGGAAGGAGATTACCAACTTTTCTTCGAGAAATCCGACTCCCGCCAAGCTTCCAACCATATTTTGCCAAGGGAGAAAATAGGGGTTTGGGGGGGGGGGGGGGGCGGGGGGCAGGCGTGGATGAGAGGATAGAGGGGGAATGATTTGTGTCCTCCCGGAACACCGAGTACACTTGATATATATAGTACTAAGGCTCCAAAATACCAAGTCCTTCACAAATACATCATGATTCATTAAAATCATCTGTTTTCAATAATTATCTCTCCAATCTCAATTTCCAGTATCAGCCCCAATACAAAGTGTTCCGGACCCCAGATACCACCAAAAACCCAATTCCAAGGTTTTTCACCATGATGAGAATACAATCTCAACTTTGGATCCAACGATCCCAACATACCCGATTTAAAATTCTCTGGTGTCCCAACACCGCAATTAATTCATTGTTGCCACAAATAAAATCCCTTGAGGATCATTACCACACCGGGATTAACGCCATTAATTCCCAGTGTGATATCCCCGAAGTGATTAGGTGTTATTTTAAACATTAATCATTGTTGTGAAAATTATGGTATTAATTCTTGTGTTGAATTAATAATATTGGGAAATGCATGTGAGGGTGCATGTGTTATATGTTGGGATTTTGGAATTGTGGCATTATTATTTGGGGTGTGTGTTGTTTGTTTTGGGAAAGCATTTTTAAATGGGAGTTGAAGTATTTTATTGAGAAAATACTATAAAATATCATGTGAGGATATTTTAATACATCGTGCTAAATACCGGGACCAAAACATAACACATCACTTAACCCCCCACTCAACCACCCCCCCCCCCCCCCCTGACCCATACCCTACTGTCAGCTGCCAGCTGCTTGCCCATGCCCCATGCCCCATCTCCCACTCCACCTTGTCATAGCTGGAACACCTCCAATTCTCTCCCATTTTTCGTCCAACACCTGATAAGTGAGAAAAGAAGGAGATCCACCATTTTTATTGCCTGGAAAGCTTCCAAAAATCGGAGCAAAAAGGGGTGAGAAACCATTTCTGGGTTTGAAATTAAGTTGTTGAGTTCATACTTTTATTGGTGTGAAAAAAGGCATGTTAGCTTAGGTTTCTTAAAACCTTCGATTTAAATGCTTACATGGTGTTGTTATGTAACTCTCAGTATTTTTCCTTATGTATTTTACATGTTTTATGTTGAGGAAATAAGCATGTAAAGTAGGGTGTTCGGAAATCTGGGTAAGAGTATGCCCTGTTTTTCTGGAAAATGTGGACTGGGAGTGATTTTGAGGAGGTGATATTATGCATGTTAGATGGGTTTTAGGGTAAACCTTTGATGTGAAAATATGCATGGTAGTTTTGTGAAGCCTTTGGCATTTTTATTCGAGCAATATTCATGACTTATGTGGTAGATTTCATTGCTTGAAAGTGGGTACTCAAAAATCTGGGCAGGAAGACAATGCTCTGTTTTTCGAAAAAGTTGGTTGAGTACTGATGTTATAGGGTGCTTTTAATGCATGTGGGTTTGTGGTTGGGATATATAGCTTGTACGATTACACTCAGGGTAGTGTATTGTAGCTACTAGCATGTTTGTTTAGGCATGTTGTATGTCTTACATGTTAGAACGAAAGGTGTGAAAATCAGTGTTGAGCATTCTGGAAAATGTCGCGCACAGACCATGTGGCGATCGATCGATCGCCGAGGTCCAGTAGCCAAAATCAAAGGCACGCGATCGATCACCATGAATGGCGCGATCGATCGCCATGGGACAGTGGAGTTTGGCGATCGATCGCCAAGTGGTAGCGATCGATCGCCAGAGGCATAGTTTTGAAAAATTGATATTTTGTTGGATTTTTTATTTTGGATTATAAATTGGCATCTAATATTGTGTTGTACACTGGTGTAGAGCCTTCACAGACGGCTACACAACGCAGGGGATAGAGTCCCACCACACACTACATTTTGGAAAGGTACGTAAGCGACGTACGGGCATCCCAACGGTAACATGTACTTATGTTTGTCTGTTTGACACATGATGAATGCAATGTGATGCATTAAGAGTTGATACATGTTATTATGCATTGTTGTTGCATATTATGCATTGTTGTTGCATATTGTGATGTGGAATAAAGAGGTGTATTCCACGAGTCAGGGGTGATCACAGTGAAGGTTTTAATGCTTACGCTTGACCGCTAAAAATGTGGAGCGGGAGGGGGGAGGCTCGCTTGCACGTGGAGGCGGGGTATACCATACCAAGCGATGATGAGATACCGCTAGTATGAAGAAGCGAGGATGAGATACCGCTTGTTTTGAGATTGTAAAGCGAAGAAGCATTAAAATAACTGATGATGACTGACTCAAGAAAAAGAGATGATATGTCATGACATTTATTAGTGAAGCCATACGTTCATATAGTGTTTTGATTATGAATTGTGGTACAGGGACAACCAATGGGCATTGTAAATGCGATGAAAATACAGGAAGTGTTTTGTATTTATGATTATGCATTTACGCCTTACGTATTCATATTGTGTTGTATATGGATAGCTATGTGCTCATGTGTTGGGGGTTGTCTTTGTAGGTGCTTTTGCTAAGGAGAACTAGGGTCGGGGCTAATACTTTGAGCTGTAAGGAGTGCTACTACAATAGCAGGACAGAGTTCTTATGCGTAGTCTCTACAAGTAGTAGAGTAGAACTATAGTGTCACTCCTATTGTTTTGAGAAATGTAACTATTATCTGTTGAAAATTTTATGGGTACATTTGAACTGTAAGCTCAAAATGTCAACACGATTAAATACTCTGATATTGAAATGCTTAATTCTCTTAATCGCACCTATTAGTATCTTGAGATATCGGGGTCTCACATTTAGTGGTATCAGAGCAGTGGTTAGATAACCAGGGAAGAGTGAAGGGTAGCCTTTAGAGACAAGTTGGTTAGGAATTCATTGTTGGGCATGTTATGCATGTGATGCATATTTTTGTATAAGTGTTATACTAACATGCTTTGAATATGATACTCTTGTTATCTAACGGCTTATACTATGAACTGCTTTTGGTATTGTTGTTAACTCTTGTGTTGCAGCATGACGGCTATTAACCCGGAGAACCTCAATGAAGAGGTAGGGGATATGGGCAGTATGAATGCTAGTGTTGCTCATATAAATCCTTTACCGCCACCTGCTGTAGGAGTGGAGCCCAGTGCACAGATGTTATTACCAGGGGAGCTCAGTTTGACACAGTTTCTGAACTTCCGTCCACCCATGTTTGAGGGGACCAAATCTGGAGAAGGGGCCGAAGAGTGGCTAGAACGGATAGAGCAGATACTTGTGACTGCGCTCTGTGCACGTACCGCATGGCTGAGGTTAGCCGAGTTTCAAATGGCGAAGAAACCTTCTATGTGGTGGAAGACCACCGTGATGGAGCTAAGGGCTCAAGGTATGGTAGTGGACTGGACTGTATTCAGGACCCGGTTTCTTAACCGGTATTTTTCTGCCGCTGCCAGACAAGTCAAGGAGGACGAGTTCACTAATTTGAAGCAGGGCAACATGTCAGTTTCAGACTTTGCTTTGCAGTATTCCTCACTGTTGAGGTATGTCCCCCATATCGCTGTGAGCAGCCATGCGAAGATGAGGCATTTCCTGAAGGGACTGAGGCCATAACTATTTGACCGGGTTGTCTCCAACAACCCCAGCTCTTTTGATGACGCCCTGACACGGGCAGAGCTGGCAGAGATTGCTGTGGGAGCGTATAAAGACGTTATACCCCCTTCCGTGCCATCACAGAGGCCTGTTACTGATAGTTTGAAACCACGAGGGGATCAGTTCAAGGCTCGTGGAGCCTCATCATCTTCCAGATTTAGCGGGAAGAAATCTCAGAGTCAGAAGCAGAGCAATCGAGGACCTACACAGGGGAGTAAGGCAGGAGGGGACAGGTGTGACCGCTGTGGAGGATTTCACTTGTCACGTGACTGCCGAAGCTGTTATGTTTGTGGCAAGGTGGGCCACTTAGCTCGGAATTGCCCCAATCAGGCAAGTCAGGCAGACTCAGGGCCGAATAGGCCAAGATTTGATGCTAGGACGGCACCACCGAGGCAGAAGTTTGTGCCTCGACCACAGGGAGGTCAGGCGACAGGACCACCGCAGGGACAGGTGTATGCACTGACTAGGGAGCAGGCTGAGGCAGCCCCGGAGGAGGTCATTGCTGGTACGTGTCATTTATTTACGTACCCTGCATTTATTTTGGTAGATACAGGTGCTTCTCATTCTTTTGTATCTGTTGCTTTTGTGGAGAGATACCACTTGTGCTCGTCTCTGTTACCCACGCCTCTCATGGTCTCGACACCCACGGGAAAACATGTGATTGCGGACCGACTATTATCTGATTGCCTCATTTATTTTGAGGGCAATGATCTGAGGGCCGATCTGATTCAGTTAGAGATGGCAGATTTTGATTGTATTATCGGCATTGATGTGTTGAGCAGATACCGAGCTGTGGTAGATTGCCGACAGAGGATGGTACGTTTTCTATCTGATCAGGGGTTCCAGTGGACTTTTTATGGGGACGGCTCTCGTCCAAGGATTCCAGTGATCTCAGCGGTTAAGATGTCACGGTTATTGGAACGTGGCCACACTGGGTACCTTATTTATGCCATGGATGCATCGGACGAAAAGGAAGTGAGAGCCGAGGACATTCCAGTTGTGGCGGAATTCATTGATGTGTTCCCAGATGAGATTCCGGGGTTTCCGCCTGTCAGGGATGTTGAGTTCGCCATTGAGCTGCTGCCAGGGACTTCTGCTATTTCTCGTGCCCCTTACAGGATGGCACCGGCAGAGCTGAGAAAACTGAAGGTACAGTTACAGGAGTTCCTCGACAAGGGATACATTCGTCCTAGTGTATCGCCTTGGGGTGCACCAGTATTGTTCGTGAAAAAGAAGGATGGTTCAATGCGTCTGTGCATTGACTACAGGCAACTGAACAAGGCCACAGTGAAGAACAGATATCCACTTCCGAGGATTGATGACCTGTTCGATCAGCTTCAGGGTACAGAGGTGTACTCGAAGATAGACTTGAGGTCCGGCTATCATCAGGTGCGGGTTAGAGCTGGCGATGTCCAAAAGACGGCTTTTAGAACTCGGTATGGGCATTACGAGTTCTTAGTGATGCCATTCAGAGTGACAAATGCACCTGCAATTTTTATGAGCTTGATGAACAGAGTATTCAGGAATACCTCGATCAGTTTGTGATCGTATTCATTGATGACATCCTCGTATACTCAAGGAGTGAGGAGGAACATGCCGATCATTTGAGGACAGTACTTCAGATTCTCAGAAATCATCAGTTGTATGCCAAACTCAGTAAGTGTGAGTTTTGGCTGAGCAGTGTATCATTTTTGGGCCATATCATATCACGAGAGGGGATATCAGTAGACCCGAGGAAGATAGAGGCAGTTATGGATTGGTCTACCCCTACTTCAGTCAGTGAGATTCGGAGTTTTCTTGGGTTGGCTGGCTATTACCGACGTTTCGTCGAGGGTTTCTCAAAGATCGCCAAGCCACTTACACAGCTGACTCAGAAGGGAGTTTCATTCCTTTGGTCGGAAACTTGTGAGCAGAGCTTCCAGGAGTTGAAGCACAGATTGACTTCAGCGCCAGTTTTGGTAATTCCCAGGGAGAACAAAGGACTCGTTCTCTATACCGACGCATCGCTTCAGGGTTTAGGGTGCGTGCTGATGCAGGATAAGCACGTTGTGGCTTACGCTTCGAGACAATTGAAGCCACATGAGACGAGGTATCCGGTCCATGACCTGGAGCTAGCAGCTATAGTGTTCGCCTTGAAGATATGGCGACACTACTTATACGGTACCTCATTCACCATCTTCACTGATCACAAAAGCCTGAAGTTCTTGTTTACACTGGCTGAGCTGAACATGAGACAGAGGAGATGGATGGATCTGCTGAAGGATTATGATTGTGAAATCCTATACCATCCCGGGAAAGCAAACTTGACAGCCGACGCTTTGAGTCGGAAGGTGAGGAGCACAGCGGAGGATGCCATGTGTCTATCAGCTATGTTGGGCTCCTACTGCCATTTGGGATTTGATTATGATGTGTCTACTTCACCAGTACAGGTTTTGACCTTGTTAGCTGAGCCTGCTATTTATGATCACATTAGGAAGGCTTAGGGGACCGATGCAGAGGTCCAGAGATGGATGTCAGTGGTTCATTCAGGGCAGCCATCGAGATTCAAAGTGGCTGAGGACGGTTCTCTGAGACTTGGCGACAGATGGGTGGTTCCAGATACACCCGAGTTGCGTCAGGGTATATTACAGCGAGCTCATTGCAGCAGGATGAGTGTCCACCCGGGCGGGAAGAAGATGTATAAGGATCTACGCAACCAGTTCTGGTTGAGGCGTATGAAACAAGATGTCACCTCATTCGTCAAGAGATGTTTGATCTGTCAACAGGTGAAGGCTGAGATGCAGAGGCCTGGAGGTGAGCTAAGGAGCTTGGAGATACCACAGTGGAAGTGGGAGCACATATCCATGGACTTCGTGACCCACTTACCAAGGACTGTTTCGGGTTTCGATGCTATATGGGTAGTCGTCGACAGATTGACTAAGAGTGCTCATTTCATTCCCTACTGTATGACCTTCACGCACTTGAGGATGGCAAAGTTATATATCAGAGATGTGGTGAGACTGCACGGGATCCCTGTTTCGATTGTGTCTGATCGAGATCCGCGGTTTACATCTCACTTTTGGGAGGGTCTGCAGACAGCTCTAGGTACGGAGTTGAGGCTGAGCACAGCCTATCACCCTCAGACGGACGGACGGACAGACCGAGCGTACAATACAGACGCTCGAAGATATGTTGAGAGCTTGTGTGCTAGAGTTCAACACTTCATGGCAGGACTCGATAGCCTTGGTGGAGTTCTCTTACAACAACAGCTACCAGGCAAGTATACAGATGGCTCCTTTCGAGGCCCTCTATGGTAGGCGTTGTAGGTCACCCTTGTGTTGGGATGACATGGACCGTAAGTCGGTTGGAGGACCAGAGTTGGTTCAGGACATGGAAGAGAAAGTTAAGGTTATCAGAAGAAAGATGAAGGCAGCTCAGGACAGACATGCAGCGTATGCCAATCAGCGGCGAAGACCGTTGGAGTTTCAGTTGGGCGACAGAGTCTTTCTGAAGATCTCACCTTTCAGAGGTGTGGTACGGTTTGGTATGCGGGGGAAGTTATCCCCGAGATATGTGGGGCCGTACGAGATCTTGCAGCGTGTGGGTACTCTGGCTTACCGGTTAGCTTTACCGCCCTCTCTGTCTGGCATTCACGATGTATTTCATGTGTCTATGTTGCGGAAGTACGAGCCAGATCCTTCTCATGTGTTGCAGCCTTCTGAGGTTCAGATTGAGTCAGATGTTTCCTATGTTGAGCGGCCTATCAGGATTTTAGATAGGGCAGATCGCAGACTGAGAAACAAAGTTATTCCTATGATCAAGGTTCAGTGGGATCGTAGGGGTGTCGAGGAGGCCACGTGGGAGACAGAGCGACACATGGTGCAGCACTATCCAGAGCTGTTTTCTGGTATGCGTTTATGTTTTGTTTTACTTCATGTTGGTAAGCATGCTGATTTCGAGGACGAAATCTTATAAGTAGGGGAGTATTGTGATATCCCCGAAGTGATTAGGTGTTATTTTAAACATTAATCATTGTTGTGAAAATTATGGTATTAATTCTTGTGTTGAATTAATAATTTTGGGAAATGCATGTGAGGGTGCATGTGTTATATGTTGGGATTTTGGGGTTGTGGCATTATTATTTGGGGTGTGTGTTGTTTGTTTTGGTAAAGCATTTTTAAATGGGAGTTGAAGTATTTTATTGAGAAAATACTATAAAATATCATGTGAGGATATTTTAATACATCGTGCTAAATATCGGGACCAAAACATAACACATCACTTAACCCCCACTCAACCACCCCCCCCCCCCCCCCCCCCCCCCCCCCCTTGACCCATACCCTGCTGCCAGCTGCCAGCTGCTTGCCCATGCCCCTTGCCCCATCTCCTACTCCACCTTGTCATAGCTGGAACACCACCAATTCTCTCCCATTTTTCGTCCAACACCTGATAAGTGAGAAAAGAAGGAGATCCACCATTTTTATTGCCTGGAAAGCTTCCAAAAATCGGAGCAAAAAGGGGTGAGAAACCATTTCTGGGTTTGAAATTAAGTTGTTGAGTTCATACTTTTATTGGTGTGAAAAATGGCATGTTAGCTTAGGTTTCTTAAAACCTTCGATTTAAATGCTTACATGGTGTTGTTATGTAACTCTCAGTATTTTTCCTTATGTATTTTACATGTTTTATGTTGAGGAAATAAGCATGTAAAGTAGGGTGTTCGGAAATCTGGGTAAGAGTATGCCCTGTTTTTCTGGAAAATGTGGACTGGGAGTGATTTTGAGGAGGTGATATTATGCATGTTAGATGGGTTTTAGGGTAAACCTTTGATGTGAAAATATGAATGGTAGTTTTGTGAAGCCTTTGGCATTTTTATTCGAGCAATATTCATGACTTATGTGGTAGATTTCATTGCTTGAAAGTGGGTACTCAAAAATCTGGGCAGGAAGACAATGCTCTGTTTTTCGAAAAAGTTGGTTGAGTACTGATGTTATAGGGTGCTTTTAATGCACGTGGGTTTGTGGTTGGGATATATAGCTTGTACGATTACACTCAGGGTAGTGTATTGTAGCTACTAGCATGTTTGTTTAGGCATGTTGTATGTCTTACATGTTAGAACGAAAGGTGTGAAAATCAGTGTTGAGCATTCTGGAAAATGTCGCGCACAGACCATGTGGCGATCGATCTCCACAAATGGTGCGATCGATTGCCGAGGTCCAGTAGCCAAAATCAAAGGCACGCGATCGATCGCCATGAATGGCGCGATCGATCGCCATGGGACAGTGGAGTTTGGCGATCGATCGCCAAGTGGTAGCGATCGATCGCCAGAGGCATAGTTTTGAAAAATTGATATTTTGTTGGATTTTTTATTTTGGATTATAAATTGGCATCTAATATTGTGTTGTACACTGGTGTAGAGCCTTCACAGACGGCTACACAACGCAGGGGATAGAGTCCCACCACACACTACATTTTGGAAAGGTACGTAAGCGACGTACGGGCATTCCAACGGTAACATGTACTTATGTTTGTCTGTTTGACACATGATGAATGCAATGTGATGCATTAAGAGTTGATACATGTTATTATGCATTGTTGTTGCATATTATGCATTGTTGTTGCATATTGTGATGTGGAATAAAGATGTGTATTCCACGAGTCAGGGGTGATCACAGTGAAGGTTTTAATGCTTACGCTTGACCGCTAAAAATGTGGAGCGGGAGGGGGGAGGCTCGCTTGCACATGGAGGCGGGGTATACCATACTAAGCGATGATGAGATACCGCTAGTATGAAGAAGCGAGGATGAGATACCGCTTGTTTTGAGATTGTAAAGCGAAGAAGCATTAAAATAACTGATGATGACTGACTCAAGAAAAAGAGATGATATGTCATGACATTTATTAGTGAAGCCATACGTTCATATAGTGTTTTGATTATGAATTGTGGTACAGGGACAACCAATGGGCATTGTAAATGCGATGAAAATACAGGAAGTGTTTTGTATTTATGATTATGCATTTACGCCTTACGTATTCATATTGTGTTGTATATGGATAGCTATGTGCTCATGTGTTGGGGGTTGTCTTTGTAGGTGCTTTTGCTAAGGAGAACTAGGGTCGGGGCTGATACTTTGAGCTGTAAGGAGTGCTACTACAATAGCAGGACAGAGTTCTTATGCGTAGTCTCTACAAGTAGTAGTGTAGAACTATAATGTCACTCCTATTGTTTTGAGAAATGTAACTATTATCTGTTGAAAATTTTATGGGTACATTTGAACTGTAAGCTCAAAATGTCAACACGATTAAATACTCTGATATTGAAATGCTTAATTCTCTTAATCGCACCTATTAGTATCTTGAGATATCGGGGTCTCACACCCAGGCATCACAATTATCCCCAACTAATAAAATTTTGCCCTCGAAATTTGCACAGGCGTACTCCACGTATCACCGAGACCACACAATCCAAACGATCTACATCGTCGAGTCATGAACATATCATGAACGACACACGGACCGCGAGGACACCGACCTCGCACCAAGACCTGGAATGGAGTAAATCTCTCAGATCATCATCATCTCAAAAGAACGTCATCATACTCCCATGCTAACCACCCAAAGAGCAGTCGGTCAACCCTAACTGCTAACCAAACGAATCATTCATGATTTCAACATAGATATCGCTCCAATGATATCTCTATGACTTAGTCAACGATGTTAAACACACATCGTTACCAAGGAAACCGCCAGTACACTACAGTGTACTCACACTAAACTTGGCTTTCGCTCTCCAAATCCATCTCCATCAGAGGAATAGTTGCACTACTTTGCAACACGGATCGGGCAACTCACGGCCATCGATCCACACAAACCACATCTCTAAAGATGTCTACATCCGTGTGTTCTCTGAAATTGCATCTTGGTCCAAACACACCATCGAGACTCCACATGGTTTCAAGTTCTCGAAAGGACATGCAAGAAACATCAATTGCATTTCCGCCACACGTGTCAACCACGACACTTAACAAATCCGAATCCTGGCCATCCCTCGTTTACACAAGGATTCAGCAATCCTAACGCAGGGAGGCTATCGAATTATCCAGTAAAGAATTACCATAAACCCAATACGACAATCCCTCCTCAGAGGAAATCAACCAGACCTCATGATCATTCTTCAGAATACATCGTGACATCGAGATTACCAATCTCAGGTGCCACAATCTCTCACCAGAGATTCATTCATCCAAGCATCCTAATCCGATGCTCGACAAGTACCAAAATGCTGGCATTCGTATAGACACCCCGGTATACATGCCTAAGCACCAACACCACATGCATACTCAAATGCAATCGGCTCAGGTATCACCAATCATACCCAAAAGTCCCAATTACAACTGTCAATCCCCCAGCTATTCTCATGCCGGGGAGAATAATGATTGACGGACCAACGATCAATGGTGTGATTCCAACATCAACACCACACAAACCGACTCATCGGATCTCTTAAAGATTCTCATCAGGTATATCAATACCGCATTCCTCGTAAGGAAAGTGTCATGAACCATCTCGAACCACCGTTTGGAAAATTTAGATACATTTATACCAAAATATATCTCGGAACCAATAAATACACAACTGATTCAGAATAGTGCATCAATGCCACTATTACCAAATCGAAACCCGTATACATCACGTATACTCATTCTAACGATGCTCTGTACTAATGCCATAATACTCCACAATCTCGAACATTTCCTCAGAGACGTCTCCTCGTACGTCTCTCGGAAAATAAAAAGCCATTACTTCCAACACCAGTAATGCTTACCATGGCTGATTCAAAATCAACCCACGACCGATACCAGCTGTCTTCATGACAGTAAATCTAAATCTCTCCAAGAAATATAATCAACATAGTAGTGTCACCCACTAACTATATCCCACAATTCTGATTGTGTTTCCCCATTGCATTCCATATGCAAGGATGCTCAACCAGAGCCAATAACGACTTGTTGACACTCATGTTGGTACTCCCAACAAAATTGAGCTGTCCCGGTACAAGCCCCTCAAAACATTTGACGTAAAACGTCTCCGTGAGGTATTCTCTGCCTCAAACCTCATGCCACAAAGTGACTACCGAGTCTACCATTAACCCACATCGTATAATCATACGATTCACCAAACTCGGTCCCAACAAGTAGTGTAATGGCTACATCAAGCTCACTATAGCACTGCTATAATACCCGGCTAGCAAATCGCTGCCTCCTTAGATTTATACCAAATCTACCAACATATCATACGTTCCATCCCGGTATACCGTACCGTACCGTACAATCAATTAGAGTATTGGGTCATACCCAATATTTCTCTAATACCAATGCATAACGGACATCTCGGTGTCCTCACTCAGCCACAAGGCAATCCTACTCCATTAGGATTTATTCCACACCCTCATGGGTGGGTGTGACCATGTCTACCACACCTCACATCGACAGGAGCGAGTAGTTTCCTCAATAACTACTCCTACTAACAGTCACTTGGCCAATAGTCATCTCAACGAGTATACCCAAGGGTACCACTACTCATAAAATATTTACCTCCAATACATGATGTGGTACACTCACCTGTACAGTGCATCCATAGTTCATCGAGCAAACCTGCTCGGCATTATTGTCTCGTCAACTAGTGACTCAGACACTACCCTGTGCCCATCATTGGCACTCAAACCATACGACTAAATACATATACCTAACTGTATTTTTCATCGTAACGACGGCATCCGTCCACGTAGAACACCCTCTATGTCATCGTCATCAAGTGACGGTACATGTCAACACATGACAACCACAATAACATCGTCAACTCGTGACAGTATATGTCAATACATGGCATCCATAATCTCATCGTCAAACACTTGACGTTACATGTCAACATATGACATCACAAATAATGCTAACAAAACAGTAATATACCCTAACTCATCGCTAATAAGATAGCGGCATACCTGTCTCCGTCGTCAAACAGCGGTACACAATCAGCACCCATAGCTCATGGGGCACAATCCCGTGCTACGTACACAGCGGCATAACCCATCGTTATAAATCAGCGGCATGTTCCCTCGCTATAGAGTCGGCGACATAAAACATCGCTATTATTATCCGGCGGTATGAACCATCGCCTAAGAACTAGCGGAATGAACCATCGCTATATGAGTACCCAGCGGAATTAACCATCGCTATATATATCCGGCGGCATAACCCATCGCCAATAGAATAGCGGAATGAACCATCGCTATATATACCCGGCGGCATAAACCATCGCCAATAGAATAGCCAATCCCTAGCCTTGTTATAGCAGTGTATTTTAATGCACCTCGCTTGTCATGACCGCGGCACTAATACCCCTCGCTTCGACATATCAACGGCATTGAATAACCTCGCTCATAAATGTGACATGCGGCATCCACCCTCGCTTCAACATTTTAGCGGCAAATATTCTTTCCTCGCTACGATATGACAGCGGCAAGTATTCTATCATCGCTTCAAATGACAGCGACAAAGCATTTAAAATCATCACTCGTCTATAACAGCGACTCATGGGATATGTACCAAGCATCCAATGTTATACCTGCAACCACAATGCATAATCCATATCCCAATATACATCGCTATGAGTGTATTTTAATGCACCTCGCTTCAAATGTGACATGCGGAATTTTCCATCGCTTCAACATTTAGCGGCAAAGCATTAAAATCATCACTCGAATATATATGAAACCACAATGCATAATCCATATCCCAATATACATCGCTATGAGTGTATTTTAATGCACCTCTCTTCAAATGTGACATGCGGAATTTACCATCGCTTCAACATTTAGCGGCAAAGCATTAAAATCATCACTCGAATATATATGCAACCACAATGCATAATCCATACCCAATATACATCGCTATGAGTATGTTTTAATGCACCTCACTTCAAATGTGATATGCGGAATTTACCATCGCTTCAACATTTAGTGGCAAAGCATTAAAATCATCACTCGAATATATATGCAACCACAATGCATAATTCATATCCCAATATACATCGCTATGAGTGTATTTTAATGCACCTCGCTTCAAATGTGACATGCGGAATTTACCATCGCTTCAACATTTAGCGGCAAAGCATTAAATTCATCACTCGAATATATATGCAACCACAATGCATAATCCATATTCCATATGCCCCTGCAACCACCATGGTTAGCAACAATATATTCCAATTATGAACACATATAATAAACGCACATAAGCAACATAGTTGTGTCACACAACACTAACTATTATGCATAAGTATTTGCTACCCATTTCCATCAACATATTCCTAGGCCCTCAACAGCCCCAAAGAGCAAATCACTGCTCTGATACCACTAATGTAAGGACCCCCGTGCCCTTAACCCATTATTAGTGTATTAACCCATGCAATTGGTGCATACAATTATGTTATCAGGGGAAAAGACTACATGCAACCATAGCATAAAATACCATCTATAAAATTTCTTGCATCCTTTCATTAATATAAAGCTTTTCCCAACCAAGTCCATTTAACATATCATGCACCCTTGTAATACACTAACACGTTCTCAATTCATTTTGCAATTCCTAAATAATTGCATGCATCACATAAATGAAAAGAGAACGTCCCTTGCCTTTTTATACAAACCATATACACATAATAGTGCTCACATGCGAGCATCAAATAAGTATGTGTATCAAATGTATAAAACAATGTGCTCAATACCGTCACTGGTACTTCGATCCTGGAAGCACCTCCAATCCATAGCTCGAGCTCAACTCCAAAGCCATCGATGTACCTATTCATCTGCCCCAACAGAGACAGCCCCCACATGGGGTGAGCATACCAATATCCCAAATCCAATAAGCACAATATTACAATTCATAATTGACACAATATAAAGGCTATGAATATTAAAAGACACTCCCTGGATGGCATCATCCTCATCCGGATCCCCTGTGATGTTCTTGTTCTCAAAATAACCGAAACTATCAAATTCCCAAATGACAGTTAACCATTACATTGGTACTACAGTAGTTATAAAAATTCCCTGTTTTCATTCGTATCTCGTGTTCTTTGAGTTGTTCCTGTTGCATACCCAAACATAATATAATTCCGAACCCATATATATAATGCATATGTCATGACATGTCACCGTCTCAAATTCATTGCAATCTCATGCCAGTGAATACCATTTCTTCATCACAATCCCTAGGCTGCATATAATATCAAATCCTTATGTGAGTAGCACATATCACATTGCTATTACGCTCCCTATGATCCCACATATGAGTAGCCAATGTATATTGCATTTCGACTCCATATAAGAATCTCGGATATTATATTACGGCATGCCCCTCATCAATACACAAACACCCCTCAATGTGTTGGTATTCACTCACTCCACTTCATACAAAGTTCACAATATTGTATGAATGAAAATTTAGATTGTTCGTACGTCCCACGTACCTGATAATATCCAAAAGAGGTAGAGTTATCACCAGTAATCACTTTTACCCTGTTCGATATCCTGTGGTACGTAACGGCACTACATATACATAAAATGTCAATATATTATTAACAACTTGTATTAGTACATTTCTGATACTTATAGTAGAAGATATATATTGATGCGATAAATCGAAAATACACGAAATACCCCAAAATTCTCATTTTCTTCTTACCGATCAATCGGTAAACATCACTGATCGATCCCTAAGTCTTCCTTGATCGATTGCCCAAGATGCTCGATCGATCGAGAACTCAAGAGATTTTTATTCTCCTCGACCGATCGATCGGTGCAAGTCACCGATCGATCGATGACCCTGTAACTCGAAAACTCATCATTTTCATCCTTTTCAACCTTTTCACACATCTACCAACAAATTCATCACCCCATACTTCATTCCATTCAACTACATCATCTCGATACACCCTCATCCAACTTCTTGCTTAATATAACACCTTATTACATTACAATTCATACTCAATCATAATAGTTAGACACAAAAGATACCAAGAACAACTAT
Organism: Haberlea rhodopensis; assembly: GCA_907163345.1. Lineage (NCBI taxonomy): Eukaryota > Viridiplantae > Streptophyta > Magnoliopsida > Lamiales > Gesneriaceae > Haberlea > Haberlea rhodopensis. The sequence continues at coordinate 247,554 of CAJQUN010000520.1, read as the reverse complement.
CACACATACTCAATCCTCTAAATTTTATTATCTAAAAAAGTTTCCCCTTTTTGTTTGTATCAATTGCCATCTAGTCCTCCAATTACTCCACCCTTCAATTTAACCCTTCCCAATTTATAAGTGAATCCTTGTTATATCCTAATCCTCAAGGTGTAAACAAATTTATATTTGTTACTTTTCATCTTTACTAACATGCCATACACAAATTATACGTTCTTAATATGTTAATTACACATGGCTTCATATGGAGTATCACAATCCACTTCTTTGATATCGATGATGATGACTGAGTTGATTTACTCTGAGTGTCGGGGATGACGGGCACGATGATGAAATGCAGTATAGGTAGCTACCGAACCTAGACACGAGGGATGACGAGAACATCACATGATGATTCTCCTAGTTCAAAGTGTGTGTACTGTCACCCACTGCTCGAGCTAATATTGATTGATGATACCTTACTTTGGACTCTGAAATTGGTATCTTGAGATTTGACTCTTTATACCCATTCATACATCGCATTCATATATGGTATGCATTGCATGATACTTTGTCATTCTTGACATGATTTATTTATTTCCTGTACTGGGTTCTAAAGCCCTTCACGGTGGGCTGTCATGTCTTTGTTGTATGGGCATGATAGGTGGACGTACTGCTGATGATCGAGATGAAGCATCGATGAATATCAGAGCTCCGTGAGAGCGAGCTCAGGTTATGTTTTATGTTTTGAGTCACAGTAATTGCTAGACTACTTTTTAACTACATTTTAAATTACAGGGGTATGCCCCGAGTATCTGTATTTTAAGTTTTCTATTACTGGTTGGTTATATACTTGCTGATATGATGAGTAACATGTTGAATTGAAAAACTAGAATTACATATTTTCAGTACCATTACATATGTATCACCTAAAAGCGAAATTTTTTTATGGCCATTTGACAAGACATTTGAAATAAATCTTCCGCTGTCAAATTAATCATTATGAGTTAATTAAAAACCACATTGAGAATTAGGTAAATCGGAAGATATTACCTCTACGATGATCAATACGATACATTGAGTGGGGTACGATGTTGCCTCGATATTTTGAACCTTGTGGAGTCATAGAGAAGCTTGGTTCAATGGTTTATCGTTGATTCGACCACAGCAGTTGCCACTGATACATGAAGATTCTTATGTATCTATGAATGAGATTGAGACATCTCATATGATTTAAATTTTGAGTTATACTCAGTTTTGCGATTTCGAGTGCGAAATCATTTTAAGAGGGGAAGAAGTGTTGTGAGGAGCTGTTCCTAATCAAGTGTTTAATGGTCACACAAAGATTATTTATTTGTAAACAGCGGAAGATTTTAAAAAATTCTGCCAACAAGTGGCTCTAAAATTTTTGGCATGACCTCCGCGCACGAAGGACATACCAGAAAAAAAAATGAAAAGCATAAATATCATATCCAGTGCAGCAAGTAAATACATAATACCATAGTATGCATAATATATCTCCAGCATACATCTATACTCAAAATATTTACATAGTTATACTATCCAGTACACACCCTGGTATACTTAACTGTCCTACGACTGGGAAAAGACAAACGATAACAACCTTAGGTAAGACTTCCAGCGAGCATTCCCTCTTTGGGATCCTGGCCACCTGTAATACCTGTCATTGCCCACACACAAAGACAACAACATCCCCCTACGGGGTGAGCCAAAGCCCAATATGAAATTATCAAGTAAATACAATATGCATCTATAAAATATGATATGTGATGTCATGCAATGCAATGTAATGCTATGCGATGCATGAAGGTACAAATCATCTCTGGATAGCAAATGTCCGGAAATCCAAGGAAAAGCTATCAAATATCTCAAGATACCAAAGGATCGGGGTCCAAAGAAAGGTATCATCAATCAAATCATCATCATGCTCCAGCAGGATGTCGACACGCTCGTCGCTCCGATCTATCTCTCAGTCGAGCCATCGGTGGTCCATCATCCCTCGTGTCTGGGCGACGTCGGCACACTCGTCGCTACGGCATCTCTCAGCTCACTCTCTCCGCCGAGCCATCGGCTTGCCCATCATCCCCAGACACGCATCACAGATACCAACGAAAAAGGATAAGGGTATCAACGAAGGAATCGGTAGAATTAACATGACATGCTCAATGTCCATGCGTGTCAATGCATCATGCCAATAACATAATCTCATATGATGCAACTCTATATGTCCAATATGAAAATCATATATCGATGTACATTTATAGAAAAAGATGTGTGTTAACAAAACATTTATTTTCATACATCGATATATCAACTCTGAATGCTCATTCAAGTAAAATCACCTAGCCAAGTAATTTCACGTAAGTCACGTAAGTTCAGCAAATCAAATATCAAATAATAAAGATACCTGATGTATTTTACAGACCGCAACATACCTATTCTTCTTTTCTAGAGGATGAATATCGTCCTTGTAGCTCGTGGAGCTCCACTGTAGTGTATTAATCTAAAAATCCATACAATAGCACCATTCATAATCATCTATGTGCTAAACTCTTCTTTAATTCACAATATAAGAAAATGGTGAATATTTTAGCTTTCTTTTATATATTACAAGTAATCTTTATTACTTTCATTTCACTGTCCTGATGTTTACTTTTCATTAGTTTACCTTAACAATCAATATAATCGTTTAACTAATTTGAATGTTTTAAACTCCAATCATAATCGTAATCGAGAGTGATACATATGCACTTACATTTTATCTTTCAGATCGTTTTTACATCTTAACTAAGAGTCTTTATAAAACTAGTAAAGATCTCTCAGTTAAACTTACAGCCTTGAGGACTCATAAATCTCATACTTTTCGTACTTAATAGCGAATAAAACGAATCCTCAGATTGAACATAGACTAGCAGAACACGCTAAATCCAGCAACGATTCGAATCTAAACAACAGAAACTTCGAAACCGAGGCAGCAAGATTTCGAACAAAAGAGATGCTCCAAAACCCAACAAAATTCACACCAAATATAGACAAGAGGCCAACATGATTTAAGAACCTTTACCCCCACATGCATGAACTCAACCTATACTCGCCAATACCTCAACAAAAATCGAACCAACTCAACATGCAATGCAAGAACTTCAAACAACTAAATCCCAATACTGTCACACCATATTATGCTGTCAAAAATAACTTCCAATGCATCAAAAACATTAAATATCATAGCTGGAATTCGAAACTCACGTTTTCCCCAAAAATCGTGAACAGTAGCCGAGCTTGCATGTGCGATTTCCGGCGACCATGGCGGCGGCAGGGGCGACGAGTGGAGGGTAAATGTTGGTCATGGTGAGGGGAAGGTGTTAGACAATGACTGCTTATTTATTTTAAATAGAATTTTTGAGTGTAGCGATTATATACCGCAAGTGCACGGTTGTCAAGTTTTAGTATAGTTAAATGAAAGTAAGGGTTGTCGAATCCACAGGGACTAACGTATAAGTACCAAATAAAACTAGTAAAATTATATTTAGCCTACGATTAAAAAGGGGGTAGATTAACTAATGCAAATTTAGAACTAAAGAATCCAAATAAAACAAGAATAAATAAAATAAATGGCTTCCGGATATGCAAAGGAATTTCGCTCGAGAAATTTATCTAGCTCTTCGTTCAACTGTGTTTTCGTCAATGATTCGTTTGAATAAGCAACTACTAAACAATCGATTCTTAAGGTGAAAGGCTTTCGCTGTTATTCAATACACTCTCTCGAGCTGTAAAGAAACTAATATCAACTTAGAACAAGTAACTCTCGTTCACTTATTTACTAATCCGATATTGCATGAATCTTCAAAACCTAGTTACTCTAAATCTCTCGATTCAAAGTGCTCACGTATGTGATTTTATCTCTCGATCTCAATCTTAAACATACATCATGAATTATTGTAGCGTATTATAACGTTATCTCTCGATCTCGGTTATAACTCACAAATTCAATCAAAGTTAGCTAGGCTTTGATATCATTAAGCATATAATTCATGAACAATAAGAAATCAATCCACTCAAACACATTCGAATCAATAACTCAAACACAATTATACTCAAACTCGATACAATAAACTCAATTCAATTCAAATCAAATAAATGAGATGTGTAATTGTCTCTCAACCTCAAAAACATCAAATGAATATGAAAATCAAATAAGAGTTTAGAAATACGATAAACGTGGGAACAAATCTGTGCGTTGCACCGTAATCTCTTCTCTTGCTCCTTCCTTGCACTCCGAAAATGTCTCGCTCAAGCTCGGACGGAGAACGGAGGAAGATGGCTTTTCCTCGGGTTCTTCTCGGCGGCTACTAGGGTTCTCCTCCTAATTTTCGGCTCTCTCTTCTCTCTGATATGATATATCTTGTATATGGAAATGATCTCTCCTTTTAAAACCATCGAGAATCCATCAAATATGGAAGATAAGATTTTTTAAAAATTCACGTATCGTTCGATCGAAAAGATTTTCCGATCGATCGGTGCACTGTTCATTTCAGCATTTTAAACTCTCTGCCTCGATCGATCGATCGAAATTTTGGTTCCGATCGATCGACACTTCGATAAACTTGTTGCTGAATTCTCTGCCCGGATCGATCGATCGAGAAGTATTCTCAATCGATCGGTGCTTTGCCAAATCTGAATTCTTCTCTTTTTCTCTTTTTCGCCTCGATTTCACCCGTTTTCTTCATTTTAGCTCATTTCTACCATTTCCGACCTATTTTCCTGAAATAAGCAAATAAATACCAAAAAGCGTAATTTCATCCAGGAAAAAGTACGAAAAACGGTAAGAAATTACAACTAAAAACACGTAATATCTAAGCCTATCAACTCCCCCAAACCTGGACTTGATCGTCCTCGAGCAAGCAATAACCTCAAAAAGTAGAGTTAAACTTAATACTTTGAATGAATCATCTTTACAACTCAAAGTAAAAGCTCAGCAATCCTACTTACACATCAATAAGAGTCATTCAAAGTTCAACAGGAAGCGTTTTCTCCTAAGTTAAACAATACATCGCAACATCGGAACGTGCGTGTGTGCTATTGTCAATCATGAGGTATAATCATATCTTTAAGATCAAAATGTGCCATAAAAACTCAAAGTCAAGATTACTTTGGATTACTCTACAAATCTACTATCCAGCACTTCTCCACTAATGTAATTATTCCCTAGACTTGGATCAGAAGGTCTTTAAAAGCTTATAGCGTTAGGCCTTTTTGTGTCGGCTCCAAAGAAAAGGTAGGATGAATGCAAAGAAGAGAGTATAATAGAATCAGTTCAAAATTCTTCGCACAATATTGAGCTTCTCTTCAACTTTTTCTAGCCTTGGCCACTTTGGGTCTTATTTGAATGTTTTCATTTTTTTTTTCAAGGCTTTTCTCTACATCTTTTCTTATTGCTCATTCTTTTGTTCATTTTATTTTTCACAATGAAATCACATATACAATTCAGTGCAATGAATGAGATTCATTATACTCCCTTAGGGACGGATAAAATTTTCCTTTAGGCTCAATCCAAGGTAGGTATAATAAGTTAGCCAAAAATGTCGAATGGGGGTCTAATTATATGCAATGCATATACCATTCTTTTTTCAATAAGGCTCAAGAGGGGACACTAAGGAGTGATGTAGACAAGGTAAGCTTGAAAGGCACAAACGGTCCAAAGATCGCCTAAATCATCTCCATGTCAAGCTCCTAATTATAAAATTTCGCCTCAAAGTGCTTTCAAATAAATTGTAGAGTTTTCTAAGATGCTCAAGACAAATCATAGTTAACACAAGTTTTCACTTTATTCAATACATACTTCACTCAATCATGACTCAAAACGTGCTCAAACTATTCCTCAATTTTGACATAAGCTCAACAAAGGATATATACAAACAAGTTAAAAATTTTCATGACTCCTGTCTAGATGGGGATTAATTTCATCATGTAGTACCGTTGCAAATCCAACTCATCATTTCTCAAGAATAACTCATTTTAAAAAAAAATTTGTTGATAGTGCTCATGGACGAATTAGTCTCATAAGAGTGCAGTCATGCAAGAAAAGAAACAAGACAAGCAGCAAAAAGTGCAAAAACAACAAAATACTACAAATATAAACAAACCCCCCCAAACTTAATATGTGCATTGCCCTCTATGGACAAGAAAAATAAACGTAATGGGAAAACACATAACATGACGACAATCGTCACTGATCGTCGTCCTCATCATGCTCCGGAGGGGGAACTGGGTAGTGACGCTCCTCACCCTGGTATGGCGGAAATGGTGGGTAATCAGCAGGTGGGGGTGAATCGCTTTGCCTTTAATACTTCCGGGCGATCGATCGAGATTTTGTCTCGATCGATCGCCAGCACTAGACTAACAAAATCAAATTTTTTTTCAAAAAATTTTCCTCTCGGGTTGCGTCGCCTACATCTTTATTGATCTTGTTTTTACACCTTGTGTCCTTCCAGAAATCAACGTTGCCAGCTGCCCTATCTGCACTTCCAGGTTCTTAATAGATGCATCCTGATTCTGCATCCTCACCTCAGTTGACGAAATCAATTTGGCCATCAGCTCCTCCATACTCGGTTTTGGTGTGAACCCCGACTGTGGTTGTGGATTCAACACATTCTCTTGGTATGACCACCTCAGATTTGGGTGGTTCCTCCACCCTGGGTTGTATGAGTTCGAGTATGGATTGTTTTGCTGCCTGTTCCCTATGAAATTCACAGCTTCAGTAGTTTGATTAAATTGGTTACCTGCTTGGCACTCAATGCTCGGATGACCGCCTCCACATAAATCACAGAAGACGGCTTGAGCTTGCATTGCTGCTGCACCCATTCTATCTATCTTCCGGTTCATAGCTTCCAACTGAGCCGAAATGGCAGTAATCTCGTCCACTTGATGGACTCCTATTGGTTTCTATGGCGTGTTCCTTTCCGATTGCCACTGATAGCTATTGGGCGCCATTTCCTCCAATAAGTCATATGCTTCTTCTGGTGTCTTCCGCATGATCGATCCCCCAGATGCTGCTAGCTATTGGACGCCATTTCCTCCAATAAGTCATACACTTCTTACGATGTCTTCCGCATGATCGATCCCCCAGATGCTGCATCCATCATTGATTGGTTAGCAGAAAACAAACCATTGTAAAAAGTCTGTACCTGCAGCCAGATGGGTAGACCGTGATGTGGGCATCTCCTCAATAAATCTATGAGACGATCCCACGCCTCGTATAAACTCTCGGGGTCGAATTGCCAGAACGTGGTGATATCGTTCCGCATTTTTGCCGTCTTGGAAGGGGGAAAATACTTTGATAAGAATGCTTTAGTCATCCCTCCCATGTTGTAATCGATCCCGCAGGTAATGAATTTAACCAAGATTTAGCTTTGTCTCTCAATGAAAAAGGAAAGAGCCTTAACCTGATGGCGTCGTCAGAGACGCCATTATGTTTAAAAGTGTCACAGATCTCCAAGAAGTTGGAGATGTGAGTGTTTGGATCGTCAGTGGCAGCTCCCCCAAACATTACAGAGTGATGTATCATTTGGATAATTGCAGGCTTGATCTCGAAGTTATTCGCCTGGATTGTCGGCCTAGTAATGCTGGATAAAGATCCATGGAATGCTGGCTGTGCAAAGTCCATCATCGATCTCGGGTTTTGTGCATCGTTATTGTCGGCCAATGCTCGAGCTTCTCGTAGTCTTCTAAGTAGAGTTCTCTCTATTTCAGGATCAAATGGCTCGAGAATGGGTTCCTCTCTTCTAAGCATGCACTAGAGAAATGGTTCATGTACTGGATCAGACAAAAGGAGACAACAACAAAAATACAAAGTCAAAAACAAAAAAACAACTAACGAAAACGAAAAAGAAAAACAAAAACGAAATAATACAAATTGGCTAAATTACAATTAACTAATCTCGTATGATATTATACAGATTAGTCCCCGACAACGGCGACAAAAACTTAACCGCTTATTTATTTTAAACAGAATTTTCGAGTGTAGCGATTCTATACCGCAAGTGCACGGTTGTCAAGTTTTAGTATAGTTAAATGAAAGTAAGGGTTGTCGAATCCACAGGGACTAACGTATAAGTACCAAATAAAACTAGTAAAATTATATTTAGCCTACGATTAAAAATGGGGTAGATTAACTAATGCAAATTTAGAACTAAAGAATCCAAATAAAACAAGAATAAATAAAATAACTGGCTTCCGGATATGCAAAGGAATTTCGCTCGAAAAATTTATTTAGCTCTTCGTTCAACTGTGTTTTCGTCAATGATTCGTTTGAATAAGCAACTACTAAACAATCGATTCTTAAGGTGAAAGGTTTTCGCTGTTATTCAATACACTCTCTCGAGCTGTAAAGAAACTAATATCAACTTAGAACAAGTAACTCTCGTTCACTTATTTACTAATCCGATATTGCATAAATCTTCAAAACCTAGTTACTCTAAATCTCTCGATTCAAAGTGCTCACATATGTGATTTTATCTCTCGATCTCAATCTTAAACATACATCATGAATTATTGTAGCGTATTATAACGTTATCTCTCGATCTCAGTTATAACTCACAAATTCAATCAAAGTTAGCTAGGCTTTGATATCATTAAGCATATAATTCATGAACAATAAGAAATCAATCCACTCAAACACATTCGAATCAATAACTCACACACAATTATACTCAAACTCGATAAAATAAACTCAATTCAATTCAAATCAAATAAATGAGATGTTTAATTGTCTCTCAACCTCAAAAACATCAAATGAATATGAAAATCAAATAAATCAGAGTTTAGAAATACGATAAACGTGGGAGCAAATCCGTGTGTTGCACTGTAATATCTTCTCTTGCTCCTTCCTTGCACTCCGGAAATGTCTCGCTCAAGCTCGGACGGAGAACGGAGGAAGATGGCTTTTCCTCGGGTTCTTCTCGGCGGCTACTAGGGTTCTCCTCCTAATTTTCGGCTCTCTCTTCTCTCTGATATGATATATCTTGTATATGGAAATGATCTCTCCTTTTAAAACCACCGAGAATCCATCAAATATGGAAGATAAGATTTTTTAAAAATTCGCGTATCGATCGATCGAAAAGATTTTCCGATCGATAAGTGCACTGTTCATTTCAGCATTTTAAACTCTCTGCCTCGATCGATCGATCGAAATTTTGGTTCCGATCGATCGACACTTCGATAAACTTGTTGCTGAATTCTCTGCCCGGATCGATCGATCGAGAAATATTCTCGATCGATCGGTGCTTTGCAAAATCTGAATTCTTCTCTTTTTCTCTTTTTCGCCTCGATTTCACCCGTTTTCTTCATTTTAGCTCATTTCTACCATTTCCGACCTATTTTCCTGAAACAAGCAAATAAATACCAAAAAACGTAATTTCATCCAGGAAAAAGTACGAAAAACGGTAAGAAATTACAACTAAAAACACGTAATATCTAAGCCTATCAGACAACAATAATCAAACTAATACAAGACCTAAACGAAGAAATCGAACGAAAAATCGAAGAACCCTAAAATCGCAAACTCACCGTTCTTGGGCGAAATCCGACGAATCTCGAAGCTTTCACCGTCGATTCTTGGTGTGGAAAGTTGCGCCATTGAGTGATGAAGGTGGTGGTGGGTCGACCTTGGCGAACGGTGGTCGGACGGCGGTGAACGTGGCGATTTAGTGAGAGGCGGTCAGACGCGAGCGGGAAGGAGGAGGAATGGAGAGAATCTGATTCTGAGTGTGTGCGTGTACACCTTTCAGTATGTGTTTCGAAAATGCCCAACATTACATATTAATATTTGTATTCTGGCCCGATTTTGTACATCAGAGTATTATCGATGTACTGATATATAAATTCCCAGTCTAAAACTGGGATTTATATCCACTATTAATACTCACAAAATTTAATTCTTCATTTTAATAAAATATTTTGTAAATATTATCGGAGTTATTTTACCAAGTCAAAAATATGTCATTGTCCAATTAATATGTCAGTTGACCTTCCTCTGGTCAATTTCACTTCTAATTAATTAATTCTAAAATTAATTATTATAAAATTCCAAAATTAATTATAAATAATTTCCCAAATTATAATTAATTAACATTAATCAAATCTCGGAGTCTTATAAGTGTAAGGCCCCGTTACTAATTAATTATGATTAATCCGGATTAACGATGATTATACAAAACCCGGATAATTAATTATTTCAGAATTTGGATAATTTATTTGGAATTGTAGGAGATAATAAGTTAGGAATTTTGAAAAAAATTCGGATGATTAAATATAGATCACGATTTTTTGTGTTTCGGACCACGACATATATGTAGATATATTGGACACAAACAACCAACTAAAGAATAAACAAAAGATTGTGGTGCAATAGACCACACATACAATCCAAACCCCCCCCCCCCCCCCCCCCCCTATCACCTTGAAGTCATCGCCCACCTCCATGCAAGACCATCATTTCTTCTCCTCCACCACACTTCTTCTTCTAAGCTTATCAGATTGTTTCCCCTTCTACTACCCTTCTTACTACTTGAAAAACACATGCAAACAAGGATTTGGGAAGCAAACACATGAGGATTTCGAAATTAAGGAAGCAAGAGGCAAGAAATGGAAGGGTGCAGCAGAAACAACAATGTATCAAGAAATTCGTGAGCTCCAGATGTTTTTGGGATGATTGAGCTTCAAATTTTGAAGATAATTGAAGGTATATAGGTATAATTTAAGTTTATGAACTGACATGGTCGAATTAGTGCATTTTCATTCGAATTTAAGTTGGAAAAGTTGCTGTCAAATTGTAGTCTGCTAAGACCAGTGCATGAACAGTCTGGTATTTTGAGCTTTACGCATGGTTAAACTTCGAATTTGAAGATGACTCCCCTGATAAAAGTTGTAGTGTTTTATGTTATCTTTAATTGACCACTGAAATCAGCTAATTTGGATTTAAGATGAAAACGCTATGGTCATTTTACCAACATGTGTCAATTCTGGAAATTCAGTGCATGCGAGTTTCATGCATCGTGTTCTTCGTGTGTCTGAGAACATTTGGCTACGAATTTGAAGTTTTATGTCATAATAAGAGTTGTATTATTCGGTGTTAGCTTTCATTTGGAATTGTCCTCACTCAATTTGGAGTTCATATTCAAAAGTTATGATAATATTACCGACAACTATGCAATCTGTAAATAGGGCATATACGGGTTTTTAGGCTGTTACATTTTTCAAATAATATACCTCAAAATGAACTATTTTGCTTAAGGCTCATAAGAATGTATTGTAGAAGTTTGAGTTAGCTTGCATTAGAAACTGGTCTCACATGATTTGGAGTTCATATGAGTGAGTTATGCCTTTTTTTTCCTATCACTGCTCAATCTGCACAAACAGAGCATATTAGAATTCGATGGATTATGCTATGAATCGACCTCTAGACCTATGAATTAGCTAAAACTCATAAAATATGAAATGAACCTTGTTGTTTTCGAATGTTTCCCACTGGTTTGAAGTCATTTGGAGGTCGTAGGAATTTATAGTGATTTTTGTTTCTACGAAAATGGGTCAAGCTGAAAATTAAGAAAATAACTAAGGGTCAATATTTAGAAGTCGCATTTGATTCAATGCACTACTTGAACACTACATGTGTCATTTGGAATTTCCATGACCAGGCTAATAGATCTCGGTTGATTTGAGGAGTACTCGGTAGATTAGCTTTGCTCTGAGGTATGTAGAAATGAGTTTTATCATGACGTCTGACGTAGTCGTGTAATTATGCTATTGTATGATTTTACATGTCTAATTGATTTATATAATTTAATTGTCAATATGTGATTTTTATGTGACTATATGACATGTACATTGTAGTACATGATATGTGAATTACATGATATGTATTGATTTTCACATGAGATTGCATGACATAATGAGTTGCATATGCCATATGATGCATCAATAATTCCTAGGCATAATTGATCTATCCACTTCTTTGATATCCATGATGATGACTGAGTTGATTTACTCTGAGTGTCGGGGACGACTGGCACGACGATGACATGCAGTATAGGTAGCGACTGTAGTCACGCGTGTTGTTTCCGGACGTAGACACGAGGGATGACGAGAACAGCACATGGTGATTCTCCTATCGCAAAGTGTGTGTGTTGTCACCCTCTGCTCGAGCTGATATTGATTGATGATACCTTCCTTTGGACTCCGATATTGGTATCTTGAGATTCGATTCTTTATACACATTCATACAATGCATTCATACATGGTATGCATTGCATGATACTTTGTCATTCTTGACATGATTTATTTATTTATTTCTCGTACTGGGTTCTGACCCCCTTCGCGGGGGGGCTGTCATGTCTTTGTTGTATGGGCATGACAGGTGGACGTGCTGCGAATGCTCGAGATGAAGCATCGATGAATACCACAGCTCCGTGTGAGCGAGCTCAGGTTATGTTTTATGTTTTGAGTCCCAGTAATTGCTAGACTAATTTTTAATTGGAATTACATATTTTAAGTACCATTATATATGTATCACCTAAAAGCGAAAAATTTTAGGGCCATTTGACAAGACATTTGAAATAAATCTTCTGTTGTTTACGCAAATTAATCATTATGTGTTAATTAAAAACCACATTAGGATCGGGCCCTCACAAATGATGTACTCAAGACATATACTCGAATATTCGCATGATCGAAATTTATCAAAAAATCAAAAAACTTACGTAATTTGTGAAATTTATCAAAACCTTCAACCAACCAAGAAAATGTTGTACTCAAGACTAGATGTTAAAATTCCACAAATTGAATTTGTTTACGGAGACATATATACTCCAATACTCGCACGGATTAGAGATTTATCAAAAAACCTCAGTAATTGTGAAATTTCTCACAAACTTCTTCATTTCAAGAAAATGATATAATCAAGACATATACCAGAATATTCGCTTGAAATCGAAATTTATCAAAAAATAAAAAATCTTACGTAATTTGTGAAATTTCTCAAAACCTAAATACCCACCAAGAAAATGTTATACTCAAGACTAAATGTTAAAATACCACAAATTGAATTTGTTTACGAAGACATATATACTCCAATACTCACACGAAATCGAAATTATCAAAAAAACGTCAGTAATTGTGAAATTGCTCAAAAACTTCTTCCAATCAAGAAAATTATGTAATAAAGACATATACTAGAATATTCGGACGAAACCGAAATTTATCAAAAAATCAAAAACTACGTAATTTGTCAAAATTTCTCAAAACTTTATTCCAACAAAGAAAATGATGTAATTAAGACATATACTCGAATATTCGCACTAAATCAAAAAATTATCAAAAAATGAAAAAACTTACGTAATTTGTCAAATTTCTCAAAACCATCAACCAACCAAGATAACGATGTACTCAAGACTAGATGTTAAAATTCCAAAAACTGAAATTGTTTACGAAGACATATATACTCCAATACTCGCACGAAATCAAAATTTATCAAAAAACGTCAGTAATTGTGAAATTGCTCAAAAACTTCTTCCATTTAAGAAAATGATGTAATCAAGACATATACTAGAATATTCGCTCAAAATCAAAAAATAAAAAAACCTACGTAATTTATGAAATTTTCTCAAAGCTTCTTCCATCCAAGAAAATGACGTACTCAAGACTTGATGTCAAAATTCCACAATTTGAATTTGTTTACGAAGACATATACACCAACACTCGCACGAAATCAAAATTTATCAACAACAAAAAAAGTCAGTAATTGTGAAATTGCTCAAAAACTTCTTCCAACCAAGAAAATGATGTACTCAAGGCATATACTCGAATATTCGCACTTAATCGAAATTTATCAAAAAATGAAAAAACTTACGTGTAATTTGTGAAATTTCCCAAAACCATCAACCAACCAAGAGAATGATGTACTCAAGACAAATACTCGAATATTCGCACGAAATCGAAATTTATCAAAAAATCAAAAAAATGTCCGTAATTCTGAAAATTTCTATCAAACTTTATCCAACCAACAAAATGATGAACTCAATACATATACTCGAATATTTGCATGAAATCGAAATTTATCAAAAAAATTACATATTTTTTGAAAATTTCTAAAAACATTCTTCCAACCAAGAAATTATGTAATCAAGAGTCAAGACACATACTCGAATATTCGCACAAAATCAAAATGTATCAAGAAATCAAAAAAACTTACGTAGTTTGTGAAAATTTCTCAAAAACATCTTCCAACCAAGAAAAAGTCGTACTCAAGACATATATTCGAATATTCGCACGAAATCAACATTTATCAAAAAAATCAGAAAAACTTACGTAGTTTGTGAAAATTTCTCAAAAACTTCTTTCGACCAAGAAAATTATGTACTCAAATATTCGCACGAAATCAGAATTTATCAAAAATGAAAAAATGCCTGTAATTGTTAAAATTTTTCCAAATCGCACAAAATTTAAATTTATCAAAAAATTAAAAAATGTCTGTAAATGTGAAAATTTCTCAAAAGCTTCTTCCAACCAAGAAAATGATGCACTAAAAGATATATTCGAATATTCGCACGCAAAATTTATAAAAAAAACAAAAAACTTACGTCATTTGTGAATATTTCTCAAAACCTTCTTCGAACAAAGAAAATTATGTACTCAAGACACATACTCGAATATTCGCACGAAATTGAAATTTATCAAAAAATCAAAAAACAACCGTAGTTGTGAAAATTTCTCAAAAACTTCATCCACCAAGAAAATGATGTACTCAAGACACATACTCGAATATTCGCACGTAATCTAAATCTAACAAAAATTAAAAAAAAACGTCCGTAATCGAATACTTGAATGTAAACGAAATTTATCAAAAAATCAGAAAAACATCCGTAATTGTGAAAATTTCTCAAAAACTTCTTTCAACCAAGAAAATGATGTACTCAAAACATATCGTCGAATATTCGCACGAAATCAAAGTACATCATTTTCTTTGTGGGAAGTAGTTTTTGAGCAATTTTCACAATTACGGACGTTTTTTGATTGATAAATTTTGATTTCGTGAGAATATTCGAGTATGTGTCTTGAGTACATATTTTTTTTGGTTGCAAGAATGTTATGATAAGTTTTCACAAAAGACGTAAGTTTTTTGATTTTTATTAAATTTCGACTTCATGCAAATATTTTAGTATGTCTTGTGTAAATCATTTTCTGGATCGGAAGAAGTTTTTAAGAAATTTTACCAATTACATATTATTTTTGATTTTTTGTTAAATTACGATTTTGTGCCAATATTCTAGTATGTGTCTTGAGTACATAACTTTCTTGGTTGGAAGAAGGTTTTGAGACATTTTCACAAATGACGTAAGTTTTTTGATAAATTTCCATTTCGTGCAAATATTCGAGTATGTATCTTGAGTACATAATTTTCTTGATTGGATGAAGTTTTTGAGAAATTTCAAAAATGACGTAAGTTTTTTTATTTTTGACATGTTTCGATTTCGTACGAATATTCGAGTATATGTCTTCATTTCATCATTTTCTTGGTTGGATGAAGTTTTTGAGAAATTTTCACAATTATGACGTAAGTTTTTTACTTTTTGATTAATTTCATTTCGTGCGAATATGCGAGTATATATTTTGAGTAAATAATTTTCTTGGTTGTATGAAGTTTTGAGAAATTTTTACAATTATGGTCCTTTTTTTTATTTTTTGATAAATTTCGATTTCGTGCGAATATTCGAGTATGTGTCTTGTCTACATAATTTTCTTTGTTGGAAGAAAGTTTTGAGAAATTTTCAAAAATTACGTAATTTTTTTGATTTTTTGATAAATTTGATTTCGTGCAAATATTCGAGTATATATCTTGAGTACATCATATTCATTGTTGGAAGAAGTTTTTTAGCAATTTTCACAATTACGGACGTTATTTTGATTTTTTGATAAATTTCGATTTCGTGAGAATTTTTGAGTATGTGTTTTAAGTACATAATTTTGTTGGTTGGAAGAAGGTTTTGAGAACTTTTCACAAATTACGTAAATTTTTTTGATCTTTTGATAAATTTTGACTTCGTGCGAATATTCGAATATATGTCTTGTGTACATACTTTTCTTGGTTGGAAGAAGTTTTTGAGAAATTTTTTCCCAATTACGGACATTTTTTTTTTGATTAATTTTGATTTCATGCGAATATTCTCTTGAGTACCTAAATTTCTTGGTTTTAAGAGAGTTTTGAGAAATTTTCAGAAATTACTTAAGTTTTTTTGATTATTTGATAAATTTCGATTTCGTGCGAATATTTGAGTATTTGTTTTGAGTACATCATTTTCTTGGTTGGATGATATTTTTGAGAAATTTTCACAATTAAGGACATTTTTTTTATTTCTTGGTAAATTTTAATTTCGTGCTAATATTCGAGTATGTTTCTTGAGTGCATAATTTTCTTTGTTGGAAGAAGATTTTGAGAAATTTTCAAAAAAAATGACGTAAGTTTTTTGATTTTTTGATAAATTTGATTTTGTGCGAATATTCGAGTATGTGTCTTGAGTACATATTCTTTGTTGGAAGAAGGTTTTGAGAAATTTTCACAAATTACGTAAGTTTTTTTGATTTTTGGATAAATATAGCTTTCGTACGAATATTCGAGTATATGTCTTGAGTACATAATTTTCTTTGTTGGATGAAGTTTTTGAGAAATTTTCACAAATGACGTAAGTTTTTTGATTTTTGATAAATTTCGATTCCGTGCGAATACCCGAGTATATGTCTTGAGTACATCATTTTCTTGGTTAGAAGAAGTTTTTGAGAAATTTTAATAATTACGGATTTTTTGATTTTTTGATAAATTTCGATTTCGTGCGAATATTCGAGTATGTGTCTTGAGAACATAATTTTCTTGGTAGGAAGACGGTTTTGAGAAATTTTCACAATGAAGTAAGTTTTTCATTTTTTTTATAAATTTTCATTTCGTGCGAATATTCGAGTATGTGTCTTGAGTACATAATTTTCTTGGTTGGAAGAAGGTTTTAAGAATTTTTAACAATTATTGAATTTTTTTTGATTTTTTGATAAATTTTGATTTCGTGCGAATATTCGAGTTTGTGGCTTGAGTACATAATTTTCTTGGTTCGAAGAAGGTTTTGAGAAATTTTCACAAATGACGTAAGTTTTTTGATAAATTCCATTTCGTGCGAATATTCTAATGTCTCGAGTACATAATTTTCTTGGTTAGAGGAAGTGTGATGTCCCCGAAATGATTAATTGAGGCATAAATTGTGTTCGTATGATTAATTATGATTAATAATGGTGGTAGTTGCCTTATGTGTTAGAATTAATCGCCATGTGGAAATGCTTGGTCATGTGGACTGGTAGAGCATTTCAGGGTGCACGTTATGCATGTTGGGTAATCGGGTGTTTTAATGGCTTACATGTGTTAGTAGTCATTTATTTTGTGAAACATGCATTTAATTGATATTTGGCGCATTGTGGTGAAATGTGTCTAAAATACAATGTTGGGCATAATTTGCATCATGTTAGGAAGTGGGGTGTAAAATTTAATTAACTTTCATAACCCACTATAACCTCATATCATCTTTACCCCCCTCACATTATTCAACCCCCAACACTTCTCAAACCCTACCCTCCTCCTCTCATTTTCGAGTTGAGCCCCAAGGTGGAAGAGGAGTTCTTGCAAAACTTGATTCTTGTGATTTCTTGAACCATCCCAGGTACCGACAACGTCGAGGAGATAAAGTTATACAACTTCTCCACTTTTGGGACTAAGGTACGTAGTGAGACGTACGAGCATCGGACGGTAAAACGTGTTATAACTATGATGATGTATATTGTGAATATCGTGCCCTTATGTGATGGAATATTTGAAATGATAGTGTTATATCATGATATTGGTAGCAATTGTGTTTGATTAATTGTGGTAGAATTGATGAATGTTCCGGTAGCCTTTATCTCCGAGCGACGGAGGTACTTGCCGCTGTCATATGAAGCGATGGTAGTATGATATTTGCCGCTGTCTTGTCTAAGCGAAGTAATATGCCGCTGTCATTGTCGAAGCGAGGGATATCATATGATGCCGCTATATGTCGAAGCGATGGGTCCTAAAATTCCGCTGTTGTATTGGGACCGGAACAGTCACAATTCTAGTGATTAATGTGAAATATTGTGGATATAATTGGAAACGCGTTATCGATCATTATGTCATGAACTAATGATATTGTGCATAAATTTGTGAAACAGGAACAACAGTGAAATGTGCTAATGTGGTGATCAAGGAGCATATGTATTATTTGCCGCATGCGCTTAAATTATTTTGTTAAGTTGAATTGTGATAAATGGTGATTTATATATGCTCATGGTGAGTTGTTCCTGTAGGTACGCTTTTGGACAAAAGGGACTCAGGGTTGGGTTGAACTGTGAGCTGAAAGAGACTTGAAAGAAGTTAGATTACAGGAATTTTTTTAGTCTTATCATTCTTTGGGAATGTAATTAACTAACTACTGAAGTTTTATTTTTGGCCTGTAATTACATTGAGCTCACATAACAACCAGAACTCTAAGATGTCTCTATTACATGTTTAGCCATGTTTATATCTTGATTTCACCGTTAGGGAACTAGGGTCCTTACATTAGTGGTATCAGAGCAGTGGTTAGAGAACCCGGGAACGAGTGAAGGGTAGCCTTAGCAATAAGTTGGCTAGGCGCTTACTTTTAAACATGTTGTGCGCATATGAAGTATGTGACTGTTATGCTAACATGTTATGGCTTTCTAACGATGTATTATGTGAACTGTTTTTGGATATTGTTGTTAATCCTTGTGTTGCAGTATGGCAGCAAATGCCGATGTTGGTGATGCTATAAGTGTAAATGCTAGTGCTAGGCATTCAAATCCCCTACCGCCGCCAGCCTTGGGCGAAGAGCCGTCCGAACAACAGCTATTGCCGGGAGAACTGAGTTTGACGCAATTTCTAGCTTATCGGCCCCCGACTTTTGAAGGGACTGAAACAGGGGAGAAGGTTGAGGAATGGCTAGAGAGGTTGGAGCAGATATTTGTAGCTGCCCCGTGCGCAAAGACAGCTTGGATACGGCTAGCGGAATTTCAATTGGCCAAAAAGGCGCTGATGTGGTGGAAGACCACAGTAATTGAACAGGAGGCTCAGGGTCAGGAAATAAACTGGAAGCTGTTTAGGACTCGATTTCTGACCCGGTACTTCTCAGCAGCGGCACGGCAGGCTAAGGAGGATGAATTCAATAGCTTGAGGCAAGGTACTATGCCGGTGTCTGACTATGCTCTCCAGTACTGTTCTTTACTCAGATATGTGCCTCATATCGCCTCTAGCACCCAAGCAAAGATGAGGAATTTTATGAAAGGCTTGAGGCCGGAGTTGTATGATAGGGTGATCACTTATGGCCCTACTTGTTTTGATGACGCCCTAGCACGAGCTGAACTGGCAGAATTAGGAGTGGGTGCATATCCGACTGTGGCACCGCCTCCAGCACCATCTCAGAGATCGACCCCTGAAAACTTGAAACCAAGGGGCGACCATTTTAAGCCAAAGGGAAACTCATCATCTTCCAGATTCAGTGGTAGATGGCAAGATGCTCGTGGAAGGGGTGGTCGTGGAAGTAATGCTCCGTCTCATAGGGGACAGTCTCAGGCTAGCAATTTTGAGAAGGTTAAGTGTTTTCTAAGCGGGGGACCCCATTCAGTGAAAGTATGCTCTGCTTGTTATGAGTGTGGGAAACATGGGCACTTAGCCCGAAATTGTCCTAATCGGGGAGGGCCACAGAATACTATGGGGAGACCTTCAGACAGGCCAGCACAACAGAGACCACCATTTGCACCGAGGCCATTGGGAGGACAGCCGTTGGGGCCACCTCAAGGGCAAGTGTATGCCCTTACCAGGGAGCAGGCTACAGCAGCTCCAGAGGAAGTGATAGCGGGTACGTGTTATTTATTTACGCACCCTGCTTATATTTTGATAGATACAGGTGCGTCACACTCCTTTGTGTCGACGAGTTTTGTGGAGAGGCACCGTATATGCATGACTCCGTCACCCACGCCTCTAGTGGTTTCGACACCCGCTGGAAAGAGTGTGATTGCAGATCAGTTTGTTGATGACGACCTCATTTATTTTGAGGGCAACGAGTTGAAGTCATATTTGATTGTTCTGGGAATGTCGGACTTCGACTGCATTGTGGGTATTGATGTGCTGAACAGATACCAGGCAGTAGTGGACTGCAGTCAGAGGACAGTACGGTTCAGATCTGATTTAGGGGTCCGGTGGACTTTTTATGGGGATGGTTCCCGCTCAAGAATTCTGTTGATATCGGCTTTAAAGATGACTCAGTTATTGGAACGTGGGCATGAGGGTTATCTCATTTATGCCATTGATATTGCTGGCAAGAAAGAAGATTTAAGAGTCGAAGATATACCCGTGGTTGCCGAGTTTGCCGATGTATTTCCGGAGGAGATTCCCGGATTTCCGCCGGTTAGGGAAGTTGAGTTCGGGATCGAATTATTATCGGGGACATCCGCTATTTCTCGTGCCCCTTACAGGATGGCACCAGCGGAGTTAAGAGAGCTGAAAGAGCAGCTACAGGAACTGCTTGATAAGGGTTACATACGCCCCAGCGTATCACCTTGGGGTGCGCCTGTGTTATTTGTGAAAAAGAAGGATGGGTCGATGAGATTGTGCATCGACTACAGGCAATTGAATAAGGCCACAGTGAAGAATAAATACCCTCTTCCGCGGATCGACGACTTGTTTGATCAGTTGCAGGGCACGAGGTTGTACAGTAAGATTGATTTGAGGTCGGGGTACCACCAGATCCGAGTTAGAGAGGATGATGTGCAGAAGACGGCCTTCCGGACCCGTTATGGTCACTATGAGTTTTTGGTCATGCCGTTTGGAGTGACAAACGCCCCGGCTGTGTTTATGAGCTTGATGAATCGAGTGTTCCAACCCTATTTGGATCAATTCGTCATCGTATTTATTGACGATATACTTATCTATTCTCGGAGCGAGGAAGATCACAGGAATCATTTGAGGACAGTGCTCCAGATTCTGAGGGACAATCAGTTGTATGCTAAGCTGAGCAAGTGTGAATTTTGGCTGAGCAGCGTGGTATTTTTGGGGCATGTGATCTCTAGTGAAGGGATTTCTGTGGATCCCAGGAAAGTGGAAGCAGTGATGGATTGGTCTGCGCCTACATCTGTGCCCGAGATCCGTAGCTTCCTCGGTTTAGCGGGTTACTACCGACGTTTCGTCGAGGGATTCTCTAAGATCGCTAAGCCATTGACGCAGTTGACTCAGAAGGGTGTTCCGTTTTCTTGGTCTGAGGCATGTGAGCATAGCTTCCAAGAGTTGAAGCACCGGTTGACTACAGCACCTGTTCTGGTGATCCCTTCGGAGAACGAAAGGTTTGCTTTGTACACGGATGCATCACTGCAGGGTTTGGGCTGTGTACTGATGAAGGATAAGCATGTGGTGGCTTATGCATCGAGGCAGTTGAAGCCCCATGAGACCAGGTACCCGGTTCATGATTTAGAACTGGCGGCCATTATTTTCGCTTTGAAAATTTGGCGGCATTATATTTATGGTACTTCTTTCACCCATTACACGGATCATAAGAGCTTGAAGTTCCTATTTACCCAAGCGGAACTGAATATGAGGCAAAGGAGGTGGATGGACTTGCTCAAGGACTATGATTGCGAGATAGAGTACCATCCAGGGAAGGCGAACCTGACAGCCGACGCCTTAAGTAGGAAGGTGAAGTGTACGGCAGATGATGTTATTCAGTTATCGGCCTTGATGACCTCTTGTTGTCATTTGGGATATGACTTTGATTTAGATGTATCGCCGGTGCTGGTATCGACCCTATTGGCAGAACCGGACATCTTTGAACTTATCAGGAAAGCTCAGATGACAGACGTTGAGGTACAGAGATGGTTGTCATATTTACGTCTGGGTCAATTATCGAAGTTCAGAGTAGCAGAAGATGGTTCCTTGAGGCTTGGTAACCGTTGGGTAGTGCCGAGGGCACCAGAGTTATGTCAAGGAATCTTGCATCGTGCTCACAGTAGCAGATTTAGCATCCATCCAGGTGGGAGAAAGATGTACAAGGACTTGTGTGATCAATTTTGGTGGAGACGGATGAAGAGAGACGTTATGTCGTTCGTTAAGAAGTGCCTAATTTTCCAGCAAGTGAAAGCAGAAAGGCAGAGGCCCGGAGGCGAGTTGAAGAGTTTAGAGATACCAGAGTGGAAGTGGGAGCACATCTCTATGGACTTCGTGACCCACTTGCCAAGGACTGCCTCGGGATTCGATGCGATCTGGGTGATTGTAGATCGACTGACGAAGGTGGCTCACTTAATCCCATATAGTATGACTTACACATACTTAAAGATGGCCCAGTTGTATGTGCGGGACGTGGTGAGATTGCATGGCATCCCAGTCTCGATTGTGTCTGATAGAGACCCGCGGTTCACATCGCACTTTTGGGAGGGTCTTCAATCGGCTTTGGGTACATAAGTGAGGCTGAGTACGGCTTATCACCCTCAGACGGATGGTCAGACAGAGCGTACCATACAGACGCTTGAGGACATATTGAGGGCGTGTGTTTTGGAGTTCGACACTCCGTGGCAAGATTCAGTGCCACTAGTGGAATTCTCTTATAACAACAGTTATCAGGCGAGCATTCAGATGGCTCCATTCGAGGCCCTTTACGGTCGACGATGTAGGTCACTGTTGTACTGGGAAGATTTGACTAGTAAGGTGGTCGGAGGACCGGAATTGATTCGTGAAATGGAAGAGAAAATCAAAGTGATCCGTCAGAAAATGAAAGCGGCTCAAGATAGGCAAGCGGCCTATGCTAATAAACGACGGCGACCATTGGAATTCCAAGTGGGAGACAGAGTCTTTTTGAAAATCTCACCTTTCAGAGGTGTAGTTCGTTTCGGTATGCGCGGGAAGTTGTCTCCGAGATATGTTGGGCCGTACGAGGTTTTGCAGCGCATCGGCACTTTGGCTTATCGTTTGGCCCTACCGCCGTCCTTGTCTGGTATACATGATGTCTTCCATGTATCTATGTTGAGGAAGTATGAACCAGACCCGTCTCATGTGTTGCAGCCTTCAGAGGTTCAGTTGAGTTCAGATGTATCCTATGTTGAACGGCCAGTCAGGATTCTGGATCGTGAGGATCGCAGACTTCGAAGCAAGGTTATACCGATGGTCAAGGTTCAGTGGGATCGTCGGGGTGTCGAAGAAGCCACGTGGGAGACGGAACGGCATATGGTGCAGCACTACCCGGAACTATTCTCTGGTATGTGTTTATGTTTAGTTTCTTTTGGGGTAAGTGCATGCGATTTCGAGGACGAAATCTTCTAAGTAGGGAGTATTGTGATGTCCCCGAAATGATTAATTGAGGCATAAATTGTGTTCGTATGATTAATTATGATTAATAATGGTGGTAGTTGCCTTATGTGTTAGAATTAATCGCCATGTGGAAATGCTTGGTCATGTGGACTGGTAGAGCATTTCAGGGTGCACGTTATGCATGTTGGGTAATCGGGTGTTTTAATGGCTTACATGTGTTAGTAGTCATTTATTTTGTGAAACATGCATTTAATTGATATTTGGCGCATTGTGGTGAAATGTGTCTAAAATACAATGTTGGGCATAATTTGCATCATGTTAGGAAGTGGGGTGTAAAATTTAATTAACTTTCATAACCCACTATAACCTCATATCCTCTTTACCCCCCTCACATTATTCAACCCCCAACACTTCTCAAACCCTACCCTCCTCCTCTCATTTTCGAGTTGAGCCCCAAGGTGGAAGAGGAGTTCTTGCAAAACTTGATTCTTGTGATTTCTTGAACCATCCCAGGTACCGACAATGTCGAGGAGATAAATTTATACAACTTCTCCACTTTTGGGACTAAGGTACGTAGTGAGACGTACGAGCATCGGACGGTAAAACGTGTTATAACTGTGATGATGTATATAATGAATATCGTGCCCTTATGTGATGGAATATTTGAAATGATAGTGTTATATCATGATATTAGTAGCAATTGTGTTTGATTAATTGTGGTAGAATTGATGAATGTTCCGGTAGCCTTTATCTCCGAGCGAGGGAGGTACTTGCCGCTGTCATATGAAGCGATGGTAGTATGATATTTGCCGCTGTCATGTCTAAGCGAAGTAACATGCCGCTGTCATTGTCGAAGCGAGGATATCATATGATGCCGCTATATGTCGAAGCGAGGGGTCCTAAAATTCCGCTGTTGTATTGGGACCGGAACAGTCACAATTCTAGTGATTAATGTGAAATATTGTGGATATAATTGGAAACGCGTTATCGATCATTATGTCATGAACTAATGATATTGTGCATAAATTTGTGAAACAGGATCAACAGTGAAATGTGCTAATGTGGTGATCAAGGAGCATATCTATTATTTGCCGCATGCGCTTAAATTATTTTGTTAAGTTGAATTGTGATAAATGGTGCTTTATATATGCTCATGGTGAGTTGTTCCTGTAGGTACGCTTTTGGACAAAAGGGACTCAGGGTTGGGTTGAACTGTGAGCTGAAAGAGACTTGAAAGAAGTTAGATTACAGGATTTTTGTTAGTCTTATCATTCTTTGGGAATGTAATTAACTAACTACTGAAGTTTTATTTTTGGCCTGTAATTACATTGAGCTCACATAACAACCAGAACTCTAAGATGTCTCTGTTACATGTTTAGCCATGTTTATATCTTGATTTCACCGTTAGGGAACAAGGGTCCTTACAGGAAGGATTTGAGATATTTTCACAATTACAGACATTTTTTCATTTTTTTGTTTAATTTTGATTTCATGCGAATATTCGAGTTGTGTCTTGAGTACATAATTTTCTTGGTTAAAAGAAAGTTTTTGAGAAATTTTCACAAATGACGTAAGCTTTTTGATTGTTTGATAAATTTCGATTTCGTGCGAATACTCGAGCATATGTCTTATGTACATCATTTTCTTTGTTTCATGAAGTTTTGAGAAATTTTCACAATTATGGATTTTTTTTTTTTAGATAAATTTAGAAATTTTCACAATTATGTAAGTTTTTTTATTTTTGACGAATTTCGATTTCGTGGAAATATTCGAGTATGTCTTGAGTACATCATTTTCTTGGTTGAAAGAAGGTTTTGAGAAATTTTCACAAATGACGTAAGTTTTTTAATTTTTTGATAAATTTCGATTTCGTGCGAATATTCGAGTACATGTCTTGAGTACATCATTTTCTTATTTGAATGATGTTTTAGAGAAATTTTCACAATTACGTACGCTTTTTTGATTATTTGATAAATTTAGATTTCTTGCGAATATTTGAGTGGGTGTCTTGAGTACATAATTTTCTTAGGTGGAAGATGGTTTTGAGAAGTTTTCACAAATTACGTTAGTTTTTTGATTTTCTTGATAAATTTTGATTTCTTGGAATATTCGAGTATATGTCTTGCGTACGTCATTTTGTTTTTGGAAGAAGTTTTTGAGCAATTTCACAAATATGGACGTTTTTTTTTTTGATAAATTTTGATTTTGAGCGAATATCGAGTATGTGTCTTGAGTACATAATTTTCTTGGTTGGAAGAAGGTTTTGTAAAATTTTCAGAAAGGACGTATGTTTTTTGATTTTTGATAAATTTAGATTTCGTGCGAATATTCGAGTATGTGTCTTGAGTACATAATTTTCTTTGTTGGAAGAATGTTTTGAGAAATTTCACAATTACAAACTTTGTTTTTCATTTTTTTGATAAATTTCGATTTCTTGAGAATATTAGTGTAGTGTTTTGAGTACATCATTTTCTTTTTTGGAATTAGTTTTTGAGCAATTTTCACAATTACGGACGTTTTTTTTATTTTTTTGATATATTTTGATCTTGTGCGAATATTTGAGTATGCGTATTGAATACATAATTTTCTTAGGTGGAAGAAGGTTTTTGAGAAATTTTCACAAATGACATGTTTTTTGATTTTTTGATAAATTTCGATTACGTGCGAGTATTCGAGAATATGTCTTGAGTACATAATTTTCTTGGTTGGAAGAAGGTTTTGAGAAATTTTCATAAATTACAAACGTTTTATGATTTTTTGATAAATTTTGATTTCGTGCAAATATTCGAGTATATGTCTTGAGTACAAAGTTTTCTTGGTTGGAAGAAGGTTTTTAAGAAATTTTCACAAATGACTTAAGCTTTTTTTATTTTTTGATAAATTTCGATTTCGTACGAATACTCAAGCATATGTCTTGTATATATCATTTTCTTAGTTTGAAGAAGTATTTGAGAAATTTTCACAATTAAGGACGAGTTTTTTTATTTTTTGATAAATTTCGATTTCCTGCAAATATTCAAGTAAGTGTCTCTTGAGTATATAATTTTATTGGTTGGAAAAAAGTTTTGAGAAATTTTCACAAATGACGTAATTTTTTGATTTTTTGATAAATTTTGATTTCGTGTGAATATTCAAGTATATGTCTTGAGTACATCATTTTCTTCGTTTGAATAAGTTTTTGAGAAATCTTAACAATTACGGACGTTTTTTGATTTTTTGATAAATTTCGATTACGTTCGAATATTCGAGTATGTGTCTTGAGTACAAAAATTTTATTTGTTGGAAGAAGGTTTTGATAAAATTTCACAATTACAGACCTTTTTTCATTTTTTGATAAATTTCGATTGCATGTGAATATTCGAGTATGTCTTGAGTACATAATTTTCTTGGTCTAATGAAGTTTTTGAGAAATTTCACAAATGACGTAAGTTTTTTGATTTTTTGATAAATTTCGATTGCGTGTGAATATTCGAGTATGTCTTGAGTACATAATTTTCTTGGTCTGATGAAGTTTTTGAGAAATTTCACAAATGACGTAAGTTTTTTGATTTTTTGATAAATTTCGATTTCGTGCGAATATTCGAGTATATCTTGAGTACATCATTTTCGTGGTTGGAAGAAGTTTTTGAGAAATTTTCACATTTAGGGAAGTTTTTTTTTATTTTTTGATAAATTTTGATTTCGTGCGAATATTCGATTATGTGCTTGAATACATAATTTTCTTGGTTGGAAGAAGGTTTTGAGAAATTTCCACAAATGACGTAAGTTTTTTGAATTTTTGATAATTTTCTATTTCGTGCGAATATTCAAATATTTGTCTTGAGTACATAATTTTTTTGGTTGGAAGAAGGTTTTGAGAAATTTTCTCAAATGACGTAAGTTTTTTGATTTTTTTTTATAAATATAGCTTTCGTTGCGAATTTTCGAGTATATGTCCCGAGTACATAGTTTTCTTGGTTAGATGAAGTTTTTGAGAAATTTTCACAAATGATGTATGTTTTTTGATTTTTTGATAAATTTCGATTTCGTGGGAATATTTGAGTTTATGTCTTGAGTACCATTTTTTGGGTTGGAAGAAGTTTTTGAGAAATTGTAACAACTACAGACGTTTTTTGATATTTTGATAAACTTTTATTTCGTGCGAATATTCGAGTGTGTGTCTTGAGTACATAATTTTCTTGGTTGGAAGAAGGTTTTGAGAAATTTTCACAAATGACGTAAGTTTTTTGATTTTTTGATAAATTTCCATTTCGTGGGAATATTCGAGTTTGTGTCTTGAGTACATAAATTTCTTGCTTGGAAGAAGGTTTTGAGAAATTTTCACAATTACAAACATTTTTTCATTTTTTGAAAAATTTTGATTTCGTGTGAATATTCGAATATGTGTCTTGAGTACATAATTTCTTTGTTGGAAGAATGTTTTAAGAATTTTTCACAATTATTGAAGTTTTTTTGATTTTTTTATAAATTTCGATTTCGTGCGAATATTCGAGTATTCATCTACGTACATCATTTTCTTGGTTGAATGAAGTTTATGAGAAATTTTCACAATTACGGACGTTTTTTTGATTTTTTGTTAAATTTTGATTTTGTGCAAATATTCGAGTTTGTGGCTTGAGTACATAATTTTGTTTGTTGTGGAAGAAGGTTTCGAGAAATTTTCATAAATGACGTAAGTTTTTTGATAAATTTCCATTTCGTGCGAATATTCCAGTATGTATCTTGACTACATAATTTTATTGGTTAGAAAAGAAGGATTTGAGAAATTTTCACAATTAAAGACATTTTTTCATTTTTTTGATAAATTTTGTTTTCGTGCGAATATTCGAGTGTGTGTCTTGAGTACATAATTTTCTTGGTTGTAAGACGGTTTGAGAAATTTTCACAATTACATACATTTTTTTTTTATTTTTTTGATAAATTCCGATTTCGTGCGAATATTCGAGTATATGTCTTTGCGCACATCATTTTCTCGGTTGGATGAATTTTCGAGAAATTTTCATACTGCCTAGGTGTTTATACTTGCGTGGTCAGCCGTGAAAATCCGTTGGTCAGCCGTGAAGCCGAATAACTGGCGTGAGGTGGTCCCGGTGGTGGTCCCGGATTTATAAACATTGAAATCAGTAGAAAACAGGATTGAGATAATATGGAGAGATTTTCAAGATCTATGTCGAGAAGATCTTTTAGTGAAGAAGCTAGTAGTATTAGTAGTAGCTATAATAGTAGAAATAATAAATGAAAATTTCCAAAAAAATTTAGATAACTGGTCTTTACCTTCTTCTTCTTCGTCTAGTATATATAGATCTAAAGGTAGTTTTAATTTTAATTGTGATTATGTTATTAAAACTGTCGAAGATACTATTCCTTTATCTGAAGGATTTAGTAGCTTCAATCTTTAAATGAAAGGTTGTTAAATCAACACCTTAAATTATAAATTCCTTCACTTAGGAATAGTGGTGCTTATCGGACCGAGTCGATCCGGACCCGGTCCAAAACCGGACCGGTTAGTCCGGTCCGAAACCGGAACCGGACTAACCGGTCCCGAACCGGTTTGATACCGGACCGGATCGGTTCTACCGTTCCGGATCCGGTATCTTACCGGTTCCGGACCAAACGGATCCGGTTCCGGATTGAACCGGAACCGGATCCATTTTTAAAAAAAAAAAAAAAAAAATTCGATAAATCCTTTCTTTTTTTCCTTTTCTTTAAAAAAAAAAAAAAAAAAAGCAAAAATCCGGTTTCGGGTTGGAACCGGTCCAACCCGGAACCGGTGGAACCGAAACCGGATCCGATCCGGTTCCTTACCGGATCGGACCGGTTCCGCCCATAACGGGCCCGGAACCGGCAGGTTCCGGTCCGGACCGGACCGGTTTGATCCGGTAACCACCCCTACTTAGGAATGATTCATGTTGCTTTAAAACCTGCAACAAGATTAGGTCTTAACACTTCAATTCTCTTAAGTGTTAGAGATAAAAGACACAATAAGTTTCATGATTCCTTATTAGGAATAATTGAATCTACTCTTTGTGATGGTCCGATTCACTTTTCGTGCTATCCAAATTTTACTTTGTCATTAAATGACCCTACGATTATGCATGCTTTAACATTAGATATTAAATCTGAAGGATTTGATATGATGCAAGGTGCAACAAATGTAATTCTAATTTACATAATTCATTATAAAGTTATGAACACAACAGTCCCAAGATTAGGAACAATTCCTAATTTACCTAAGGGAGAAACAACTTTATTCTTAACAAATACTGCTAAAAGCAATATGGTTATTCCTAAAACAATCTCTTGGAATCAAGTTAAGTTACTTGAGACATGGGTTTTAGAAAAAAGCTTCGGAACCAAAGAAAAAAGAAAATTCGGTTTTAGAAGAAATTTTAGAATACCCAGACGGAGATGTGGAAATCAGATTCTCAAAAGATAGAGTTACTCGCTTAAGTATAAGTTCTTCAAATCACTTAAGCTTAGGAAGTATTTCTAATAGAAGAAATTCTGAGTCAGAACCTAAAATAATAGGTCTTAAAGATTAATGATGAAGGAGTTAGTCACCCAACATATAAAGTTCAAGTTCCTTCAACAATTAATCCTGACTCACCAACAGCTTCCGATATGGGTTATGATCCCGATCCAAGTGTTTATAATATAAGCGCTTTAACACAAGATTTAGATTTTCCTTTTGCGGAGAAATTAAAGAATCGTCTTATTCTTTAGATAACTATCAAAAGCGAAAATGGTTTTTCTTAAAAGAAGAGAAGGAACAATTAATGTGGTTTAAAAAATATAAATATTTTTTACAAAACGCCGGGGAAGAGGTAGACTTCTTTTATTTTATTGAAAGAATCTATAAACTTCAAAGGAAAAAATTTCCTAACTTTGAAACTGAACTATCACCCGTAGATTCTATTTACCAAGATTTTATATCTAAGAATGGAACGATGATAAGAAGTATACATCCTCCTGAACAAAATCTTACAATCAAGATTAGGGATGAAGAAGTTATGGCTTCGCCATATAAAAAGACTTCTAATGTAGAAGCTATTGCTAAACAAAATAATTTTACCAATTTAGCCCTAAAAACAATTGGAAAACAGCTAACTAGGGTTGAACAGAAGATCTTTAATAGAGAGATTGTTGAAGATAGTTTTACAGAGGATAAAATTCTCTTTAAAACTAGAAATGAAAAGCCTGATCTTAAAACAGGAACTAGTTCAGACATAATGGAAGAACTAGTCAAAAGATTACAAAAAATTGGAATTAGTGAAAAATCTACTGCTCCTTTGAAAAGAGAAGTAGAGACAGATACTGAAAGCACTAATGAAGAGAACATTTCCTCATCTGAAGATCAAAATAATTTTGATGAAAACATTAGTGACTTAGAGACAATGTTCTTAAAAGAACAAGAGGTTGAAAATCAACAGAATAATCAAGTAAATAAAATTACTTCTTTCAAAAAAGAACTTCCTTTAAAAAGGAATGTTCCACATTACTATCCACGACCAACACCAGTGGATGTTCAATTAGAAGAAAAGTCTTCTTATGATAATACTCAGTTCCGCGGAGATAACATCTGTGAATGGAACATAGATGGTATGACTGAGTATCAAGTTAGAACCATATTACAATATATGGCTATGTTTGCTACAGCAGCCAGGATTAAGGGAACAACTGATAGAGAAATTGCCTTAACTATAACTGCTGGTTTTACTGGCCAACTAAAAGGTTGGTGGGACTTTGGTCTCTCTGAAGAGGCTAGAGCACAAATTATTAATTCTGTAAAAATAGAACTCAATAATAATATTCCTATGCAATTTGCTAACGGAGTAGATACCCTTATCTACACTATTGCAAAAACATTTCTTAAGAAAAACAACTCTACAACTTGAAAATAATCAAGAACAATTAATCCGTTTGAAATGTCCGACTTTGTCACATTTTAAATGGTATAAATATGTTTTCTTCTCTAAAATCTTTACAATGGAAGATTGCAATCTTAACTTCTAGAAAGAAAAATTCTTATCTGGATTACCTTACTTATTCTCCGAGAGATTAAAGAAAGGTTAAAAGGAGATAACATGGGGAATACTATTCCATGGTAACAATATACTTATGGAGTTCTTACTTCAGAAGTTATAAGAGAAGGAATCTCTCTTTGTAATGAATTAAAACTTCATAAACAAATTAAAAGAGAGAAATCTTCAGGAAGAAGAGATCTAGGAGATTTTTGTGAACAAATTGGTTTCACTCCTTTAAAAGAAAAACATAGACTAAAACGTTCCAAATCAAGATATTATAAATATAAAAAATTGAAGAATAGAGAAAATAGGGAGAATAAAGAGAAATCTAATTATTTTCATAAAAAAGAAAATATACTAAAAAATTTATTCCTCGAAACAGAAAAGATAAATCTAAAGAGATTTATTGTTGGAAATGCCATAAGCCAGGACATTACGCTAATAAGTGTACAACAAAACAAAAAATAAAATTATCAATAGATGATGAATTAAAGAATTCTTTGATGAGAATAATGATATCTGATTATGAATCACAGTCAGAAGATAATTCTCAACATACATCTGAAGATGATAGTCGTGATGGACAATGTAATTATTACAAAACACTTTGTCAAAGAAATGGTCTTTGTGTTCTTAATAAAGAAGAAAATATAATTCTCGATCTAATAGATCAAAAAGAAGATCCGATTGTCAAAAGAAAGATAATTGAAAATTATCTAGACATTCGAAACAAAAATGAAAGACTTCAGAATAATAATTCTAAGAGTCAAATCAAAGAACCAGTGTAATATAATCCAAATGATATCCTAAAAAGAGGAAGACAAAACGAAACTAAAATTGAAGTTTCTACAAATGATTTAAAAAGAGAAATTAATATTCTTAAAAAAGAAATACAAGAATTAAAATCTAGAGTTACATTTTAGAATGTCCTGACTCTAAAAATAATGACGAATCAGAAAAAGAAGAGACTAATGAGTTAGGAAATCTAACATATTTAAATATGATAGATAGAGTAATAACTCATAAATGGTACATCAAAATCCTTATTATTGTTCATAAGGAATATTCTTTATCTGCCATAGCTATGGTAGATTCTGGTGCAGATTTAAACTGCATAAATGAAGGGTTAATACCCTCAAGATATTTTGAAAAGACAACCGAAATACTAAATGCTGCAGATGGAAGAACACTTTTGGTTAATTATAAATTATCAAATACTGCAGTATGTAATAAAGGAATTTGTCTTGAAATGCCATTCATAATGGTTAAAAATCTTTCACACGATGTTATTCTTGGAAATCAATTTCTACATATGCTATATCCTGTAAGTAGTATAGATAGTGATGGTATAACAAGTCAGATTAGTGGTCATGAGATAATATTCTCTTTTATCACTAAACCAAGGTCTCATGAGGTTAATAATCTCAAAACGAAGATCAAAAGAAAAGAAAAGTTTCTTAACACTTTATCAGAAGAGGTTAAATATTCTGTTATTGATGAAAGGCTAAAGAGTCTGGAGATACAAAGAAGAATAAAGATTCTTCAAGAAAAAATAGAAAAGAGAAATATGCTCGGAAATTCCTAATGCCTTCTGGGAAAGGAATAAACATATTATTACACTTCCTTATATTAAAGAATTCAAGGAAAAACAGATTCCAACAAAGGCTAGACCTATAGCTATGGGGCCAAAGTACCTCGAAATATGTAAGAAAGAAATTGATGATCTCTTAAAGAAAAAATTAATAAGAGAATCTAAAATTCATTGGAGCTGTCCAGCTTTCTATGTAGAAAATGCTGCAGAATTAGAAAGAGGAGTTCCAAGACTAGTAATAAATTATAAACCTTTAAATAAGGTTCTACAAAGGATAAGACATCCTAATCCGAATAAAAAGGATCTTTTAAGTAGATTATACTCTGCTAAGATTATTTCTAAATTTGACATGAAATCAGGATTTTGGCAAATTCAAATTGCTGAAAAGGATAAGTATAAGACAGCATTTACGGTTCCTTTCGGACACTACGAATGGAATGTAATGCCTTTTGGGCTTAAGAATGCTCCATCAGAATTTCAAAAAATAATGAATGATATTTTTAATGCTTATTCAACATTATAATTGTCTATATAGATGATGTTCTAATTTTCTCTACAGATATAGAACAACACTTTAAACATCTTAATATATTTCTTAAAGTTGTCACTCAAGCTGGTCTTGTAGAGTCACAAAGAAAAATAAAACTTTTTCAAACAAAGATAAGATTCTTAGGACATGAAATTGTTCATGGCACAATATTTCCTATAGATAGGGCAATAATATTTGCTGATAAATGTCTAGATAAAATTATTGATAAAAATCAATTACAAAATTTTTTAGGGAGTCTAAATTATGTCTCTGAATTCTATAAAGATATTGCTAAAGACACCAAACCATTATTTGAAAGATTAAGAAAAAATCCTCTACCTTGGACAGAAAACATACTCCAGCTGTACAACGAATTAAAGCTAAAGTAAAGGAAATTTCTTGTTTAGCCATTACTGATCCTCATGCATTTAAAATTGTTGAGACTGATGCATCTGATGCAGGCTATGGAGGAATCCTTAAGCAAAGGATCAATAATTCAGAAACCTTAGTTCGTTTTACTTCTGGTACTTGGAGAGGAGCCAGAACAAATTATTCTACAATCAAAAAGGAAATTTTAGCAATAATACTTTGCATTCAAAAATTCGAAGCAGATTTAATAAATCAAAAATTTCTGCTAAGAATTGACTGTAAATCTGCTAAAGATGTTATTGAAAAGGATGTTAAAAATTTAGCATCAAAACAAATATTTGCGAGATGGCAGGGAATTTTATCTGTCTTTGATTTTGATATTGAGTTTATTAAAGGATCTTGTAATTCATTACCAGATTTCTTAACTCGTGAATTTTTGCAGGAAACACATGAATAAACAAAAAGGAATGTTCTCATTTCCCAAGACTTATAAGTTTGTGGCTTCTACCTCTAAAAAAGAGATACAAAAAGAAAAACAAAAAGAAGTTCCTAAAGAGGAACAATTGAGAGATGATGATATGCAATAGCCATTGAAGCTACTGTGGCTAAAGAATTTATTTATCCTTATATCCATATTTCAACACAATGGATTATGCCAATTGAAAACAAATATCTAAATTACATGAAGAATTTCACCACACCAGCTTTATATCCTAAAGATTTTGTGTTCTATCATGATATACTTGTTCATACCAGATCAGTCATTTTTGCCCCTACAGAGAGGCAAGCAGGTGACTGGGCATACTCAAAAGCCATTATTAAACGAATCATCACCGCTAATATGTGGGAAGGCGATTGCATAGAAACAAAGAAATTTCTGGAACTAAATGCAGTTTCACATACTTTGACTATATTCATGCCTGGGAAGGAGCATTCTGCTATGATAACATGCAACAAAAATTTAGTTGGTGGATTCAATTTCAACTCACCCCTGAAATCACTAATTTTCCAAAGTGGTTCTTACAATGGTTTCTCAATTGGGGACTCCATCCTTTCATTCTTCTTGATAATGTCAGGACTACATATGAACAATTTACTGCACGAAATATTTCTGCAAATTATCCCATTTTACTACTGCCATATATCAGGTACCATGGATCGTCAGGTGGGAACCTTTCATTGCCACCAGAGAACTCTCTAAAAAAGAAATTGTTACATGTTGCATTCCTTATTTAGGAAGAAAAATATTAATCAAATGGTGGGAAAAATTTGAATTTTTTAACAATTCCAAATTTTCTGTTAAAGGACTAATTAGTCTTGACAAACCTAGGACCGATACACCATCTACTCTAAATCCAAAGATGTTTCCGATCTTTAAAGGATCTGCTCTCCACTACTCCTAAACAAGAAATCAAGAAACAATTATTGGCCCTCATCAATGACTTTGACGATTCCGAAGATACAAAGCAATCTTCACCTACTAGCCCTACACGTACTGATGCTTCAATGCCAGATGGACAAGACCTGTTTGAATTTTAAAAATGGGGGAAGGACCACCACTATGGAAAAACGATAGTTGAATCAAGCATCTTTAAAAGATGACAAAGACGTAAAGAAAAAAGATGAGATAATGGAGCATCTCTCAACAGTGATGTGATATAAAGATGGCATCTGTCAACAGTGACCTGACAACCACTATCCAATAAAGAATATTGGACCACTCACCCACTACCGTAATGGAGCATCCACTACCACCCACTACAGAAGGAATCTTGGACCACTACACCTAATGGGTAATGACTCATCCACTACTAGAAGACTCATCAGCCTCTATATAAGGACGGCATTGACGACATTGTTAGACAGAAGCAATATACAAGTTAAATAACTCCAGTATAATATTACTCTCTGTATGATCTTGATAATATTCAAGTCCTTCTGTTGTGAACTAATTTTAAGTTCATACTTTGTATAAGTCTGTACTATTATATGTTTGTAATATATTTCCTTTGTTATAATATATTATATTTTGTTTTATGCTTCGCTTGTGTTTTACTCTTTGCTTGAGAATTCCCCCTGCTTCCACCATTTGGTATCAGAGCCATTTACTTTCTACATAGCAGGTTTGCTACAAGGCGTCTATTGGCCATTTACTGTAAGTTTCTTTTAGATTTATTTCGAGTTATCTTTCTGTAGAGTCTTGTGAAAGTTCATACTGCCTAGGTGTTTATACTTGCGTTGATCAGTCGTGAAAATCCGTTGGCCAGCCGTGAAGCCGAATAACTGGCGTGAGGTGGTCCCGGATTTATAAACATTGAAATTAGTAGAAAACAGGATTGAGATAATATGGAGAGATTTTCAAGATCTAGGTCG
Source organism: Haberlea rhodopensis (assembly GCA_907163345.1). NCBI lineage: Eukaryota > Viridiplantae > Streptophyta > Magnoliopsida > Lamiales > Gesneriaceae > Haberlea > Haberlea rhodopensis. The sequence goes on along the minus strand of CAJQUN010000520.1, from coordinate 211,255 downwards.
AGAAGATCTTTAAGTGAAGAAGCTAGTAGTAGTAGTAGTAGCTATAATAGTAGAAATAATTATAAATGAAAATTTCAAAAAAAGTTTAGATAACTGGTCTTCACCTTCGTCTTCTTCGTCTAGTATATATAAATCTGAAGGTAGTGTTAATTTTAATTATGATTATGATATTAAAACCTTAACAAATATTGCTAAAAGCAATATGGTAATTCCTAAAACAATCTCTTGGAATCAGGTTAAGTTACCTGAGACATGGGTTTTAGAAGAAATTCTAGAATATCCAGACAGAGATGTGAAAATCAAATTCTCAAAAGATAGAGTCACTCGCTTACGTATAAGTTCTTCAAATCACTTAAGCTTAGGAAGTATTTCTAATAGAAGAAATTCTGAGTCAGAACCTAAAATAATAGGTCTTAAGATTAATGATGAAGGAGTTAGTCACCCAACATATAAAGTTCAAGTTCCTTCAACAATTAATCCTGATTCACCAACAGCTTCTGATATGGGTTATGATCCCGATCCAAGTGTTTATAATATAAGCGCTTTAACACAAGATTTAGATTTTCCTTTTGACGGAGAAATTAAAGAATCGTTTTATTCTTTAGATAACTATCAAAAGCGAAAATGGTTTTTCTTAAAAGAAGAAAAGGAACAATTAATGTGGTTTAAAAAATATAAATACTTTTTTACAAAACGCCGGGGAAGAGGTAGACTTCTTTTATTTTATTGAAAGAATCTATAAACTTCAAAGGAAAAAATTTCCTAACATTGAAACTGAATTATCACCCGTAGATTCTATTTACCAAGATTTTATATCAAAGAATGGAACGGTGATAAGAAGTATACATCCTCCTGAACAAAATCTTACAATCAAGATTAGGGATGAAGAAGTTATGGCTTCGCCATATAAAGAGACTTCTAATGTAGAAGTTATTGCAGAACAAAATAATTTTACCAATTTAGCCCTAAAAACAATTGGAAAACAGCTAACTAGGGTTGAACAGAAGATCTCTAATAGAGAGATTGTTGAAGATAGTTTTACAGAGGATAAAATTCTCTTTAAAACTAGAAATGAAAAGCCTGATCTTAAAACATGAACTAGTTCAGACATAATGGAAGAACTAGTCAAAAGATTACAAAAAATTGGAATTAATGAAAAGTCTACTGCTTTTTTAAAAAGAGAAGTAGATACTGATATTGAAAGCACTAATGAAGATAACAGTTTATCATCTGAAGATCAAAATAATTTTGATGAAAACATTAGTGACTTAGAAACAATGTTCTTAAAAAAACAAGAGGTTGAAAATCAACAGAATAATCAAGTAAATAAAATTACTTCTTTCAAAAGAGAACTTCTTTTAAAAAGGAATGTTCCACATTACTATCCACGGCCAACACCAGTGGATGTTCAATTAGAAGAAAATCTTCTTATGATTATGCTCAGTTCAGCGGAGATAACATCTGTGAATGGAACATAGATGGTATGGCTGAGTATCAAGTTAGAACCATATTACAATATATGGCTATGTTTGCTACAGTAGCCAGGATTAAGGGAACAGCTGAAGAGAAATTGTTAGTTCGGATTTTAAAGATGACAAAACAGATCAGACCGATCAAGCCGTAAAACCATGTCAAAGCAGATCACACCAATATGGTCTATTGCAAAATCAGAACGGATCAATGTAAACCAGTCTGACCAGATCGAAGCACGAGATCAGCTCAATAAAGATCAGATCAGAACAGACAAGGTTGGATAAGCTTCGTTCTTCAGTCAGAATCATTAACGGCTATTTATTGAAGCATTTAATGATGCAATTAATGATAATAAAGACCAAGGACTGAAGATTACCTTAAAAGGTAAGAAGACAAAGAAGAGCCTACCTGACAGACGCCGAAAGCACAAACCAGAATGGAAAGTGCCTAAAAGAATAAGACTGAAGCTTGTTCAGAGATTGAACAGAGTCACGAGTTGCACAGAAAAGAAAATAATTTCGTTGGTATAAGCAACTATATAAGGATGCAACTACAGAGCTCAAAGTGCCGACTGATCAATTAAGAAACGAAAAGAAAACAAAAACAGCACAAGCTTACAAGTCCAGATATTCTTGAGCCGAACTGCTAAAAGTTTTCATAAGCACAACATATTGTAATATTTGATTATCAAAGGATCATTGTGTGCATAGACAAAATCAGTCTGTCTTTTGCATTTATATTAAAATAGAAGAGTGAGATTCTATTGTAACTGTCAGACAGTTTGTGTCTGAACAGATCGAGAGACTAGGAGTTTCAGTCTAGTAGTGGGATAAATCCAGCTGAATCAGGGTTGTACAAGTGGTTGTATTACTCAAAGTCTTCTAGTGTATCCTTCCTTAATTGGAAGAAGGGGAGACGTAGAAGGATTACACCACCTTCGAATTTCCAGAAACATATCCTGTCTATTCTCATTCGTACTGAGCCATCAACCCGTTCTTACTAGTCAAGAACAGACCTGTAAGGACCCTAGTTCCTTAACTGCGAATTAAAGGCGTAAATAAAATTTTCATGCATAAACGGAGTATAAAAATCGTGTTGATGTCTTGAGCTATTAGATTACAGTGTCAAAATAAAGTTCCAAAAGGGATTAATTACATTCCCAACTAATGAATGTTAATCCTACAGCTTTACACTACTCCTAGAGTAGATACTATACAAAAGAATGTGCTTGCTACCAAGAGCACTCCTCACTAGCTCACCGCATCAACCCACCTTAACCTGTCCGCCCAAATGTACCTACAGGAACAACCCCAAAGCCATGCGCATGTATATAAATCATATTCACAAAAATATGATTGTAATTTAAATGCATAAACCGTAAATACAATTCACTCCCTGTATTTAATACATTTAAAAGCTCCATTGGTTGTCCCTGTATCAAAATCATAACCAGTAGATTATATTACCAATAATGTATGTCATGACATGCACCCACTTCCATGTATACCGTGTTCAATTCCCGAGTCTTAATATATCAGTGGCATAATACCCCTCGCGTTAACATGACAGCGAAAATACCCTTCGCTTAGACATTACCAGCGGCACTAATATCCCTCGCTATAAATATGACAGCGGTCGTGTTCTTTGCTTCATATTAGCGGCAAATATTCTCTCATCGCTACGGTATGACAGCGGCAAGTATTCACATCGCTACGCCACTGGCAGCAAGTATTCTCCATCACTGGAATATAATCCCGACTCACAATCACATGCACAAATGCATCCCATATACGCATGCAACCAAAATGCATGACCAAACCATGTATGCAATCCATGATGCATAAACAAGACCCCATATGCAACCAAAATGCATAATAAATTCCATGTGTGCAACCATATTGCATAACCAATTTAATACGTAATAGCATGTTTTACATGTTAGTAATCCATCATGCATAGCAACGCAGCGGAATTAAAATTTATGGATTACAAGACACCGGATCTATACATAGGTTATCATATCGGATAAAGGATTACAAATCTCACCCTTGTAGCGTGTTTGAGCAGATTCCACGGAGCACCACGTCCAACGATCCCGAGTCACGTGCAACACCTCCAAGGTCTTGCCTCAACGGTATCCACACGATCAAACGAACAAGGGACGTTCAAGAACAAGTTGCTAGACTTATTCTTGAACCAAAACCAACCCCACGATTCAAAACCGATTAAACGGCAGCCGTTCCGATCACCACTATTCACGTCGGCCGTGAAGATGAAGGAGGAAGGAGGCGGCGGCCGTTTGGTTTAAAGCTTGAGAGCTTTTAGGTTTTGATGATATAAAGTGTTAAGTCTCATTAACCTTGTTTACTAATTATATATGATTTAATTAAAGGCTTTCTCAAAGCCTTATGGGCTCAAACCCATGATATAATTAAATCCTTATAATTATTTAATTAAGACTCTTCTTAATTAATTAATTCATCCAATGAATTTAATTCCCTTTATCGATTTAATCTTTTGTGCGACCCGATAGGATCTTGTAATGTTGGCAGTGACATAAAATCTCATTTTATGTTACAAGCAAAGAGCGGTGTCTAGCAACACATCAAGGCTACCCAAATTACAAGAATGTCAATGACTCGACATAACCTATAGAACTTGTGATAATATTAACCATGTAACTTAATCCCTTTGTCCTTTGTGTTTAGATTGAACACGAGTCATGGAATAGTCATACTCGTATATTCAATCTTTATTTCTTGATCCCCAAGTAGAACTAGAATAAACGAATAAGCTCGATATCTCATATCGACTCATTCGAGCATGGCCATGCATTTTAGTTCTCACTTGATCAAGGGCCAAACACTTCTCCTGTTATATAGGAGGGATAAATCCTATCTCGATCAGTCAATATCCCTCTACATAATTCGTAGTGTATCCAATAGTCGCCTTTATAGTTTACCCTTGTACGGGTAACGTTTGACAATATCAAGATACATAACTCCTTATGTTGGGATCTCTGATGATCACAAGTCGTAAGGATTACATACATTATTATCACTATGAGAATTGCTTATGACACTCATATAACTATCCATGTAGCATTCTCATGGTGGGTCTGTCCAGTACATCGTTCTCTAACATGTACCCATGTGTTCATTTGATATCTCATATCAATGAACAATTCATCAATCAATACATACTAGTCTCTATGTATTATCATTATCCTGATTCATGATAATACTTGACTAGGGACATCTTTAAGAATAATACAATATTATTCCAAGGACATTAACATATATATTAATTCACATTGCACAGTTAATCGAATAATATATTATAATGAATTTCCCATTTCATAAAATCATAAACATTGTATGTCCAAACAATCATTCAATGATTTGTCTTAGGGCATATCCCAACATTACTGTCCGATGCCCGTACGTCTCACTACGTACCTTTTCAAAAGTGGAGAAGTTGAAGAACTTTATCTCCTCGATGTCGTTGGCACCTGGGATGGTTCTACGCCATTATATGAATCCATATTAGAAGCCAATAAATGAATCATTACCAAAAATATCATCATATAGGACATAATCCCAAAACCCCCATTTTATGCCTTGCGATCGATCGGTTCCCAAGCCCCGATCTATCGCTAAGTTAAGCAAAAATGGCATCCTGGTTCTGCCTCTACCGATCGATCGAGACTTTGTCTCGATCGATCGAGACTTCGCATCGATCGATCGGAATTTTTTCCCGATCGATCGGTAAGCTCATTTCATGCCTTGGCCAGGCTCTGCCCTGCTTGATCGATCGGACCCTTATTTCGATCGATCGAGCAGCCCTGTTCCTGCGAGAATCCTCCATGTATGAGCTCCAACTAACACTTAAACTCATATGTAACAAAGATCAACCACCCAACACATCATTTGTAATACCCCCGAAATGTTATTCGATTATGTGTTATGATGATGATTTATGATGTGTTTAAGAGGGTTGTGGTGCATTTAATTGGGGGCTATGATTATGTTATGATGATATGATGTGGGGAGCATGTTGAGTGTTTTAGAGGATGTATTGATTTAATTGAAGTTATAAAATATCGAGTGAGGATATTTTCATACATCGTACTAAATACCGGGACACAATTAAACACCACAAGGCACCCCAACCACACCACCCCCCAATCGGCCACCACCCTTCCCCAAGTGTAACCTCTCCCCCACTTGTCCAACACCCATACCCCCACTTGCCCCAACCCATGCTATCACTCATTTCTTGCATCCACTCTCCTCCACCTCCTTCTCCCTCTCTTTCTCTCCCAAAATCGATGGAGTAAGCTGCTAATAGGAGGAGGAAAAAGCTTGTGATTTTGTGTGCAAAAGCTTACCAAGAAGAGGGGTAAAGTTTTAATACTCTGTTTTTCAGAGTTTTGTTTGGGGTTTGGTTTTGGTGGGATGTTTTATTGCATGCTAAGGGTGCGCTTGGTTCGAGGATATGATAAGTGATGGATAGATTAAAAAGTGGATAATGGGTTGATAAATAAACTAATGGATAAATTATATTACGTTTGGTTCTGATGATTAATAAAATATGATAAGTAACATTGTGTTTGGTGTACTTGATAAGTAGGTGGTATAGATTAATTTTATTCGTAAAATGACAAAAATATCCTCGAATAGTTTTGCACTTATTTATATTTTTTTATTTCAATTAAATTTAAATTAATAAAAAAAAATTATTTTATGTAATTTAATTATTAATAAAATATTATAATTAGTTATTATTAATTAAAATACTATCGAATAGGTTTTGCACTGAACTTTTACATGAACTAGGAACCAAAATAAAACACAATTAGCCAAATAATCTTCCATCAAAATATTACTATTTTACTTACAAATATTTCATTAATCATTTATAAAAAGAGCTCATCACTTCATTAATTTGACAAATTACTTGATTTTTATATATTATTTTGTTTTTTAAGTTTTCTTTTATCGTCCATGGTTTTGGACTCTATCATCTTCTCCAAAACATCCCCAACCTCCACCCCCTGGACCACCACATCCAACGCCACCTACACCAACACCTCCACCAACCCCAAATCCACCATCATGCCCAGAATTGCCTCCAATACCTCCGCCTCGTCCAAAACCACCCCCTCATCCTCCGCCTCCACCTCCGCTAGTCCCTCACCCTTCGCCTCCACCTCCACCAAGCCCTCCTCCAGAATCACTTCCTACACCTCCCCCAAATCCCCCTCCATGTCGTGCACCACCACCTCTTCCACCACCAAATCCTCCTCCCCCAAGACCGCCCCAGCAGCACCTCCCCCACCGACTCCCCCACTAGCGCCAAATCATCCACTTGAACTGGAACCACCACCAAGTTTCCCTCCACCACCACCACCCCCTCCTCCTCCAATTCCTCCTCCGGAAGCACCAGCACTGGCACCAAATCATCCCCCATGACCGAACCACCACCACGTAACCCTTCCTTAAATCTCGTTTTCACAACTTCTTCAGATATAGCAAGAGGATGGCAACTGCATATTGTGAGAAATAAAAAGGGGTAAATGTGTAAAATGTTGACCGAATCCGTCTTACTGTACATAACACCACTACACATCACACCACCTATCAGGGATGCCTCATACCCATGTTTCTCCATTTATCACGGGCCGGTGGACTTTTTAATCATCGAGAAGAACAAATGATGACTGAGGATAAATAATTTAATCCACTCTAATCCTGTGAGCCAAACATAACCTAAGTGTAGGTTTGGGTGAAACCTTGGTATGAGTACTTAAATGGTAGTTTTATGTAACTACTAGCATGTTTGTTTGAGCATGTTACATGTTTTATGTGATAGATTTCTGGGTATGAATCTATGTGCTCGAAAACCTGGGCAAAGAAGAACATACTCTGTTTTCTGTATAGGTTGGTTGAGGATGAAGATTATGATGATGTTATGATGCATGTTAGCTTAGGTTTTGCTAAACCTTTAATTTGAATACATGCATGGTAGTTTTATGAAGCTTATAACATTTTTGTTCAGACATGTTTTACGCCTTATGAAGTAGAAATGATGGTATGAAATGAGGTGCTCAAAAATCTGGGAAGTCCCGATTTTTCAGAGCTCTCGATCGATCGAGATTTTGGTTTCGATCGAGCAAGGCAGAAAGTTTAAAGCATGGTTCGAAATTCAGGCGTCGATCGATCGAGAGATTTTCCGATCGATCGGTGAAGCTCCTCGATCGATCGGAAAAATGTTTCGATCGATCGATCGAGGCAGCGTATTTGGGCACTGTTTGTGCACAGTTTCTCGATCGATCGAGACCTTGGGGCCGATCGATCGAGAGAGGCAGAATGTTGAAAATAAAATGATGATTTATTTGTTAAGTTAATGGTATGAGATGATATTAAGGCATCTAATATGGTATTATGTGGTCTTGTAGAACCATCCCAGGTACCGGCACCATCAAGGAGATAAAGTCTGTTGACTCCTCCTCCTTTTAAAAAGGTACGTAAGAGACGTACGGGCACCGGACGGTAAAACACATCTTTACACTACGACTATGCTTTTATTGCATGAGTATTCATGATGAATTGATGATGTTTATAAGATGTTTATGATGTTTATAAGATGGTTATGACGTTTATAAGATGTTTATATATTTCCATACGACGTATTATGTGGTAAGATGCAACGGGGTAAGATGCCCATATGGTAAGAGACCATACGATGTATTATGTTGTAAGATGCCACGGGGTAAGATGCCCATATGGTAAGAGGCCATACGATGTATTATGTGGTAAGATGCCACGGGGTAAGATGCCCATATGGTAAGAGGCCATACGATGTTATGATGTGGTAAGATGCCACAGGGTAAGATGCCCATATGCATGAATATGAATCAGGGACAACAAAAAGAAGTTAATGAATGACCAGCATATTTACTTAACCAATATTTCATGCATTTACTGTGATGTTTTTATGATGTTAAGTACGATTGTATATGCTCATGATGTGTTGTCCCTGTAGGTACACTTTTGGACTAAAGGACTAAGGGTCGGGTTGAGGCTGTGAGCTACGAGGAACACAGGAATGTATAGGATTCAAGTCATGATTAGTATCTACTCTAGGAGTAGTGTAAACCTAAATGTTAACATTCTTTTTGGAATGTAATGAATTATTTTTGAAGTTCTGTATTTTTGGCCTGTAATCCTGTTAGCTCATGTGACAACCGAAACCTTAAGATGTTATTTAATGCATAATTAGTCCTTCTTATGTCGCGATAACACTGTTAGGGTAGCGAGGCCCTACATCATTGAACCACAAAACAACATTAAAATACATCCTCCAAACATAAACAACATGTTGGACCAAGATCCACCCTTTTAACCCCAAAGATAAGCTACAAAACTAACCAAAACTCAACAAGACTTTACAATAATGAAAGCTTACCACTTGAGCTTCAAGTTTTTAGCAAGGAATCACAAAATGACCCTTTTTTCAAAGCCTTCACCTCTCCTCTTGTTTCAGAAACGAAAATGGCAGATCTTTGGATGAATGGAGGGGGGTTTAGGGACATAAAATTGATATGGGAAGGATGGGATGTAAAGGGATGCAAGTGGCTCCTTTGTTATCTTACATCATATGGGATTTAATTGTATACTTAAACAAAAGCATGATGTATAAAATACCCCAACATGATATTTTAAACTAACCCACCAAGATAAATAAATTCCAACTCATAATTTAGTTATCACCATAATTAATCACATAATTGATTACCATTTTAACATACTTAACGCCCAAGTGCATATAATTGTTTCGGGGACATCACAATACTCCCCTACTTATAAGATTTCGTCCCCGAAATTGAATGTACTTACCAGTTGACTTAAAACATAATTCACATACCAGAAATTAGTTCCGGGTAGCGTTCCACCATATGCCGCTCCATCTCCCACGTGGCCTCCTCGACACCCCTACGATCCCACTGAACTTTGATCATAGGTATAACTTTGTTCCGAAGCCCGGATCTGTCCGATCCAGAACTCTGATAGGCCGTTCCTCATAGGAAACATCGGACTCTAACTGCACTTCGGAAGGCTGCAACACATGTGAAGGATCTGGCTCATACTTCCGCAGCATAGATACATGGAACACGTCGTGAATACAAGACAACGACGGCGGCAGTGCTAAACGGTAAGCCAAGGTACCGATGCGCTGTAAAATTTTATACGGTCCCACATACCTCGGAGACAATTTACCACTCATACCAAACCGAACTACACCCCTGAAAGGTGAGATCTTCAGAAAGACTTTGTCCCCCAACTGAAACTCCAACGGTCTCCGTCGTTTATTCGCATAGGCTGCCTGCCTGTCCTGGGCTACCTTCATGTTCTGACGGATAACCTTCACCTTATCAAACTCCAACACACAAGCTCGTAGCATGTCCTCGAGCGTCTGTATAATACACTCAGTCTGACCGTCCGTCTGGGGTGATATGCCGTACTCAATCTCACCTCAGTACCCAATGCTGACTGAAGACCTCCCCAGAAATGAGATGTAAACCGCGGGTCTCTGTCCGACACAATAGATACTGGAATCCCATGTAGTCTCACTATGTCCCGGACATACAGCTGAGCCATCCTCAAGTATGTGTACGTCATACTGTAAGGAATGAAGTGAGCTACCTTCGTCAGTCTGTCAATGATCACCCAAATAGCATCACAACCTGAAGTAGTCCTCGGCAAGTGGGTCACAAAGTCCATAGATATGTGCTCCACTTCCACTCCAGTATCTCTAAGCTCCTCATTTCGCCACCGGGTCTCTGCCTCTCTGCCTTAACCTGCTGACAGATCAAACACCTCTTGACAAAAGCGATCACATCACGCTTCATCCGCTTCCACCAGAACTTACTACATAAATCTTTGTACATCTTCTTCCCGCCCGGGTGGACACTCATCCTGCTGCAATGAGCCCACTGTAATATTCCCCGACGCAACTCAGGTGTATCTGGAACCACCCATCTGTAGCCAAGCCTCAGAGAACCGTCCTCAGCCATCCTGAACCTCGATGACTGACCTAAATGAATCACTGACATCCATCTCTGAACTTCCTCGTCGGTCCCCTGAGCCTTCCAGATGTGCTAAAAAATAATTGGCTCAGCTAGCAAGGTCAACACCTGTACCGGTGAAGAAGACACGTCATAGTCAAAACCCAACTGACAGTAGGAGGCAAACATAGCTGATAAACACATAACATCCTCTGCTGTGCTCTTCACTTTCCGACTCAAAGCGCCGGCTGTCAAATTTGCTTTTACAGGATGGTATTCGATCTCACAATCATAGTCCTTAAGTAGATCCATCCATCTCCTCTGACACATATTCAATTCCGCCTGAGTGAACAAGAATTTCAGGCTCTTATGATCCGTATATATGGTAAATGATGTACCATATAGATAGTGCCTCCAAATCTTAAGGGCAAAGATAATAGCTGCCAACTCCAAATCATGGACTGGGTATCTAGTCTCATGCGGCTTCAACTGCCTTGATGCATAAGCTACCACATGCTTATCTTGCATCAATACACAACCCAAGCCCTGTAGTGATGCGTCAGTATAAAGGACAAACCTCTTATTCTCCGTAGGAATCACCAATACCGGCGCCGTCGTCAATCGGTGCTTCAACTCTTGGAAGCTCTCCTCGCAATCCTCTGACCAAAAGAAGGGTACTCCCTTTTGGGTCAACTGCGTCAGTGGTTTAGCAATCTTAGAAAATCCTTTGACGAAGCGTCGGTAATAACCAGCCAAACCAAGAAAACTTCGTATCTCGGGCACAGAAGTGGGTGCAGCCCACTCCATCACAGCCTTAATCTTCCTGGGGTCCACTGAAATCCCACTGCTAGATATGACATGCCCCAGAAATACTACACTGCTCAACCAAAACTCACACTTACTGAGTTTGGCATACAACTGGTGATCTCTGAGAATCTGGAGCACTGTCCTCAAGTGTCTCACGTGTTCTTCCTCGCTCCGTGAGTAGATGAGTATGTCGTCAATAAACACAATGACGAACTGATCCAGATAGGGTTGGAATACCCGTTTCATCAAGCTCATAAAGACAGCCGGGGCGTTCGTCATGCCGAACGGCATCACTAAGAACTCGTAATGCCCATATCGAGTCCGAAATGCTGTCTTCTGTACATCCTCCTCCCTGACCCGTATCTGGTGGTACCCGGATCTCAAATCAATCTTGCTATACAGATTTGTGCCTTGCAACTGATCAAATAAATCATCAATCCTCGGGAGAGGATACTTGTTCTTTACCGTAGCCTTATTCAATTGCCTGTAGTCGATGCACAAACACATTGAACCATCCTTCTTCTTCACAAAAAGAACCGGTGCGCCCCAAGGCGATACGCTAGGGCGTATATATCCTTTATCAAGGAGCTCCTGTAACTGCTCCTTCAGTTCTCTCAACTCTGCCGGTGCCATACGGTAAGGGGCACGAGAAATAGCGGATGTCCCCGGCAATAACTCAATCCCAAACTCGACTTCCCTTGCCGCTGGGAATCTGGGAATCTCCTCCGGAAACACATCAGCAAACTCCGCCACTATTGGTACATCCTCAATCTTCAACTCTTTACCCTTTCCCGACGTGTCCACGGACATTTTGATTGCCGAAATCAACGGAATCTTCGCACGAGACCCGTTGCCATAGAAAATCCACTGAACACCCAAATAAGATCTGAACCGAACTGTCCTCTGCCGGCAATCTACCACTGCCTGATATCTGTTCAGAATGTCGATGACCACAATGCAGTCGAAATCTGTCATACCCAAAACAATCAAGTCTGCCTTTATCTCATTGCCCTCAAAATAAATGAGGCAGTCCATCAGAAACTGATCAGCAACAACTTTCTTTCTGGTGGGTGTCGAGACCAATAGAGACGTGGGTAACGGAGACGTGCACATATGATGTCTTGCCACAAAATCCGCAGACACAAAGGAGTGCGAAGCACCTGTGTCTATCAAAATAAAGGCGGAATATGTAAATAGAAGACACGTACCAGCTATCACCTCCTCTGGAGCTGCATCGGCCTGCTCCCTGGTCAATGCATAAACATGTCCCTGAGGTGGCCCCATCGCCTGTCCTCCCATCTGTCGAGGCACCATCGGTGGCCTCTGTTGTACTGTCCCGGTAGAAAACCTCCCTCTGCCTCCTCTGAGATCCACCTGACCATCACCACTCTGACAGAACCGAGATATGTGGCCCATCTTGCCACATTTATAACAAGTCGTACAGTCTCGCATATGATGTGGTCCTCCACAAAAGTGACACTTCACCACTCCACTCCTACTCACTTGAGTCTGCCCTCTGTTGCTAGGCGCACCACCCCTCCGGTTATCCATTCGTCTCCCACCAAACCGAGAAGATGAGGAAGAAGCCCCACGAGGCTTAAATGATTTTCCTCGTGGCCTCAGATTATTAGATATTGGCCTCGGCGGTGGGACTTGTGGGGGTGCAACATCCGGGTAAGCACTGACTCCGATCTCCGCTAGTTCCACTCTAGTGAGAGCATCATCAAAAGAAATGGGGTTGTTGGAGATAACCCGATCAAAAAGTTCCGGTCGCAACCCCTTTAGAAAGTGCCTCATCTTGGCATGTCTGTTTGTTGCGATGTGGGGAACGTACCTCAACAAGGATGAGTAATGCATGGCATAGTTCGAGACTGACATGCTCCCATGTTTCAAGCTCGTGAATTCATCCTCCTTAGTTTGCCTAGCCGCAGCAGAGAAATATCGGTTTAGAAACCGAGTCCGAAATAAAGTCCAGTCAATCACCATACCCTGAGCTCTCAGTTCCATCACCATCGTCTTCCACCACATAGAAGACTTCTTCGCCAGTTGGAACTCAGCCAACCTCAGCCATGCTGTCCTAGCACAAGGAGCGGACTCAAAGATCTGTTCTAGTCTCTCAAGCCACTCCTCAGCTTCTTCTCCTGTCTCCGTCCCCTCAAACATGGGCGGGTGGAAAGTTAGGAACTGACTCAGACTAAGCTCCCCTGGTAAAAGCAACTGAGCTACCGGCTCCACGCCCACATCAGGTGGAGGTAAAGGATTTGTCTGACCAATGCTAGCGTTCACGCTTCCAACATCACCCACCTCTTCATTGAGGTTCTCCACATTCATAGCCGCCATGCTGTAATACAAAGGTTAACAACAATCCCAAACAATATATATGTTATGTCGTTAGATAACATGAACGATAATAAGCACGATAGTATAACAATTCATATATCAATATGCACCACATGCATAAACATGCCCAAATGCAAACACCTAGCCAACCATGCTAAGGCTACCCTTCACTCATTCCCGGGTTCTCTAACCACTGCTTTGATACCACTAATGTAAGGACCCTAGTTCCTTAAGTGCGGATTAAAGGCGTAAATAAAATTTTCATGCATAAACGGAGTATAAAAATCGTGTTGATGTCTTGAGCTATTAGATTACAGTGCCAAAATAAAGTTCCAAAAGGGATTAATTACATTCCCAACTAATGAATGTTAATCCTATAGCTTTACACTACTCCTAGAGTAGATACTATACAAAAGAATGTGCTTGCTACCAAGAGCACTCCTCACTAGCTCACCGCATCAACCCACCTTAACCTGTCCGCCCAAATGTACCTACAGGAACAACCCCAAAGCCATGAGCATGTATATAAATCATATTCACAAAAATATGATTGTAATTTAAATGCATAAACCGTAAATACAATTCACTCCCTGTATTTAATACATTTAAAGGCTCCATTGGTTGTCCCTGTATCAAAATCATAACCAGTAGATTATATTACCAATAATGTATGTCATGACATGCACCCACTTCCATGTATACCGTGTTCAATTCCCGAGTCTTAATATATCAGTGGCATAATACCCCTCGCGTTAACATGACAGCGAAAATACCCCTCGCTTAGACAATACGAGCGGCACTAATATCCCTCGCTATAAATATGACAGCGGACGTGTTCTTCGCTTCATATTAGCGGCAAATATTCTCTCATCGCTACGGTATGACAGCGGCAAGTATTCACATCGCTACGTCACTGGCGGCAAGTATTCTCCATCACTGGAATATAATCCCGACTCACAATCACATGCACAAATGCATCCCATATACGCATGCAACCAAAATGCATGACCAAACCATGTATGCAATCCATGATGCATAAACAAGACCACATATGCAACCAAAATGCATAATAAATTCCATGTGTGCAACCATAGTGCATAACCAATTTAATATGTAATAGCACGTTTTACCGTCCGATGCCCGTACGTCTCACTACGTACCTTTTCAAAAGTGGAGAAGTTGAAGAACTTTATCTCCTCGATGTCGTTGGCACCTGGGATGGTTCTACACCATTATATGAATCCATATTAGAAGCCAATAAATGAATCATTACCAAAAATATCATCATATAGGACATAATCCCAAAACCCCCATTTTATGCCTTGCGATCGATCGGTTCCCAAGCCCCGATCGATCGCTAAGTTAAGCAAAAATGGCATCCTGGTTCTGCCTCTACCGATCGATCGAGACTTTGTCTAGATCGATCGAGACTTCGCATCGATCGATCGAAACTTTTTCCCGATCGATCGGTAAGCTCATTTCATGCCTTGGCCAGGCTCTGCCCTGCTCGATCGATCGGACCCTTATTTTGATCGATCGAGACAGCCCTGTTCTTGCGAGAATCCTCCATGTATGAGCTCCAACTAACACTTAAACTCATATGTAACCAAGATCAACCACCCAACACATCATTAAACCACAAAACAACATTAAAATACATCCTCCAAACATAAACAACATGTTGGACCAAGATCCACCCTTTTAACCCCAAAGATAAGCTACAAAACTAACCAAAACTCAACAAGACTTTACAATAATGAAAGCTTACCACTTGAGCTTCAAGTTTTTAGCAAGGAATCACAAAATGACCCTTTTTCAAAGCCTTCACCTCTCCTCTTGTTTCAGAAACGAAAATGGCAGATCTTTGGATGAATGGAGGGGGGGTTTAGGGACATAAAATTGATATGGGAAGGATGGGATGTAAAGGGATGCAAGTGGCTCCTTTGCTATCTTACATCATATGGGATTTAATTGTATACCTAAACAAAAGCATGATGTATAAAATACCCCAACATGATATTTTAAACTAACCCACCAAGATAAATAAATTCCAACTCATAATTTAGTTATCACCATGATTAATCACATAATTGATTACCATTTTAACATACTTAACGCCCAAGTGCATATAATTGTTTCGGGGACATCACAAGTGTAAGGACCCCAAGCCCTTAACCCTTAATTAGTGTATTAACCACTATGTGTGGCACATGCTTTCAATAAAAAGCCAATCGGGAAGCTCAGATGATACTTTACCATTGAATGGCAACTACAAAATTTCTTTAATATACAACATTAAGATCATCTCTACCCACAATTAGACTCACAAGTTCGCCCTTTACCACCCCTTGGTGCCCTTTTGCATTGTGGGTTTTTATAAAAATTTGGGCAGAGTCTCCCCATAAATTGAGCTATCCCAAAACACAAGCACATCACATAATATAATTCCCGGCCAGGGAATACACAATACTCAACAGAATATAGAACACAAAGTAAATTCCCAGCCAGGGAAGACACCACACATATGACGACATAAATGGGTCTCAAAACCCACATAATACACTAACGACTCTCATATCATTAGCAATTCTACCACAATTGCATGCAACACAAAATGAAAGAGAGAAAGGCTCATGCCTTTATATACAACCCATATACAAGAATATTCGTGCTCACATGCGAGCATTATAAATGTGTATATAAATCTTGGGTGTATATAAGTACTCAATACGATACCGTGCTCCATCAAGCCCTGGTACCATGATCCTGTGAGTACATCCAATCAACAGCTCGAGCTCAGCTCCACAGCCATCGATGCACCTGTTCACCTGCCCCAACAGAGACAGCCCCCAACGGGGTGAGCATACCAATACACAAAATCTCATAATCACAATAATGAAATTCATAATTTACAACACAAGTAAATATAAATGAATTTTAAATGATACTCCCTGGATGGCAACATCCTCATCCGGGATTCCGTGTACTGTCCCTGTTCTCACAATCATCAAACTCATCAAATCTCATAAATCAGTAAATCAACACATTGATTTAACTCATTGCATGCCTAGTTCTCGAATATCAATAATTATGATTCCAAGTTCATCATTCATGCAAATGTAGAAATCTCAATATCTAATACTGATTTCATAGCCTCGCTATTAATCACAAAAAGCTCAAATGCCTAGCATTTATTTTACCAATTCTTCATTATACCTAGACATCTCAAATGTCTCATAATGAATACATGATCCCACGATCATTCTCAGGCATCTCAAATGCCCTACAATGGTCATATTAACCCAGTACCCCATATATCATGTAAGAGTCAACCTACTCTAGTGTCACGCACGCTACAAGCGGCGATATCAAGATTTGGGGTCATTCCTTGGCTATATCAACATATATATATATAATCCTCATGCGCGATTATTCAATGAAATCAAATTTCATCATGCATTCACAAATGCCCTAATATATAGAAATGCTCGTACGTCGCACGTACCTTAAATCTCCGAAGTCCGAGCCAAACCTTGCTCGAGTTCCATGCTCCGAGGAACGATGTGCTAACACCATAAATTAATTCACAATTAATTACGAACATGCAACTCATGCTCAAGCACACCCATAACCCTCAAAAATATTGTCAACACAAGACAATAAACCAATATCGAAAATCGCTCAAGAATACCCCACAAATTCTCGAACCTTCACAACACAAATCGAACCCATTAAACACCATAATTCATCTCACATATGAATTAATCAATCCATAGCATGAATAATCATCCCATATGCCAAACCCCCAAATTCGAAATCCAAACCCCTAAAATTCGGACACAAGAAGCATCCTTATACAACTAAAGCATGTAATAAACGACCCATAACAAGAATCGCCACACCCCTGCCAAAGATTACAATTTTCGAACCCATTCACGCACACATCACAAAATTCGAACCAACCCTCACGAAATTCGAAATAAATTCGAGCCAATAAATCACAATTAGGCAGGGAATCACATCACAAGCATGAAAAAGGGGGTTAGGAAGGTTACCCAAACGAAATCGGAAGAAATCGGACGAAAAATCGAAGAACCCTAGAAATTGGGGATCGGCGCATTCCAGCGAAATCCGACTTCCACACGCGATGAAACTTCGAATTGATGGAGGGGAAAGGAGCGCCTCGTCGAGACGAAGCCGGCGGCAGGTCGCACGCGCCGAACGGCGGCCGGACGGCGGCGGGCGCACCGCTTTTGCGCGCGGCGGCTGATGCAGACGGGGAAGGAGTCGCGGGAGAGGAGAGAGGAAATGAAGGGGTTGAAATGAAATTTCCTTTAAAATTTTGGGTTCAATTGGTATTTATAGCAAAAATACCCCGAAATACTAATATCCCCACAAATACATCATGATTCATTAAAAATCATCTGTTTTCAAAAACTCTCTCTCTAACTCAAAAACCCCCTACCGGTGCCCACACCAAGCACCCGAGATTCTGAGTCACACTAAAAACCCAACTCACAGGTTTTCACCGAAATGAGAATACGATCTCAACCTCGGGATCCAACGATCCCAACTACTCAATTAGACGAGCCCAGAAGGCCCAACACCTCGATTAAATTCCAAATCGCCACGTAAAACCACTTTAGGGATTATTAACACTACGGGATTAACACCTATAATCCCTGGTCATCACAATATCCCCCACTAAAAGAATTTCGTCCTCGAAATTAGCACCGGTGTATCACGTAACACCCGGGCTACACCACAATATGAAGCCATAACTTCGATGCGGGTCATCCAAAAAGTCAGTCCCTCATGACTGCGAAACAACCGATACTTGCGACGGTAGATCAGACAGTCATCCTTCGTTCTAATACAACTAGTAAGAACGCAACCTGAATGACACCTCAACCGTGAAAACGTTGACCTCGTGTCAAACTCTGGAGTGGAATAGACTTCCAAAGCCATCATAACGTCAAAGAGCGTCAGCACAGCTCAACGCTAAAAATCCAAAAGCAGTTAGTCAACTGAAACTGTAAGGATTCGAATCGCTCCTGATTCTATCGTAGATATCATTCCATGACATCTCTATCAAGGCTCACGATGTCTAACATACATCGTTACGAGGGAAACACTAGTACACCACGGTGTACACATATCAAACTTGATTTCCCGCTATACAGACCACCTCCATCCAAGGAGCAGTTGCGCCCTCTGCAACTCGGATCGGGCAACTCACGGCCACCGATCCACACAAAAGACATCTCACAAGATGTCCACCTCTGGATATCCCAAGAACCACATCCTGGTCAAAATAAACAATCGAGACTCCACAGAGTTTCAAATTCTGAAAGGACATGCAATAAACCCATTGCATCCTCAACACTTGGGTCGTCAGCGACACCCAACAAATCCAAAATTCCTGCCATCCCTTGATAATCCTAGGATTTAAACAATCCAAACTTGGGAAGGTTATCGCATAACTCTGAGGGAAACACCAAAAATGAAGTACCTTAACCCTCACAAGATAATCCCTCTTCAAGGGAGTCAACTAACTTCACGATTGTTCCTCATAAATATCGTGCCATGGAGATTCCCAATCTCAAGGTGTTCCATATCTCTCATCAGAGATTTAACCATCCAAAAATAGCATAACTCTATGCTTGACATGAAGGAAATCAACAACTGGCATCCGTATACTCATCGGTATACCTGCCTCAGCACGAACACCACATGCATACTCAATGCACTTGGCTCAGGTATCTACAACATACCCTTAAGCCGCAAACACAACCGTCAATCCTGAGTCATTCCCTACCCAGTGGAGAATGAAAATCGACGATCAACAACACGGCGTGATTCTCAAAATCAACACCACATGCACCAACTTACCGAATCTTTCAAAGATTCCCCAAATAGGTATAGTGCTACCCCCTTCCTCACAAGGGAAGTGCCATCGAACTCGAGATCCACTAGTCTCGAACCACTGTTCGGAAAAACTGGATGCAATAACACCATTGCATCCCAAATACACGAATTCCTTCAGATCGAGTCAACAACGACTTGATGACTCTCTTGTTGGTACTCCAACATCATGAGCTGTCCCAGACAAGTCTCACCAAGATTAAACATAAACGTATACACGTTTCAGTGAGGCATACACCACCTCAACCTCAAATGACATGGTGACTACTAGAGTCCACCACAATCCCCATCGTATCACCTTACGATTTGCCAAAATTGGTTCCAACGAGCATTATAACAGCTCTAGCAAGCCCATCATGGTGCTACACACACGCGGCAGACAACCTAGTCTCTGCCTCTTTAGGTTTACCTCAAACCTACCAACAAGACGGATGCTTCCGTACGGCACACCATACCGTGGGAAGAAAATCAATAGAGTAGTGGGTCTGCACCCAACGTTCCTCTAATGCCGATACACCCTGGACACTCCAATGTCCCTATGTACTTAACATAACCTGATCCTACTCCCTTAGGACTCATCCTACACCCTCATGGGTGGTGTGACCATGTCTACCACATGTCACATCGACAGAAAGCGAGTAATTTCCTCATGATTACTCCTGTCGTCAAATCACATGGCCAAGAGCCATTCCAACGAGCATACCTCAAGGGTATCACCACTCGTAAAATGATCACCCCAACGTAGCTGCGGTACAATCACCTGTACAGCGCATCCAACCATTCCTCGAGCAACCCGCTCGGTATAAGGGTCACATCAATCGGTGCCGCACACACCACCTTGTGCTCGGTACTGGCACCCAAGGCATACCACTGAATACGTATACTCAACGCATCGATCATCGTAACAATGATGCATGTCTAATAAGACATCTCCTACACCATCGTCATCGTCATCCTGTGACGATACATGCCAACTCATGGCATCTAAGGCATTGTCAACTAGTGACGATACATGTCATCCACCATCATGCTAGTAAAATAGGCATAATAAAACATGTATATCAACGCATGCCAGATACAATAAAGCTAATAGAATAGCAATATCTCATACCTCATCGCTAACAATATAGCGGCATACATGTCTCCGTCGCTCAATAATAGTGCGTAATCAGCACCCATCGCTCGAAGGCGGCAAAATCCTTTGCTGAGTACATAGCGGCACAATCCCTCGCTATAGAATCGACGGCATGACACCTCGTCATATAATAAGTGGCATGAAACCTTGCTATACACCTGAGCATGAATCATCGTCCACATAATAGCGGAAAGATGCATCGCTATCAATATATACGGCGGCACGAATCATCGCCAATAATCACAAAGAGGTGAATCATCATCATCGACACAGCGGAACACATCACCGCTATCATCCGTGTCCGGCGGTATAAACCATCGCCAATCAATATAGCGGAATGAACCGTCGCCATAAATACACCTGGCGGAATGAACCCTCGCCAATCAATATAGCGGAATGAACCGTCGCTATAAATACACCTGGCGGAATGAACCCTCGCCAATCAATATAGCGGAATGAACCGTCGCTATAAATACACCTGGCGGAATGAACCCTCGCCAATCAATATAGCGGAATGAACCGCCGCTATAAATACAAATCGACACAGCGGAACACATCACCGCTATCATCCGTGTCATCACAATGGAATGAATATAAATCGACACAGCGGGACACATCACCGCTATCATCCGTGTCATCACAAAGGAATGAATATAAATCGACACAGCGGGACACATCACCGCTATCATCCGTGTCATCACAAAGGAATGAATATAAATCGACACAGCGGGACACATCACCGCTATCATCCGTGTCATCACAATGGAATGAATATAAATCGACACAGCGGGACACATCACCGCTATCATCCGTGTCATCACAAAGGAATGCATCATCATCCTTTCTTGAGTCAGTCATCATCAGTTATTTTAATGCTTCCACGCTTTCATAATCTCAAAACAAGCGGTATCGCATACTCGCTTCTTCATACTAGCGGTATCTCTTCCTCGCTCAGTATGGTATACCTCGCCTCCATGTGCCAGCGAGCCTCCCCCCTCCCGCTCCACATGCGCAGCGATAAAGCGTAGGCATTAAAACCTTAACTGTGATCGCCCTGACTCGTGGAATACACCTCTTTATTCCACATCACAATATGCAACAACAATGCATAATATGCAACAACAATGCATAATAACATGTATCATAACCGTAATGCATCACATTGCATTCATCATGTGTCACACAGACAAACATGAATACATGTTACCGTTGGGATACCCGTACGTTGCTTACGTACTCCATATTTCCTGTAACCTGCAACCATCATGGTTAGCAACAATAGCCATATACGCTATGCAGCAATCATCCAATGCATAAATGCAACCACTTGCAAGTCAATACGTATACCAAGACATGTTACCTCGGAAATATCCCTTTACCTGATTGTCTTACAAAATCAGATTCCTTGGCACATAACACACGGAGTGCCAGACATCACTATTAATGCCAACCTATCGTGTTCCACACGATTCCTGCAACCACAATGGTTAGCAATACCACTTTTTATATCAGAAAAAGCACATGAACAACTAGTCGTGTCATACAACATTAATGCCATCATGCATAAGTATGTGCTATCAATAACTTCTTAGGCCCTTAACAGCCCCAAAGAGCAACCACTGCTCTGATACCACTAATGTAAGGACCCCAAGCCCTTAACCCTTAATTAGTGTATTAACCACTATGTGTGGCACATGCTTTCAATAAAAAGCCAATCGGGAAGCTCAGATGATACTTTACCATTGAATGGCAACTACAAAATTTCTTTAATATACAACATTAAGATCATCTCTACCCACAATTAGACTCACAAGTTCGCCCTTTACCACCCCTTGGTGCCCTTTTGCATTGTGGGTTTTTATAAAAATTTGGGCAGAGTCTCCCCATAAATTGAGCTATCCCAAAACACAAGCACATCACATAATATAATTCCCGGCCAGGGAATACACAATACTCAACAGAATATAGAACACAAAGTAAATTCCCAGCCAGGGAAGACACCACACATATGACGACATAAATGGGTCTCAAAACCCACATAATACACTAACGACTCTCATATCATTAGCAATTCTACCACAATTGCATGCAACACAAAATGAAAGAGAGAAAGGCTCATGCCTTTATATACAACCCATATACAAGAATATTCGTGCTCACATGCGAGCATCATAAATGTGTATATAAATCTTGGGTGTATATAAGTACTCAATACGATACCGTGCTCCATCAAGCCCTGGTACCATGATCCTGTGAGTACATCCAATCAACAGCTCGAGCTCAGCTCCACAACCATCGATGCACCTGTTCACCTGCCCCAACAGAGACAGCCCCCAACGGGGTGAGCATACCAATACACAAAATCTCATAATCACAATAATGAAATTCATAATTTACAACACAAGTAAATATAAATGAATTTTAAATGATACTCCCTGGATGGCAACATCCTCATCCGGGATTCCGTGTACTGTCCCTGTTCTCACAATCATCAAACTCATCAAATCTCATAAATCAGTAAATCAACACATTGATTTAACTCATTGCATGCCTAGTTCTCGAATATCAATAATTATGATTCCAAGTTCATCATTCATGCAAATGTAGAAATCTCAATATCTAATACTGATTTCATAGCCTCGCTATTAATCACAAAAAGCTCAAATGCCTAGCATTTATTTTACCAATTCTTCATTATACCTAGACATCTCAAATGTCTCATAATGAATACATGATCCCACGATCATTCTCAGGCATCTCAAATGCCCTACAATGGTCATATTAACCCAGTACCCCATATATCATGTAAGAGTCAACCTACTCTAGTGTCACGCACGCTACAAGCGGCGATATCAAGATTTGGGGTCATTCCTTGGCTATATCAACATATATATATATAATCCTCATGAGCGATTATTCAATGAAATCAAATTTCATCATGCATTCACAAATGCCCTAATATATAGAAATGCTCGTACGTCGCACGTACCTTAAATCTCCGAAGTCCGAGCCAAACCTTGCTCGAGTTCCATGCTCCGAGGAACGATGTGCTAACACCATAAATTAATTCACAATTAATTACGAACATGCAACTCATGCTCAAGCACACCCATAACCCTCAAAAATATTGTCAACACAAGACAATAAACCAATATCGAAAATCGCTCAAGAATACCCCACAAATTCTCGAACCTTCACAACACAAATCGAACCCATTAAACACCATAATTCATCTCACATATGAATTAATCAATCCATAGCATGAATAATCATCCCATATGCCAAACCCCCAAATTCGAAATCCAAACCCCTAAAATTCGGACACAAGAAGCATCCTTATACAACTAAAGCATGTAATAAACGACCCATAACAAGAATCGCCACACCCCTGCCAAAGATTACAATTTTCGAACCCATTCACGCACACATCACAAAATTCGAACCAACCCTCACGAAATTCGAAATAAATTCGAGCCAATAAATCACAATTAGGCAGGGAATCACATCACAAGCATGAAAAAGGGGGTTAGGAAGGTTACCCAAACGAAATCGGAAGAAATCGGACGAAAAATCGAAGAACCCTAGAAATTGGGGATCGGCGCATTCCAGCGAAATCCGACTTCCACACGCGATGAAACTTCGAATTGATGGAGGGGAAAGGAGCGCCTCGTCGAGACGAAGCCGGCGGCAGGTCGCACGCGCCGAACGGCGGCCGGACGGCGGCAGGCGCACCGCTTTTGCGCGCGGCGGCTGATGCAGACGGGGAAGGAGTCGCGGGAGAGGAGAGAGGAAATGAAGGGGTTGAAATGAAATTTCCTTTAAAATTTTGGGTTCAATTGGTATTTATAGCAAAAATACCCCGAAATACTAATATCCCCACAAATACATCATGATTCATTAAAAATCATCTGTTTTCAAAAACTCTCTCTCTAACTCAAAAACCCCCTACCGGTGCCCACACCAAGCACCCGAGATTCTGAGTCACACTAAAAACCCAACTCACAGGTTTTCACCGAAATGAGAATACGATCTCAACCTCGGGATCCAACGATCCCAACTACTCAATTAGACGAGCCCAGAAGGCCCAACACCTCGATTAAATTCCAAATCGCCACGTAAAACCACTTTAGGGATTATTAACACTACGGGATTAACACCTATAATCCCTGGTCATCACAACAAGACCGTTCCGCACTTTTATATTCAGTGGTCTGTTCTGCTCAGAAGTTGATTAAGAAATAGATTTCACTCACTAACACGAGAGAAATCAGTAAGGATTAATTTTAAAGGAGTGTTCATTCACCCCCCTCTAAACACTCCGGACCGATCCTAACAAGTGGTATCAGAGTAGGTCGTCTTAATCATCAAAGATAGTTGGACTGATGGCATCATTCAACAAGATTCCCATGTTCTCAAAATAAGATTATGATGATTGGAGAATCAGAATGCAAACTCATCTGGCAGCACAGGATGACGATATATTGTACGTCATAACAGACGGACCAATGAAAATATTAAAAGTAAATCCTGCGCTAGGAGGACTAAGTGGCGAACCTCAGATGATCGAAAAAGAAAGGTCCACCTGGACAAATGAAGAAAGGAAGAAAGCCAATCTAGACAACGTAGCCAAAGACATCTTGTTCAAAACATTGGACAAGAATATGTTCAGTAAGATCAAAATGTGCTCAACTGTCAAAGAAATTTGGGAGAAGATAGTGTGACGACCAGGGATTATAGATGTTAATCCCGGAGTGTTAATAACCCCTAAAGTTGTTTTACGTGGCGATTTGGAGCGCGGTGTTGGGCCTTCCGGACTCGTCTATTTGGGTAGTTGGGATCGTTGGATCCCGAGGTTGAGATTGTATTCTCATTCCGGTGAAAAACCTATGAGTTGGGTTTTTAGTGTGACTCGGGATCTGGGGTGCTTTGTGTGAGCACCGGTAGGGGGTTTTGGAGTTAGAGAGAGAATTTTTCGAAACAGATGATTTTTAATGAATCATGATGTATTTGTGGGGCTATTAGTATTTCGGGATATTTTTGCTATAAATACCAGTTGAACCCGAGATTTTAATTATTGGAACCATTTTCCTCACCTTGCCTATCTCTCTCCTCGCGCTGTTTCCCGATCTCCCTCGACCCCCGCCGCTTCAAGGCGTGCGCCCGCCGCCGTCCGGCCGCCATCCGGCACGTCCGATCCGCCATCGGCTTCGTCTCTTCCAGGCGCACCTTTCCATACCAACAATTTGAAGTTTCGTCGAGAATCGCGTTCGGATTTGCCAGAAAAGCGCTAGGGTTCGAAATTGAAATCTGTCCGATTTGGGGCTCGAGTTTTGGTACGTTTTTGGGGCTTTTCTTCAGGCGTTTTTGGGGCGTTTTGTGCTGCATTTTGGGTCGAAACTTTGATACTTTGTGGTTCAAAAAATTTGTTGCCATTGGTTCGAATTTTGGTGTTCTGTTTTTCGAAAATCTTGCTGATTTTTGGATAAATTCTTATGCTTCACATGGTTCAGCTTTTGAGTCTCTTTGGTGATGCATTATGGTTCGAATTTAACGCTGATTGCGTGGGGTTAGGGTTCGAATTTTGGGGGTTTTGGCAGGGGGGCGGTGATTCTTGTTATTGATAGATTAATTCATGTTTTATATGAATTATGGTGCCTAATTGGGTTCGATTTGTGATGTGAAGGTTCGAAAATTTATGGGGAGTTCTTGAACAATTTTCGATAATGTCTCATTCGTTTTCCCTCCCTGCATATGCCCTGCCTCGGGTCTTTTAAATGGTTAATTATCGTGTGTTGACAATATTTTGTTTAAGGGTTATGGGTGTGCTTGAGCATGGGTTGCATGTTCGTAAATAATTGTGAATTAATTTATCGTGTTAGCACGTCGTCCCTCAGGGCATGGAACTCGAACAAAGTCTGGCTCGAACTAAGGAGATTTAAGGTACGTGCGACGTACGAGCATTTCTTTATATGAGCGCAGTTGTGAAATGCATAATGTATTTTGATTGCATTGATGGTTGTACGTGTGGTTATATATATGTGTTGATGTAGTTATGGAACGACCCAATCTTGACATCGCCGCCACAAGCGTGCGTGATACTAGAGTGGTATAACTTTACAAGATATATGGGGTACTGGGTTTATATGACTATTGTAGGGCATTTGAGATGCCTGAGAATGATCGTGGAATCATGTATTCATTATAAGACATGTGAGATGTCTAAGTATAATGGAGAATTGGAAAAATAAATGCTAGGCATTTGAGCTATCTGTGATTGATAGCGAGGTTGAGAAATCAGTATTTGTTATTGAGATATCCATATTTGCCTGTATAATGAATTTGGAATCACTACATATTGATATTCGAGAATTAGGCATGCGATGAGTTAAATCAATGTGTTGATTTACTGATTTTCGAGATTTGATGAGTTTGATGATTGTGAGAACAGGGACAGTACACGGAATCCCGGATGAGGACGTTGCCATCCAGGGAGTATCATTTAAAATTCATTAGTATTTACTTTTGTTGTAAATTATGAATTTCAGTATTGTGATTATGGGATTTTGTGTATTGGTATGCTCACCCTGTTGGGGGCTGTCTCTGTTGGGGCAGGTGAACAGGTACATCGATGGCTGTGGAGCTGAGCTCGAGCTGTTGATTGGATGTACTCCCAGGATCGTGGTACCAGGGCTTGATGGAGCACGGTATCGTATAGAGTACTTATATACACCCGAGGGTTATATACACATTTATGATGCTCGCATGTGAGCACGGTTATACTTGTATATGGGTTGTATATAAAGGCATGAGCCTTTCTCTCTTTCATTCTATGTTGCATGCAATTAAGGGTAGAATTGCTAATGATATGAGAGTCATTGGTGTATTATGTGGGTGTTGAAACCCACTTTATGTTGTCTTATGTGTGGTGTCTTCCCTGGTTGGGAATTTACTTAGTGTTGCTGTATTCTGTTGAGTATGTGTTTTCCCTGGCCGGGAACTATATTATGCGATGTGCTTTTATTTCGGGATGGCTCTATTTAAGGGGAGACTCTGCCCAAATTTTTATAAAAGTCCACAATGTAAAAAGTGGTGTAATGGGGATGGTAATGGGCGAACTCTATGAGTCTATTTGTTGTTAGGATGATGATCTTATAACATTGCATATTAAAGAAAATTTTGTGATTGCCATTCAATGGTAAATCATCATCTGAGTTTCCCGATTGATTTTTATTGAAAGCATGTGCCACACATAGTGGTTAATACACTAATCATAGGTTAAGGGCTATGGGGTCCTTACATTAGTGGTATCAGAGCAGTGGTTAGCTCTTTGGGGCTGTTGAAGGCCTGGAACATGCTGATAGGGATGGGTAGCACATATTTATGCATGATAGTAGCTAGTGTTGTGTGACACAACTATTTTGCTTATGTGCATTTGTAACATGTGATCATACTGAAACGATTATATGTCATGACATCTATAGAATCATAATATAATCTGTTGATTATGACTGTGAGTTGTGACACAGGGACAACCAAATGGAGCATTTTGAAATGCATTGGGATACAGGAAGTACTTTGTACTCATAGTTTATGCATTTACTCATTATAATCATATTGTGGTTAATATGGAGTATCGTATGCTCATGGTTTGAGATTGTTCCTGTAGGGACACTATGACGCGAAAGGCTAAGGCCAGAGTTGAAAGACACGAAACGGTAACCTGCATTTTATATACATCATGGATTATGCATTGTGGTTGCATGTGTACAATGGAGTGATGATTTTAATGCTCTGCCGCTAAATGTTGAAGCGAGGGGTGGGAGCGCCGCATGTCGCATTTGAGCGAGGTGCATTAAAATACACTCATGATGATGTATATTGGAATATGGAATATGCTTTGTGTTGCAGGTATAGACGGGATACTTGGTGAATATCCCATGAGTCATTGTTATGGATGAGTGATGATTTTAAATGCTTGCCGCTATTTATTGTTTTGTGCCGCTAAAATGTGAAGCGAGGGGTGGGAGCGCCGCATGTCACATTGAAGCGTGGTTATCATATGAGGCGAGGAAAGAATATTTGCCGCTAAAATGTGAAGCGAGGGGTGGGAGCGCCGCATGTCTATTTAAGCGAGGTTATTCTATGCCGCCTATATGTGAAGCGAGGGGTGGGAGTACCACATGTTTTATTTGAGCAAGGGGCATTAAAATACACTACTGTAACAATGACTAGGGACCGACTATCCTATTGGCGAGGGTTTATGCCGCCAGATGTATTGATAGCGATGGTTCATTCCGCTATATTGATTGGCGATGGTTCTTGCCGCTAGATGTATTGATAGCGATGGTTCATTCCGCTATATTGATTGGCGATGATTCTTGCCGCCAGATGTATTGATAGCGATGGTTCATTCCGCTATATTGATTGGCGATGGTTCATTCCGCCAGATGTATTGATAGCGATGGTTCATTCCGCTATATTGATTGGCGATGGTTCATTCCGCCAGATGTATTGATAGCGATGGTTCATTCCGCTATATTGATTGGCGATGGTTCATTCCGCCAGATGTATTGATAGCGATGGTTCATTCGGCTATATTGATTGGCGATGGTTTTTGCCGCCGGATATATTGATAGCGATGGTTCATTCCGCTATATTGATTGGCGACGATTCTTGCCGCCGGATATATTGATAGCGATGTCTCATTCCGCTATTCTATTGGCAATGATTTATGCTGCAGGGTATTGATAGCGATGTCTCATTCCGCTATTCTATTGGCAATGACTTATGCCGCCAGGTGTTCATAGCGATGGTACATTCCGCTACATCTATGGCGATGGTTCATGCCACCAGATGTCTATAGCGATGTTTTATGCCGCTGACTCTATGACGAGGGATTATGCCACTGATTCTATAGCGACGGGTTATGCCGCTATGTACATGACGCTGGATTACGCCACCTACGAGCGATGGGTGCTGATTGCATACCACTGTTGGATGACGGAGACAGGTATGCCGCTATATTGTTAGCAATGAGGTATGGTATATTACTGTTTATTTAGCACTATTGTGGATATCATGTGTTAATTTACTTATGTTGTCATGTGTTTGACGATGAGACTATAGACGTCGTGTATCGACATATACCGTCACGAGTCGACAATATTATTTCAAAGTCATATGTTGACAGGTACCGTCACGGGATGACAATGACATAGTGGATGTTCTATGTAGACGTGTAGCGTCGTTTTGATGGTTAATACATTTATGTTATGTATTTGGTTGTATGGTTTGAGTGCCGATGGTGAGCACATGGTAGAGTCTGGGTCACTAGTTGACGAGACCTTTTTGCCGAACAGGTTTGCTCGGTGGAGTATTGGATGTATTGTATCGGTAAATGTACCACATCATGTTATAGAGGTAAATATTTGTCGAGCAATGATACCCTTGGGTATGCTCGTTGGTTTGGCTAGGGCCAAGTGATTGGTGGTAAGAGTAGTCATTGAGGAAACTACTCGCTTGTGTTGTGATGTAGGGTAGACATGGTTACACCCACCCTGAGGGTGTGAGATAAGTCTTAACGGATTATGATTGCATCATAAGTGAGCAAGGACACCGGGTTGTCCATTGTGCTTGGTATTTTAGAGATATGTTGGGCGATGACCCATTACTCTAACGGTTTGTACGGTATGGCATACCGAGATGGAACATATGGTTTGTTGGTGGGCTTGATATGAGCCTATGGAGACAGCGCTTTGCTAGCCAGATATCGTAGTAATGATATAGTGTGCTTGTTGGAGCCATGATACTGCACGTTGGAACCGAGTTTGGTGAATCGTATGATGATACGATGAAGACTTTTGGCAGGCTTTTGATTGTCCCTTTGTAGCATGATGTTTGGGGCATGTGACACCTCATGAGAACGTTATACGTCTTTTGTCTTGAAGGACTTGTCTGGGACAGCTCATAATGTTGGAGTACCAACAAGAGAGCCATCAAGTCATCGTTGACTCGATCTGGGGAATCCGTGTACTTGGGATGCAATGAGTGTTATTGTATCCAGTTTTTCCGAACGGTGGTTCGAGACTATTGGATCTCGAGTTCGATAGCACTTCCCTTGTGGGGAAGGAGGTAGTATTATACCTATTTGGGAATCTTTGAAAGATTCGGTAAGTTGGTACGTGTGGTGTTGATTTTGGGAATCACGCTGTGTTGTTGATCGTCGATTATCATTCTCCACTGGATGGGAATGACTCAGAATTGACAGTTGTGTTTGGGGCTTAGGGGTATGTTGTAGATACCCGAGCCAAGTGCATTGAGTATGCATGTGATGTCAGTGCTTAGGCAGGTATACCGGTGAGTATACGGATGCCAGTTATTGATTTCCTTTTATCAAGCATAGAGTTATGCTATTTTTTCTTGGATGGTTAAATCTCTGATGAGAGATATGGGACACCTTGAGATTGGGAATCTCCATGGCACGATAATTATGAAGAATAATCATGAAGTTAGTTGACTCCCTTTGAGGAGGGATTATCTTGTGTGGGTTAAGGTATTTCCTTGTTGGTGTTTCCTCCGAGTTATGCGATAGCCTTCCCAAGTTTGGATTGTTAAATCCTAGGATTATTAAGGGATGGCAGGAATTCAGATTGGTTGGGTGTCGCTGTCGACACAAGCGTTGAGGATGCCATGGGTTTATTGCATGTCCTTTCAGAATTTGAACTCTGTGGAGTCTCGATTGTTTATTTATGATCAGGATGTGGTTCTTGGAACATCCGGAGGTGGACATCTGGTGAGATGTCTTTTGTGTGAATCTGTGGCCGTGAGTTGCCCAAATTGAGTTGCAATGATGCGACTGCTCCTTTGATAGAGGAGGTTTGAAAGTGGAAACCAGGTTTGGTATGTGTACATCGTGGTATACTAATGTTTCCCTCGTAACGATGTATGTTAGACATCGTGAGTCATAATAGAGACGTCATTGAATGATATCTACAATGGAATCGGGAGCGCTTCGAATCCTTGCAGTTTCATGTGACTAACTACTTTTGGATTGTTAGCGTTATGTTGTGCCGACGCACTTTCGTTTTTGGTGGACTGGAAGGTTTATTTCATTCCAGAGTTTGGTGCGAGGTAGGTACCCTCGCGTTTATTAATACGATTCTGATATGGTCAAGAATCGAGGTTATCGCTTCATGTTGTTGTGTAGCCCGGGTGTTACGTGATACACCGGTGCTAATTTCGAGGATGAAATTCTTTTAGTGGGGGATATTGTGACGGCCAGGGATTATATATGTTAATCCCGGAGTATTAATAACCCCTAAAGTTGTTTTACGTGGCGATTTGGAGTTTAATTGCGGTGTTGGGCCTTCCGGACTCGTCTATTTGGGTAGTTGGGATCGTTTGATCCCGAGGTTGAGATTGTATTCTCATTCCGGTGAAAAACCTATGAGTTGGGTTTTTAGTGTGACTCGGGATCTGGGGTGCTTTGTGTGGGCACCGGTAGGGGGTTTTGGAGTTAGAGAGAGAATTTTTCGAAACAGATGATTTTTAATGAATCATGATGTATTTGTGGGGCTATTAGTATTTCGGGATATTTTTGCTATAAATACCAGTTGAACCCGAGATTTTAATTATTGGAACCATTTTCCTCACCTTGCCTCTCTCTCTCCTCGCGCTGTTTCCCGATCTCCCTCGACCCCCGCCGCTTCAAGGCGTGCGCCCGCCGCCGTCCGGCCGCCATCCGGCGCGTCCGACCCGCCATTGGCTTCGTCTCTTCCAGGCGCACCTTTCCATACCAACAATTTGAAGTTTCGTCGAGAATCGCGTTCGGATTTGCCAGAAAAGAGCTAGGGTTCGAAATTGAAATCTGTCCGATTTGGGGCTCGATTTTTGGTACGTTTTTGGGGCTTTTTCTTCAGGCGTTTTTGGGGCGTTTTGTGCTGCATTTTGGGTCGAAAATTTTATACTTTGTGGTTCAAAAAATTTGTTGCCATTGGTTCGAATTTGGGTGTTCTGTTTTTCAAAAATCTTGCTGAGTTTTGGATAAATTCTTGTGCTTCACATGGTTCAACTTTTGAGTCTCTTTGGTGATGTATTATGGTTCGAATTTAACGCTGATTGCGTGGGGTTAGGGTTTGAATTTTGGGGGTTTTGGCAGGGGGGCGGTGATTCTTGTTATTGATAGATTAATTCATGTTTTAGATGAATTATGGTGCCTAATTGGGTTCGATTTGTGATGTGAAGGTTCGAAAATTTATGGGGAGTTCTTGAACAATTTTCGATACTGTCTCATTCGTTTTCCCTCCCTGCATATGCCCTGCCCCGGGTCTTTTAAATGGTTAATTGTCGTGTGTTGACAATATTTTGTTTAAGGGTTATGGGTGTGCTTGAGCATGGGTTGCATGTTCGTAAATAATTGTGAATTAATTTATCATGTTAGCACGTCGTCCCTCGGGGCATGGAACTCGAACAAAGTCTGGCTCGAACTAAGGAGATTTAAGATACGTGCGACGTACGAGCATTTCTTTATATGAGAGCATTTGTGAAATGCATAATGTATTTTGATTGCATTGATGGTTGTACGTATGGTTATATATATGTGTTGATGTAGTTATGGAACGACCCAATCTTGACATCGCCGCCACAAGCGTGCGTGATACTAGAGTGGTATAACTTTACAAGAGATATGGGGTACTGGGTTTATATGACTATTGTAGGGCATTTGAGATGCCTGAGAATGATCGTGGAATCATGTATTCATTATAAGACATGTGAGATGTCTAAGTATAATGGAGAATTGGAAAAATAAATGCTAGGCATTTGAGCTATCTGTGATTGATAGCGAGGTTGAGAAATCAGTATTTGTTATTGAGATATCCATATTTGCCTGTATAATGAATTTGGAATCACTACATATTGATATTCGAGAATTAGGCATGCGATGAGTTAAATCAATGTGTTGATTTACTGATTTCGAGATTTGATGAGTTTGATGATTGTGAGAACAGGGACAGTACACGGAATCCCGGATGAGGACGTTGCCATCCAGGGAGTATCATTTAAAATTCATTAGTATTTACTTTTGTTGTAAATTATGAATTTCAGTATTGTGATTATGGGATTTTGTGTATCGGTATGCTCACCCCGTTGGGGGCTGTCTCTGTTGGGGCAGGTGAATAGGTACATCGATGGCTGTGGAGCTGAGCTCGAGCTGTTGATTGGATGTACTCCCAGGATCGTGTGTGAGACCCCGATATCTCAAGATACTAATAGGTGCGATTAAGAGAACCAAACATTCATATGAATAAATCAGAGTAATGAGTCATGTTGATTAACCTGAGCTTAAAAGATACAGTACCAAAAGTTTCAAAAGGAATTTCACAAATTCCTACAAGAGGTACTACACTATAGTCTTACTCTACCACATGTAGAAGCTATACAAAAATTTCTCTAACATGCTAATCCTGTAGCACTCCAGCTCAGCTTTTCAACCCCGGCCCTGGTTCTCATCATCAAAAGCACCTACAAAGACAACCCCCCAACACATGAGCATAACATAATTCATATACCACAAAATATGAATGCAAGACGTAAATGCATAATCATAAAATACAAAGCACTTCTTGTATTTCCATCGCATTTACAATGCCCATTGGTTGTCCCTGTACCACAATTCATAATCAAAACACTATATGAATATATGGCTTCACCAATAAATGTCATGACATATCATCTCTTTTTCTTGAGTCAGTCATCATCAGTTATTTTAATGCTTCTTCGCTTTACAATCTCAAAAACAAGCGGTATCTCATCCTCGCTTCTTCATACTAGCGGTATCTCATCATCGCTTAGTATGGTATACCCCGCCTCCATGTGCAAGCGAGCCTCCCCCCTCCCGCTCCACATTTTTAGCGGTCAAGCGTAAGCATTAAAACCTTCACTGTGATCACCCCTGACTCGTGGAATACACCTCTTTATTCCACATCACAATATGCAACAACAATGCATAATATGCAACAACAATGCATAATAACATGTGTCAACTCTTAATGCATCACATTGCATTCATCATGTGTCAAACAGACAAACATAAGTACATGTTACCGTTGGGATGCCCGTACGTCGCTTACGTACCTTTCCAAAATGTAGTGTGTTGTGGGACTCTATCCCCTCCGCTGTGTAGCTGTCTGTGAAGGCTCTACACCAGTGTACAACACAATATTAGATGTCTCATTACAATCCAATATCAAAATTTAAACAAATTCCACATTTAAAAAAAAAAAGTACTACCAATCGATCGGTCCTCATCACCGATCGATCGGTGAACTGTTTGAATTTTGGAAAAATGCTACGGCTTTTGCCGATCGATCGGTGTTCTTCACCGATCGATCGGTCGCTCTGTTTCAGCCCAGATTTCCGGAAACTCTGTAACACCGATATTTTTGCCTCTTGATCTAACATGTAAGACATACCACATGCCAAACTCAACATGCTAGAAGTTACAATACACTACCCTGAGTGTATTCATATCAAATTTACACCCCAAACATAAACCCACATGCATAAACGTCGACAATTTACACAAGTACTCGATCAACTTTTCTGGAAACAGGGCAACATTTTCATTCCCAGATTTCTTGAGTACTTCATTTCATGCTATAAAAACTACAACATATTTCATAAAGCATGCTCAAATATAAAACGTCATGGGCTTTACAAGCTACCATGCATGTACTCAAATCGAAGGTTCACCCTAAAACCCATCTAACATGCATAATATCACCTCCTCAAAATCACTCCCAGTCCACATTTTTCCAGAAAAACAGGGCATACTCCTACCCAGATTTCCGAACACCTTACTTTACATGCTTATTTCCTCAACATAAAACATGTAATATACATAAGGAAAAATGCAAAGAGCTTCATAACAACACCATGTAAGCATTTAAATCGAAGGTTTTAAGAAATCAAATCTAACATGCCATCTTTCACACCAATAAAAGTATGAACTCAACAACTTAATTTCAAACCCAGAAATGGTTTCTCACCCCTTTTTGCTCCGATTTTTGGAAGCTTTCCAAGCAATTAAAATGGTGGATCTCCTCCTTTTCTTCTTTATCAGGTGTTGGACGAAAAATGGGAGAGGAATGGAGGAGTTCCAGCTATGGCAAGGTGGAGTGGGAGATGGGACAAGGGGCATGGGCAAGCAGCTGGCAGCAGGGTATGGGTCAAGGGGGGTGGTTGAGTGGTGGGTTAAGTGATGTGTTATGTTTTGGTCCCGGTATTTAGCACGATGTATTAAAATATCCTCACATGATATTTTATAGTATTTTCTCAATAAAATACTTCAACTCCCATTTAAAAATGCTTTACCAAAACAAACAACACACACCCCAAATAATCATGACACAACCCCAAAATCCCAACATATAACACATGCACCCTCACATGCATTTCCCAATATTATTTATTCAACACAAGAATTAATACCATAATTTTCACAACAATGATTAATGTTTAAATAACACCTAATCATTTCGGGGATATCACAATACTCCCCTACTTATAAGATTTCGTCCTCGAAATCAGCATGCTTACCAACATGAAGTAAAACAAAACATAAACGCATACCAAAAAATAGTTCTGGGTAGTGCTGCACCATGTGTCGCTCCGTCTCCCACGTGGCCTCATCGACACCCCTACGATCCCACTGAACCTTGATCATATGAATAACTTTGTTTCTCAGTCTGCGATCTGCCCTATCCAAAATCCTGATAGGTCGCTCCACATAGGAAACATCGGACTCAATCTGCACCTCTGAAGGCTGCAATACATGTGAAGGATCTGGCTCGTACTTTCTCAGCATAGACACATGGAATACATCGTGTATACCAGACAAGGGAAGGCGGTAAGGCCAAACGGTACGCCAGAGTACCAACACGCTGTAAAATCTCATACGGCCCCACGTATCTAGGAGACAACTTCCCCCGCATACCAAACCGTACTACACCTCTGAAAGGTGAGATCTTCAGAAAGACTCTATCGCCCAACTGAAACTCCAACGGCCTACGCCGCTGATTGGCATACGCTGCCTGTCTGTCCTGAGCTGCCTTCATCTTTCTTCTGATAACCTTAACTTTCTCTTCCATGTCCTGAACCAACTCTGGTCCTCCAACCGACTTTCGGTCCATGTCATCCCAACACAAGGGTGACCTACAACGCCTACCATAGAGGGCCTCAAAAGGAGCCATCTGTATACTTGCCTGGTAGCTGTTGTTGTAAGAGAACTCCACCAAGGCTATCGAGTCCTGCCATGAAGTGTCGAACTCTAGCACACAAGCACTCAACATATCTTCGAGCGTCTGTATTGTACGCTCGGTCTGTCCGTCCGTCTGAGGGTGATAGGCTGTGCTCAGCTTCAACTCTGTACCTAGAGCTGTCTGCAGACCCTCCCAGAAGTGAGATGTGAACCACGGATCTCGATCGGACACTATCGAAACAGGGATCCCGTGCAGTCTCACCACATCTCTGACATATAACTGTGACATCCTCAAGTGCGTATATGTCATACAGTAGGGAATGAAGTGAGCCACTTTAGTCAATCTGTCCACGACTACCCAGATGGCATCAAAACCCGAAACAGTCCTCGGTAATTGGGTCACGAAATCCATAGACACGTGCTGCCACTTCCACTCGGGTATCTCCAAACTCCTTAGCTTACCTCCAGGCCTCTGCCTCTCGGCCTTTACCTATTGACAAATCAAACATCTTTTGACGAATGAGGTGACATCTTGTTTCATACGCCTCCACCAAAACTGGCTGCGTAGATCCTTATACATTTTCTTCCCGCCCGGGTGGACACTCATCCTGCTGCAATGAGCTCGCTGTAATATACCCTGGCGCAACTCGGGTGTATCTGGAACCACCCATCTGTCGCCAAGTCTCAGAGAACCATCCTCAGCCACTCTGAATCTCGATGGCTGATCTGAATGAACCACTGACATCCATCTCTGAACCTCTGCGTCGGTCCCCTGAGCCTTCCTGATGTGATCATAAATAACAGGCTCAGCTAGCAAGGTCAATACCTGTACTGGTGAAGTAGATACATCATAATCAAACCCCAACTGACAGTAGGAGCCTAACATAGCTGATAAGCACATGGCATCCTCTGCTGTGCTCCTCACTTTCCGACTCAAAGCGTCAGCTGTCAAATTTGCTTTCCCGGGATGGTATAGGATTTCACAATCATAATCCTTCAGCAGATCCATCCATCTCCTCTGCCTCATGTTCAGCTCAGCCTGTGTAAACAAGAACTTCAGGCTTTCGTGATCAGTGAAGATGGTGAATGAGGTACCGTATAAGTAGTGTCGCCATATCTTCAAGGCAAACACTATAGCTGCTAACTCCAAATCATGGACTGGATACCTCGTCTCGTGTGGCTTCAACTGTCTAGAAGCATAAGCCACAACGTGCTTATCCTGCATCAGCACGCATCCTAAACCCTGAAGCGATGCGTCGGTATAGAGAACGAACCCTTTGTTCTCCCTGGGAATCACCAAAACTGGCGCTGAAGTCAATCTGTGCTTCAACTCCTGGAAGCTCTGCTCACAAGTTTCCGACCAAAGGAATGGAACTCCCTTCTGAGTCAGCTGTGTAAGTGGCTTGGCGATCTTTGAGAAACCCTCGACGAAACGTCGGTAATAGCCAGCCAACCCAAGAAAACTTCGAATTTCACTGACTGAAGTAGGGGCAGACCAATCCATAACTGCCTCTATCTTCCTCGGGTCTACTGATATCCCCTCTCGTGATATGATATGGCCCAAAAATGATACACTGCTCAGCCAAAACTCACACTTGCTGAGTTTGGCGTACAACTGATGATCTCTGAGAATCTGAAGTACTGTCCTCAAATGATCGGCATGTTCCTCCTCACTCCTTGAGTATACAAGGATGTCATCAATGAATACGATCACAAACTGATCGAGGTATTCCTGAAATACTCTGTTCATCAGGCTCATAAAAACTGCAGGATCATTTGTCACCCCGAATGGCATCACTAAGAACTCGTAGTGCCCATACCGAGTTCTAAAAGCTGTCTTTTGGACATCGCCAGCTCTAACCCGCACCTGATGATAGCCAAACCTCAAGTCTATCTTTGAGTACACCTCTGTACCCTGAAGCTGATCGAACAGGTCATCAATCCTCGGAAGTGGATACTTGTTCTTCACTGTGGCCTTGTTCAATTGCCTGTAGTCAATGCACAGACGCATTGATCCATCCTTCTTTTTCACGAACAAGACTGGTGCACCCCAAGGTGATACACTAGGACGAATGTATCCCTTGTCGAGGAGCTCCTGTAATTGTACCTTCAGCTCTCTCAGCTCTGCCGGTGCCATCCTGTACGGGGCACGAGAAATAGCAGAAGTCCCCGGTAGCAGCTCAATGGCGAACTCAACATCCCTTATAGGCGGAAACCCTGGAATCTCATCTGGGAACACCTCAATGAACTCCGCCACAACTGGAATGTCCTCGGTTTTCGTCCGATGCATCCATGGCATAAATGAGGTAGCCCGTGTGGCCGCGTTCCAATAACCGCGACATCTTAACCGCTGAGATCACTGGAATCCTTGGACGAGAGCCGTCCCCATAAAAGGTCCACTGGAACCCCTGATCAGATAGGAAACGTACTCTCCTCTGTCGGTAGTCTACCACAGCTCGGTATCTGCTCAACACATCAATGCCGATAATGCAGTCAAAATCTGCCATCTCTAACTGAATCAGATCGGCCCTCAGATCATTGCCCTCAAAATAAATGAGGCAATCAGATAACAGTCGATTCGCACACATGCTTTCCCGTGGGTGTCGAGACCATGAGAGGCGTGGGTAACAGAGACGAGCACAAGTGATATCTCTCCACAAAAGCAACAGATACAAAAGAATGAGAAGCACCTGTATCTACCAAAATAAATGTAGGGTACGTAAATAAATGACACGTACCAGCAATGACCTGTTCCGGGGCTGCCTCAGCCTGCTCCCTAGTCAGTGCATACACTTGTCCCTGCGGTGGTCCTGTCGCCTGACCTCCCTATGGTCGAGGCACAAACTGCTGCCTCGGTGGTGCCGTCCTAGCATCAAATCTTGGCCTATTCGGCCCTGAGTCTGCCTGACTTGCCCGATTGGGGCAATTCCGAGCTAAGTGGCCCACCTTGCCACAAACATAACAGCCTCGGCAGTCACGTGACAAGTGAAATCTTCCACAGCGGTCACACCTTTCCCCTCCTGCCTTACTCCCCTGTGTAGGTCCTCGATTGCTCTGCTTCTGACCCTGAGATTTCTTCCCGCTAAATCTGGAAGATGATGAGGCTCCACGAGCCTTGAACTGATCCCCTCGTGGTTTCAAACTATCAGT
Organism: Haberlea rhodopensis; assembly: GCA_907163345.1. NCBI lineage: Eukaryota > Viridiplantae > Streptophyta > Magnoliopsida > Lamiales > Gesneriaceae > Haberlea > Haberlea rhodopensis. The sequence continues at coordinate 171,097 of CAJQUN010000520.1, read as the reverse complement.
AACAGGCCTCTGTGATGGCACGGAAGGGGGTACAAAGTCTTTATACGCTCCCACAGCAATCTCTGCCAGCTCTTCCCGTGTCAGGGCGTCATCAAAAGAGCTGGGGTTGTTGGAGACAACCCGGTCAAATAGTTCTAGCCTCTGTCCCTTCAGGAAATGCCTCATCTTTGCATGGCTGCTCACAGCGATATGGGGGACATACCTCAACAGGGAATACTGCAAAGCAAAGTCTGAAACTGACATGTTGCCCTGCTTCAAATTAGTGAACTCGTCCTCCTTTACTTGTCTGGCAGCTGCAGAAAAATACCGGTTAAGAAACCGGGTCCTGAATACAGTCCAGTCCACTACCATACCTTGAGCCCTCAGCTCCATCACAGTGGTCTTCCACCACATAGAAGGCTTCTTCGCCATCTGAAATTCGGCTAACCTCAGCCATGCGGTACGTGCACAGGGCGCAGTCACAAGTATCTGCTCTATCCGTTCTAGCCACTCTTCGGCCCCTTCTCCAGACTCGGTACCCTCAAACATGGGTGGACGGAAGTTCAGAAACTGTGTCAAACTGAGCTCCCCTGGTAATAACATCTGTGCACTGGGCTCCACTCCCACAGCAGGTGGCGGTAAAGGATTTATATGAGCAACACTAGCATTCATACTGCCCATATCCCCTACCTCTTCATTGAGGTTCTCCGGGTTAATAGCCGCCATGCTGCAACACAAGAATTAACAACAATACCAAAAAGCAGTTCATAGTATAAGCCGTTAGATAACAAGAGTATCATATTCAAAGCATGTTAGTATAACACTTATACAAAAATATGCATCACATGCATAACATGCCCAACAATGAATACCTAACCAACTTGTCTCTAAAGGCTACCCTTCACTCTTCCCTGGTTATCTAACCACTGCTCTGATACCACTAAATGTGAGACCCCGATCTCAAGATACTAATAGGTGCGATTAAGAGAACCAAACATTCATATGAATAAATCAGAGTAATGAGTCATGTTGATTAACCTGAGCTTAAAAGATACAGTACCAAAAGTTTCAAAAGGAATTTCACAAATTCCTACAAGAGGTACTACACTATAGTCTTACTCTACCACATGTAGAAGCTATACAAAAATTTCTCTAACATGCTAATCCTGTAGCACTCCTTACAGCTCAGCTTTTCAACCCCGGCCCTGGTTCTCATCATCAAAAGCACCTACAAAGACAACCCCCAACACATGAGCATAACATAATTCATATACCACAAAATATGAATGTAAGACGTAAATGCATAATCATAAAATACAAAGCACTTCCTGTATTTCCATCGCATTTACAATGCCCATTGGTTGTCCCTGTACCACAATTCATAATCAAAACACTATATGAATATATGGCTTCACCAATAAATGTCATGACATATCATCTCTTTTTCTTGAGTCAGTCATCATCAGTTATTTTAATGCTTCTTCGCTTTACAATCTCAAAAACAAGCGGTATCTCATCCTCGCTTCTTCATACTAGCGGTATCTCATCATCGCTTAGTATGGTATACCCCGCCTCCATGTGCAAGCGAGCCTCCCCCCTCCCGCTCCACATTTTTAGCGGTCAAGCGTAAGCATTAAAACCTTCACTGTGATCACCCCTGACTCGTGGAATACACCTCTTTATTCCACATCACAATATGCAACAACAATGCATAATATGCAACAACAATGCATAATAACATGTGTCAACTCTTAATGCATCACATTGCATTCATCATGTGTCAAACAGACAAACATAAGTACATGTTACCGTTGGGATGCCCGTACGTCGCTTACGTACCTTTCCAAAATGTAGTGTGTTGTGGGACTCTATCCCCTCCGCTGTGTAGCTGTCTGTGAAGGCTCTACACCAGTGTACAACACAATATTAGATGTCTCATTACAATCCAATATCAAAATTTAAACAAATTCCACATTTAAAAAAAAAAAAGTACTACCGATCGATCGGTCCTCATCACCGATCGATCGGTGAACTGTTTGAATTTTGGAAAAATGCTACGACTTTTGCCGATCGATCGGTGTTCTTCACCGATCGATCGGTCGCTCTGTTTCAGCCCAGATTTCCGGAAACTCTTTAACACCGATATTTTTGCCTCTTGATCTAACATGTAAGACATACCACATGCCAAACTCAACATGCTAGAAGTTACAATACACTACCCTGAGTGTATTCATATCAAATTTACACCCCAAACATAAACCCACATGCATAAACGTCGACAATTTACACAAGTACTCGATCAACTTTTCTGGAAACAGGGCAACATTTTCATTCCCAGATTTCTTGAGTACTTCATTTCATGCTATAAAAACTACAACATATTTCATAAAGCATGCTCAAATATAAAACGTCATGGGCTTTACAAGCTACCATGCATGTACTCAAATCGAAGGTTCACCCTAAAACCCATCTAACATGCATAATATCACCTCCTCAAAATCACTCCCAGTCCACATTTTTCCAGAAAAACAGGGCATACTCCTACCCAGATTTCCGAACACCTTACTTTACATGCTTATTTCCTCAACATAAAACATGTAATATACATAAAGAAAAATGCAAAGAGCTTCATAACAACACCATGTAAGCATTTAAATCGAAGGTTTTAAGAAATCAAATCTAACATGCCATCTTTCACACCAATAAAAGTATGAACTCAACAACTTAATTTCAAACCCAGAAATGGTTTCTCACCCCTTTTTGCTCCGATTTTTGGAAGCGTTCCAAGCAATTAAAATGGTGGATCTCCTCCTTTTCTTCCTTATCAGGTGTTGGACGAAAAATGGGAGAGGAATGGAGGAGTTCCAGCTATGGCAAGGTGGAGTGGGAGATGGGACAAGGGGCATGGGCAAGCAGCTGGCAGCAGGGTATGGGTCAAGGAGGTGGTTGAGTGGTGGGTTAAGTGATGTGTTATGTTTTGGTCCCAGTATTTAGCACGATGTATTAAAATATCCTCACATGATATTTTATAGTATTTTCTCAATAAAATACTTCAACTCCCATTTAAAAATGCTTTACCAAAACAAACAACACACACCCCAAATAATCATGCCACAACCCCAAAATCCCAACATATAACACATGCACCCTCACATGCATTTCCCAATATTATTAATTCAACACAAGAATTAATACCATAATTTTCACAACACGATTAATGTTTAAATAACACCTAATCATTTCGGGGATATCACATCGTGGTACCAGGGCTTGATGGAGCACGGTATCGTATAGAGTACTTATATACACCCGAGGGTTATATACACATTTATGATGCTCGCATGTGAGCACGGTTATACTTGTATATGGGTTGTATATAAAGGCATGAGCCTTTCTCTCTTTCATTCTATGTTGCATGCAATTAAGGGTAGAATTGCTAATGATATGAGAGCCATTGGTGTATTATGTGGGTGTTGAAACCCACTTTATGTTGTCTTATGTGTGGTGTCTTCCCTGGCTGGGAATTTACTTAGTGTTGCTGTATTCTGTTGAGTATGTGTTTTCCCTGGCCGGGAACTATATTATGCGATGTGCTTTTATTTCGGGATGGCTCTATTTAAGGGGAGACTCTGCCCAAATTTTTATAAAAGTCCACAATGTAAAAAGTGGTGTAATGGGGATGGTAATGGGCGAACTCTATGAGTCTATTTGTTGTTAGGATGATGATCTTATAACATTGCATATTAAAGAAAAATTTTTGATTGCCATTCAATGGTAAATCATCATCTGAGTTTCCCGGTTGATTTTTATTGAAAGCATGTGCCACACATAGTGGTTAATACACTAATCATAGGTTAAGGGCTATGGGGTCCTTACAGATAGCACAGTATGTGAAGGGAACGACCAAACTAAAGAAAACAAGCTGACTGTAGCTCTACAAAGATTTGAGGGCATAAAATGAAGCTTGGAGAAACTCTAAACGAGTTTGATGAAAGAGTCACTGGCATTATCAATGAACTAAATGGCCTGGGCAAGGAATACTCTAATAGAGAGATTGCTCTGAAGGTAATGAGAGCATTGCCAAAGGAATGAGATGTCAAAACAATTGCAATGGGGGAGTCTAAAGATCTGAACAAAGTTGAACTCCATGATCTGTTCGCAGATCTTAAGGCGTATGAGTTTGAACTGATCACCAGAGGAGAAGCAGAACCATTCATCTCTCAACCAAACAAAGCACTGGCAGTCATTCCAGACCAAACCACCCCTTCAACATACCGATCTATCGAACAAATAAGTAATGATGCTATGTCATTATTTATCAAGAAATTTGGTAGATTCATGTTTAAGAACAAACGGAATTTCAAACATTCTCATCACTATAAATCGAGAAAAGACGATGATGTTAATGATCAGGCTTGCTACAATTATGGTAAGACATAACACTTTATTGCAGACTGCACCAGACCGAAGAAAGATGAAAGAAAAGAAAGGCATCGTGATGAAAAAGAAAAAGAAGCATTACAAAGACCATAAAAATCATCATGGGAAGTCCCAAAAGGTTCTGGTAGTAGAGGAAGGTAACAGCAAGTGGGCTCAGACTGACTCAGAATCAGAAAGCTCAGAATATTCATCCAGCGAAAGCGAAGAGGAAATCCAATGTCTAATGGCAGACGAAGAAATGAGTCAAATGGACGAGGTATTCGATCTTGATTCAAATGAATTCACACGAGAAGTGCTCATGTCTGCACTGCAAGACATGGCAAATGATTATAGAATATTAGCTGAATCACTTGAGAAAACTAAAGCTAAAGCCAGTTATCAAATAGATGAGCATATCAAACCAAGCTGCTCTGAGCTAGGTGAATGCAATAATCTAAAGATCGAGCTGAATAAGCTGAAAATCGAACAACTCCATGAAGAAAACAAGAGAATTAGCACACAAAATTCTAAACTTTCTCATATTTTCAAAACATGGACAAAATCAAGAGCATCACTGGAAGAATTGCAAGAGGTACAAAGAAATGTCAGTGACATCACTGGCATAGGCTTTGACATCAATAATTGCACCAAAGATGAATCTGAATTGTTGCTGGTAAAGGACAAAATCAAACAATTGACATTTGTTAGATCTAGCACAATATGTGAAACCGAAGTGCCTACAATTCAAACGGGAGTCTCCTTCGGAGATCAAGGTTTGAGAAAAGGAATTGGATACGTTAACCAAGCCAAAGAAAAGGCACCAGCAAGCTTTGTGTCTATCAGACCAAACCTAAAGGTGCAAGATCTAAGGCAAGGAAGACCATCCAACTACCATAACTCAAAACCAGTTCAACAAAGATATAGATTACCTTATAAGAATCAAAGGCTTCCATATCACACACATCATCACACACAACATCGAAACATATCAGCTCACATCACACCAGACACACACAAGCCATTAAAGCTGATCAGGTGTGGGTTCCCAAAGGGCTAATCCGTTCTGGACCCAAGTAGGATTGGGTACCAACAGTAATTATGCTTGATGAAGGGTACTGAAGAAACAAGTGTCGAATTGGTACTTAGATAGTGGGGTTCTCGACACATGACAGGAAACGTCGAGCTGCTGTCTGAAGTCACAGATTGTGCTGGTCCAAAGATTATTTTCGGGGATAACTCAAAGGTATGACCGTGGGCAAGGGTAAGATTGTCCATGGTAATATCACTATCAATGATGTGCTATTAGTTGAAAATCTATGCTATAATCTGATTAGCACAAGTCAATTATGTGATAATGGTTATGCTGTAGAATTTCACAAATACACCTGCACTGTCAAAACATCAGACGGTATGACCATGCTTGTAGGAATCAGAAATGAAAACACATATAAGATTAACTAGAATTTCGCTCAACCTGATAATCCTACTTGCTTCATCGCGAATAATGATAATAAACACTGGCTATGGCATAAACGCTTGAATCATCTCAACTTTAAGACTATCTCTAGCCTGTGTAAACACGATTTAGTTGTCGGTCTGCCCAAGATTGACTTTACCAAGGATAAGATCTGTGAAGCTTGCCAAATGGGCAAACAGATCAGATCATCCTTCAAAAACAAGAATGCCAAATCCTCCTCACGTTGCTTAGAACTATTACATATGGACTTGTTTGGTCCTATACCGATAACAAGTCTAGGGGGAATGCGGTATACCCTTGTTGTTATTGATGATTACTCACATTTTACATGGACTATATTTTTTAGCAGTAAAGATCAGACCGGTCCGAAGTTGATCAAGCTGCTGAAACGCACTCAGAATGAGAGATCATCGAGTATAGATAGAATTCAAAGTGACAAAGGCACTGAATTCTCAAATCAGAATCTTGAATCCTTTCTAGAAGACCAAGGAATTAAGCATGAATTCTCAGCCGCTCGAACTCCAACACAATGGAGTTGCAGAACGAAGGAACAAAACGCTTAAGAAGGCAGCAAGGACAATGCTTACAGATTCTAGAATTTTCCAAAAGTTCTGGGCAGAAGCTGTAAATACTGCATGCTATACTCAAAACCGAACCATGATTAACAAGAAGTTAAATCTAACTCCATATGAAGTATGGACAGGTAACAGACCGTCTATCTCTCACTTTCATGTATTTGGTTGCAAATGTTTCGTTCACAATAATGGTAAGAATCATCTTACAGCATTCGAAGCTAAGTCAAGTAATGGAATATTCTTAGGATATTCATCTAAATAGTAAAGCTTTTCGCATCTTCAATAATCGAACCTTGACTGTAGAAGAATCAGTTCATGTAGTGTTTGCTGAATCCTTGTGTATTAAGGGCAACAAGGAATTAATTGAAAATCAGATGGAAAATATCCATCTCGAAGCTAACAGTGATGATGAGATTGTAGCTAATAGATCAAGAGACAATCCACCGGAACCTGAAGTACCAGATAGACCGGATCAAGGCACTGAAGTTCTTCCAGATCGAGCCAATCCGGAGGTTCTGAACTCTAATATTAAAGCAGATGCTGATAATGTCACTACTATTAATCCATCTGGACCAGATAATCTAGAATCAAGCTATCGATGGACAAAGAGGCATCCACCTGATCTAGTAATTGGAAGTCCTTCTGCACCCATAAGAACCAGAGGACAGATGATGGATGAATTCACTCACGCCGCTTTTATATCTAATCTGGAACCCAAACAGATTAATGAAGCTTTGACTGATTATAACTGGATAAAGGCCATGCAAGAAGAGCTTAACCAATTTGAACAAAATCAAGTCTGGAGACTAACCCCCAGGCCAAGTGGTTTGCCTGTTATTGGAACCAGATGGGTTTTCAGAAACAAGCTAGACGCAGATGGAGTGGTGGTTAGAAACAAGGCCAGACTGGTGGCACAAGGCTTCAGACAAGAAGAAGGAATTGACTTCGATGAATCTTTTGCACCAGTCGCCAGACTTGAAGCCATCCGAATATTTCTCGCATTTGCTGCTTTTAAAGACTTCAAAGTATATCAAATGGACGTAAAGAGTGCTTTTCTAAATGGTAAGCTTCAGGAGGAAGTCTACATTGAGCAACCTCCTGGATTTCAGAACCACTCACTTCCAGATCATGTATATCTACTGAATAAAGCAGTATATGGACTGAAACAAGCTCCAAGAGCATGGTATGATACTCTGTCTCAATTTCTTCTGAACCACGATTTTCAGATCGACTCAGTGGATAAAACGTTATTTAAATTTATTAAGGGGGAACATACCTTATTAGTTCAAATCTATGTTGACGATATCATCTTTGGGTCAACTAACCCCAAACTCTGTGAGAAATTCTCTATGCAGGGACAGTTTGAAATGAGAATGATGGGAAAACTGTCATTCTTCCCGGGTCTCCAAGTCAAACAGCTCAGCAACAGTATTTTTATCAATCAAACCAAGTATACCAAAGAGCTACTCAAAATATTCGGAATGGAGACTTGTTCAACTGCGTCAACTCCACTGAGTCCTTCAATCAAGCTAGATAAAGACGAAGGGGGAACAGCAGTTGAGGTAACCATGTATCGAGGTCTAATCGGATCGCTATTATATCTTACAGCGAGCCGGCCTGATATTATGTTTTCAGTTTGCATATGCGCTAGATTTCAGTCTGATCCAAAGCAATCCCACTTTATTGCTGCTAGCGCATTCTTAAATACCTAAAAGGGTCTCAGAACGTTGGTCTTTGGTATCCCAAAGATTCAAATTTCAGTTTAATTGGATATTCAGACGCTGACTATGCAGGGTGTAAGATTGATCGCAAGAGCACCAGTGGAACCTGTCAATTTCTAGGTGAAAGATTGATCTCATGGTTTAGCAGAAGCAAACATCAATTGCCACATCTACAGCTGAGGCGGAATATCTTGCCGCTGAAAGCTGTTGCGCTCAAATGCTCTGGATTCAACATCAGCTCAGAGACTATGGCATTCAAGCTGCTGAGTCTTCGATATTTTGTGACAACACTAGTGCAATTGCTAGAACATATCATCAAGTTTTGCACTCTCGAACAAAGCATATTGATATCAGACATCATTTTATTCGAGATCACGTTGGCAAAAAGGAAACTCGGATTGAGCATATTTCAACAGACCAGCAAGCAGCAGACATTTTCACCAAACCACTCACTGAGGCTAAGTTTAATTATTTTCGTCGAATTCTTGGCTTATGTAAGGCACCCTAGTTCCTTAAGTGCGTATTTAAGGCGTAATAGAGCTAAACATGCATCTAAGAATATAAAGTTCGTGTTGATGCCTTGAGCCGTTAAGATTACAGGCCAAAATAAAATTTCCAAAAGGGATTAATTGCATTCCCAACCAATTGAATGTTAATCCTATAGTTTTACACTACTCCTAGAGTATAGACTATACAAAAGAATTAAGCCTGCTACGCCAAAAGCACTCCTCACTGGCTCACCGCATCAACCCGTCTTAGCCCGTCCGCCCAAAAGTACCTACAGGAACAACCCCAAACCATGAGCATGTATATAAATCATATTCACAATAATATGATTGTAATTCAAATGCATGAACCGTAAATGCGATTCACTTCCTATATTTAATACATATAAAAGCTCCCTTGGTTGTCCCTGTACCACAATCATAATCAATGGATTATAATACCAATAATGTATGTCATGACATGCACTCATTCCATGTATACCAATGGCCAGTTCCAGTCTTATTATATCAGTGGCATAATATCCCTCGCGTTTACATGACAGCGGCATTAATACCCCTCGCTTTGACATATAGCGGCATAATATCCCTCGCAACAATATGACAGCGGCATTATCCTTCGCTTCGACATATTTGCGGCAAATATTCTTCATCGCTATAATATGACAGCGGCAAGTATTCTATCATCGCTTCGACATGAAGGCGGCAAGTATTCTTCATCACTGGAATATAATCTCGACTCACAATCACATTCAGCAAGGCATCCAATATACAAATGCAACCATAATGCATATCCAAACCATGTATGCAACCATAATGCATAACTAAGACCATGTATGCAACCATAATGCATAACCAATTCAAAGCGTAATAAATACGTTTTACCGTCCGATGCTCGTACGTCTCACTACGTACCTTAGTCCCAAAATGTGTTGTGTCGTGGACTTTATCTCCTTAGCTGTGTGGCCACCTGGGATAGTTCTACACATTCACACAAACCAATATTAGGAACCAATAATAGTCCAATACCAAAAATTCCACAAAAATAACCAAAAACACAAATTTTGGTGTCTCGCGATCGGTCGCCATCAAGCCCCGATCGATCGCGAGACTACACTGCCAAAGCCAACGAAAAATTCCAATCCGCGATCGATCGCTGAGTTTGTGCCGATCGATCGCGGCTTCGCCGATCGATCGCGCCAAACTCGCGATCGATCGCGGAAGCTTACTGGTGCCTCCCCGGTGCTCGCGATCGATCGGGAGAATGTCCCGATCGATCGCGGAAGTCTGAACTCGCGATTTTCGGGTACTATTCACACTTCTTCCTCCCCAATCCAAACCAATTCAAAAACCAATAAACCAACAATACCAAAACACCATAAAACTTCAAAACACACTTCAATACTACCAAAAATCCAACACCTAACCAAAAAATAATACCAACCCAACAAACCCATTTTAAAACAACCAAAACCATTCCAAATCAACTCAAACTCCAAACAAATACAACAAGGAGGTATACATACCTCTAATGGGTTCTAAATCTCACCAAGAACCTCACAAATGAAGCTTTTGCAAAGATTTGCCTTCCCACTTTTGCCAAAAATAAAAAATGGGGTTTGGGGTTAGGGTTGGGAGAGAAATTTGGGGATTGTAAGGAGTGATGGGGTGAAGGGGGTTTAAATGGGTTAATAAAAATTGCACCCCAACAATTACCATGATGTATAAAATACCCCAACATGATATTTTCAAAGCATTTCACCAAAATGCATCAAAACCCCAATTAATACCATGCTTTACCAAATAATTATCAGTTACCATAATCAAACCATAATAACCCCCAATATCCCAACATGCAAAACATGCACCCGGAAATGCACCACCGGGTCACGCATACCATGTGACTAAGCATTTCACCAAGATAATTAATTCCAACACATATATTAATTATCACCATAAATAATCACATAAACATAATTAATGCCCAAATCGTAATTAATTATTTCGGGGATATCACAATACTCCCCTACTTATAAGATTTCGCCCTCGAAATCGCATACACTTACCCAAAACGAAACCAAACATAAATCACATACCAGAAAATAGTTCCGGGTAGTGCTGCAGCATATGCCGCTCCGTCTCCCATGTGGCCTCCTCGACACCCCTGCGATCCCACTGAACCTTGACCATCGGTATCACTTTGTTCCAAAGTCTGCGATCAGCCCTATCCAGAATCCTGACTGGCCGTTCCTCATAGGATATTTCAGAATCCAACTGAATCTCAGAAGGCTGCAACACATGCGACGGATCCGGCTCATATTTCTGCAGCATAGATACATGAAACACGTCGTGAATACCAGACAACGACGGTGGCAGTGCCAAGCGGTAAGCCAAGGTACCGATGCGCTGCAAAACCTCATAGGGTCCTACATACCTCGGAGACAATTTACCACGCATACCAAACCGAACCACACCCTTCAAAGGTGAGATCTTCAAAAAGACTCTGTCTCCCAACTGAAACTCCAACGGACTCCGCCGTTTATTTGCATAGGCTGCCTGCCTGTCCTGGGCTGCCTTCATTTTCTGACGGATAACCTTTATCTTATCCTCCATTTCCCGAATCAGTTCGGGTCCTCCCACTGCTTTACTGGTCAAGTCATCCCAGTATAATGGCGACCTACAACGCCTACCATACAAAGCCTCAAACGGTGTCATCTGAATACTCGCCTGATAGCTGTTGTTGTATGAGAACTCTACCAAGGCCAATGAATCTTGCCATGAGGCATCAAACTCCAATACACAAGCCCGTAGCATGTCCTCGAGCGTCTGTATAGCATGCTCAGTCTGACCGTCCATCTGGGGATGATATGCCGTACTCAATCTCACCTCAGTACCCAATGCTGACTGAAGACCTCCCCAGAAATGAGATGTACCGCGGGTCTCTGTCCGACACAATAGATACTGGAATCCCATGTAGTCTCACTATGTCCCGGACATACAGTTGAGCCATCCTCAAGTATGTGTACGTCATACTATAGGGAATGAAGTGAGCTACCTTCGTCAGTCTGTCAATGATCACCCAAATAGCATCACAACCTGAAGTAGTCCTCGGCAAGTGGGTCACAAAGTCCATAGATATGTGCTCCCACTTCCACTCCGGTATCTCTAAGCTCCTCATTTCGCCACCGGGTCTCTGCCTCTCTGCCTTAACCTGCTGACAGATCAAACACCTCTTGACAAAAGCGATCACATCACGCTTCATCCGCTTCCACCAGAACTGACTACATAAATCTTTGTACATCTTCTTCCCGCCCGGGTGGACACTCATCCTGCTGCAATGAGCCCGCTGTAATATTCCCCGACGCAACTCAGGTGTATCTGGAACCACCTGTCTGGGGATGATATGATGTGTTCAACCTCACCTCAGTACCCAAAGCTGACTGAAGCCCTCCCCAGAAATGAGATGTAAACCGCGGGTCTCTGTCCGACACAATAGATACTGGAATCCCATGTAGTCTCACTATGTCCCGGACATAGAGCTGAGCCATCCTCAAGTATGTGTACGTCATACAGTAGGGAATGAAGTGAGCTACCTTCGTCAGCCTATCAATGATCACCCAAATGGCATCACAACCCGAAGTAGTCCTCGGCAAGTGGGTCACAAAGTCCATAGATATGTGTTCCCACTTCCACTCCGGTATCTCTAAGCTCCTCAGCTCGCCACCAGGTCTCTGCCTCTCTGCCTTGACCTGCTGACAAATCAAACATCTCTTGACAAAAGCGATCGTATCACACTTCATCCTTCTCCACCAGAACTGATCACATAAGTCCTTATACATTTTTCTTCCTCCTGGGTGGATACTAAATCGGCTACTATGAGCTCGCTCCAAGATCCCCCTACGCAACTCCGGCGTACACGGAACCACCCATCGGTTACCGAGTCTCAAAGAACCATCCTCAGCCACTCTAAGCTGTCCTTGAAGTGCCAATGATGACCATCTCTGAACCTCATCATCCGTCTTCTGGGCTCTCCTGATATTCTCATAAATGTCCGGCTCTGCCAATAAAGTCGATACCCATACCGGCGATGCATCCACATCGAAATCATAGCCCAGATGGCAGTAAGCAGTCATCATAGCCGATAAGTACATGGTCTCCTCAGCAGTACTCTTCACCTTCCGACTCAAGGCGTCTGCTGTCAAGTTTGCTTTTCCCGGATGGTATTCTATTTCACAGTCATAGTCCTTGAGTAGATCCATCCATCTTCTCTGACGCATATTCAACTCCACCTGAGTGAACAAGAATTTCAGGCTCTTATGATCCGTATATATGGTAAAAGATGTACCATACAGATAATGCCTCCAAATCTTCAGGGCAATATAATAGCCGCCAATTCCAAATCATGGACTGGGTACCTAGCCTCATGCGGCTTCAACTTCCTCGATGCATAAGCTACCACATGCTTGTCATGCATCAATACACATCCCAAGCCCTGTAGCGATGCGTCAGTGTATAGAACAAACCTCTTGTTCTCAGTGGGAATCACCAATACCTGTGTCGTCGTCAATCGATGCTTCAACTCTTGGAAGCTCTGCTCACAAGCCTCTGACCAAAAGAATTGTGGGGTCCTCTTTACTTAATCCATTATGTATCAATTAAGCATACATACGTGAGTCTGAATTAAGTAAAAACATGCACTGATTAAGAGTATCTTACTAGTTAAGTTGTTACAAAACCTAACCAACTATACATCACATGTACAAACAAAAACCTACTACAAGATAACTCCTAAGCAGTGGTTCAGCTCGCAGCGGAAAATGACTCACATCCCGTCTCCCCACGTCTATGAGTCCCTACATAAACATTCACACAATGAGTATAGAGAACAATTATCTCAGTGCAATATCAAAACACAATATTAATATCAATGATAAAGCACAATAAATCATCTAACGTGAATGTTCTGTATCATGCATCCACAAATGCACTATGTCATGACATGTCTCAACAATTACCCTATTATCACGAGCCCCATATGATATGCCTATTCAGCTCAATATGTCAGTGGAACCACATCACATCTTCATATTAGCAGCACATATCATAGTACCATACTCATCTGTGATAATAGCCAGAGCATATACCCACACCAGGCGTATATCTCTCAAGCCAAAGCATATGTAGTATATCTATCGTGGCAACGATCCCAGCCAAAGCATATACCACACCAGGCATATCGATCAAGGCACTGATCTTACCAAAGCATATACACATATCTATCAAGGCATCCATCCCAATCATATGAAATCCATGTATGCACATGCATATGATACTACCAATCATATGACACAAAGATACTATAAATCATATGATACCAAAACCATAACATCATCATCACGTCATATCTATACTCCGTACGTCAACACGTACCTGTCGTGCAATGCAAAAGATGTAAATCAGGCGTCAATGTCTAACCGCCTCGTTGTCCTGTCCCCTGTGATGATGCTACAACAATGCCAATAATATATCATGTTATAATAGGCATTACAATCAAACTCAACAAAATATAACATTTTTTTCAAAACCTAACCATGGCGATCGATCTCATGCTTTGAGGCGATCGATTGCCTAACGTTTTGATCTTCGGCGATCGATCTCCTAATTTCAAGCGATCGGTCGCCTCTCCTTTGAAAAACCTACTGCCTCAAGGCGATCGATTGCCTACTTTGAAGCGATCGATCGCTCAAACACCGACTTACCCATGTTTAGCCATAGGCGATCGATTTCCTAAAACGCAGCGATCGATCGCCTCCTCTGTTTCAGAAAACAAACATGGCGATTTTCAACCTTCTTCATGGTATTTCTTACACAATTCATTTCCTATCCTTTAACCACAGTTCATGAAAACCTTAGGATCATATAAACATGTTTCTAAGATTATAGCATCAATATCTTGGCATAAAAAACAAGTTATGATTTGACATATGAATACTTGATATGCCAATGCACATACTTCATTTACCAACTACACAATTCAAGTTCAAAACTATAAATTCCTTACCAATATTGTATAAATTCACTTCACTTCACTTCCTAGCTCAATTCTCAAATGAATTCCAAGCTTAAACCAAGAGGAACTTCAAAGAGTTGGAGAGGAGCTTGTGTAGGATTTTTGTAGGTGTGATTTGGTGTAGTGTGAGCTTATCAAGCTAATTTTCTTTTTAATAGCAGCTCATCCAAACTCACATGTACATGAAACTCAAACTCACATGTATATCCCCTCACATCTCCTCAAATGTAGGTTAAATGCACATCAAGGTGATATGCCATATGTTTCATTCATTGACATATATCAATTTATAATTGTATTAATTCATCCTTGGTCAACCCGAACCCAAGTCATATCATATCGAAATTAGTCATAATAACGATATAATCATATCACACGTGTATAAAACAAATCGAGGCATTACAATTCTCCCCCACTCATTGAATTTTGTCCTCGAAATTGCATATACAAACCTCATAATACATGCTTCATATAAGAACATATAAGAGATATGGAACATAAGAAACATGTATAAATCACATATCAACATACCAGAAAATAAATCCGGATACCGTTGCATTATATGCTGCTCCGTCTCCCACGTTGCCTCTTCGACACCCCGTCTATCCCACTGTACCTTAACCATAGGAATCACTTTATTACGCAACCTGCGTTCAGCTCGATCCAAGATCATAACCGGTCGTTCCTCATACGACACATCTGTATCCAACTGTACATCAGGTAGCTGTAATACATGACTCGGATCTGGTTCATATTTCCTCAATAGTGAAACATGAAAAACATCATGAATACTACTCAATGCCGGCGGTAGTGCCAAGCGATATGCCAACGTACCAATACGTTGTAACACCTCATACGGACCAACATACCGTGGAGACAATTTTCCACGCTTACCAAACCGTACTACGCCTTTAAAAGGTGAGATTTTCAAGAACACACGGTCACCAACTTGAAATTCAAGTGGTCTACGTCGCTTATTGGCAAACGCAGCCTGTCTGTCCTGAGCAGCTTTAAGTTTCAATCTAATTAACTTCACTTTCTCTTCCATGTCATGAATCATATCCGGTCCATGTAAGGAAGACTGATCCACAGCATCCCAATATAATGGCGATCTACATCGTCGCCCATACAAAACCTCAAATGGTGCCATCTGTATACTAGACTGATAACTGTTGTTATATGAAAATTCCACTAATGGCAACGACTCTTGCCAAGAGGTATCAAACTCTAATACACAGGCACGCAACATATCCTCAAGCGTCTGTATCGTACGCTCTGTTTGTCCATCTGTCTGAGGATGATATGTTGTACTCAACCGCACTTCAGTTCCCAACGTTGTTTGTAACCCTTCCCAGAAATGAGAAGTAAATCTTGGATCCCTATCCGATACAATGGAAACTGGAATACCATGTAATCTCACTACATGTTGAATGTACAACTGTGCCATTCTCAGATATGTAAACGTCATACAATATGGCACGAAATGAGATACTTTGGTGAGTCGATCAACGATCACCCAAATAGCATCGCAACCAGAAGACGTCCGTGGCAAATGAGTCACAAAATCCATCGTGATATGTTCCCATTTCCACTGAGGAATTTCCAAACTATGTAATTCACCTCCTGGTCTTTGTCTTTCCGCTTTCACTTGTTGACAGATCAAACATCATTTCACAAAGCTCAATACATCTTGTTTCATACGTTTCCACCAAAATTGTGTACGTAAATCATGATACATTTTCTTCCCTCCAGGATGTATACTGTATCTACTACAATGAGCACGTTGTAGTAGTTCTTGGCGTAGTCCCAACGCAGCAGGTACTACCCAACAGTTTCTTTACTTCAAAGTTCCATCATTGGTCAGTACAAATTGAGATGTTTGTCCTTGACTTATCCTTTCCTTCCACTGTTGTACTTCATCATCCGTCAATTGTGCCGTTCTGATTTTCTCAAAAATGTCGGGTTCAACCAACAATGTTGATACCCGTACTGGCACTATTTCCACATCAAAATCATAACCCAAAGTACAACAAGAAGTCATCAATGCGGATAAATGAATCATCTCATCAGCTGTATGATGTACTTTTTGACTCAAGGCATCTGCTGTAAGATTAGCTTTTCCTGGATGATATTCAATCTCACAATCATAATCTTTCAACAGATCCATCCATCTCCTTTGCCTCATATTCAACTCCGCTCGAGTGAATAGAAATTTTAGACTCTTATGATCTGTGTATATGGTAAACGACGTACCATATAAATAATGTCGCCATATTTTCAAGGCAAAAACAATAGCAGCCAATTCCAGATCATGTACTGGATATTTCATTTCATGTGGCTTCAACTGTCGTGATGCATAAGCCACTACATGTTTGTCCTGCATCAATACACAACCCAAACCAAGTAAAGATGCATCAGTATATAATGCAAACCTGTCATGCTCCGATGGAATGATCAAGACTGGAGCTGTAGTCAATCGATGTTTCAATTCCTGAAAACTACGCTCACAAGTCTTTGACCATCGAAATGGTACTCCTTTCTGTGTCAATTGTGTCAATGGTTTGGCAATCGCTGAAAATCCTTCAACAAACCGTCTATAATATCCAGCCAGACCCAAGAAACTATGAATCTCTGGCACAGAAGTAGGTGCTGACCAATTCAACATTGCTTCCACTTTCTTTGGATCAACTGATATACCTTCCTCTGAAATTACATGCCCCAAAAAGCCGACACTAGTCAACCAAAACTCACACTTACTGAGTTTGGCATACAACTGATGTGTCCTCAACAATTGCAATACCATATGCAAATGTTGAACATGTTCTGCATCACTCTGCGAATAAATCAGTATATCATCGATAAAGACAATGACAAATCGATCAAGGTATTCCTGAAAAACCCGATTCATTAAACTCATAAAGACAGCTGGAGCATTTGTCACTCCAAATGGCATTACCAGAAACTCATATTGTCCATAACGAGTCCTGAATGCTGTCTTCTGTATATCTCCTTCCTTCACACGTATTTGATGATATCCTGACCTCAAATCAATCTTAGAATAAATCCTTGATCCCTGCAACTGATCAAACAAATCATCAATACGAGGAAGAGGATATTTATTCTTAATTGTTACCTTGTTCAATTGTCTATAGTCAATACACAATCTCATTGTCCCATCCTTTTGCTTAACAAATAAGACCGGAGCACCCCAAGGCGATACACTAGGACGTATGTACCCCTTGTCCAATAAGTCTTGCAATTGAGTTTTGAACTCTTTCAATTCAGTTGGTGCCATCCGATAAGGAGCTCGTGAAATTGCAGAAGTACCCGGTATCAAATCAATACCAAATTCCACTTCTCGACTCGGTGGGAATCCAGGTATCTCATCTGGAAACACATCCGCATATTCTGCAACCACTGGTATCTCCTCCCTTTCCTTTCTCTTTTCTGTTCATTTACATCAAGGGCATAAATCAAATAACCCGTATGTCCACGTTCTAACAAACGCGACATTCGGATTGCTGATATCAAAGGAATCTTTGCCCTCGATCCCTGGCCATAGAAATATCATTGAGTTCCAGTATCAGACTGAAATCTCACAATCTTCTGACAACAATCCACAACAGACTGATATTTACTCAACACATCGATTCCAAGGATACAATCAAAATCTGACATATCTAACACAATCAAATCAGCCTGTAGCCCATACTCAGTCTCAAACTGAATAGCACAATTAGACACACTCTGACAAGTCATCACAGTAGTTCCCATGGGTGTCGAAACATAAAGAGGCATCAACAGTGGAGACGAGCATATATGATACTGATCAATAAAAGCTTGTGCAATAAAAGAATGTGATGCACCAGTATCAATCAACAGAAAAGCAGGATAAGTAAACAAAGTACACTTACCCACTATCACAGTATCAGGAGTTGCCTCTGCTTCCTCCCTGTTCAGTGCATACACCTGAGCCTGAGGTGGTCCTGTCCTCTGTCCTCCACCAGACTGTGGTACACCCTGTGGTCTCTGTTGTACTGTATTTTCTGACATTGGTCCTCTCCTCTGTTGTCCACCCACTTGAGGACAATCACGGATCACATGTCCTGGTTTCCCACAACGGAAACTAACCACCGTATCAAACTGTGGACACTTTCTTTGATAATGTGGCCCTCCACATTTAAAACATTGTAATCCTCGTCCACTACTACTACTACTACTGCCTTGGGATTGCCCCTTAGCTCTTCGGTCATCCCCTTTCCGTGGTCCAAAACTTTTCCCACTAAACCTAGATGAAGATGCACCACCTCGTGGTGATTTAAATGGTTCTCCTCTAGGTCTCATACTTTCAGATGTAGGTGGTTGGGCTTGTCCAACATCTTTATATACCCCTATGGCAATCTCAGCCATCTCGACTCTAGTCAACGCTTCTTCATATGATGTAGGGTTATTGGACATTACCGTATCAAATAATTCAGGCATCAACCCTTTCACAAACTGTCTGATCTTTGCTTTTGTGTTTACAGCGATATGTGGCACATACCGGAGCAAAGAAGAATAGTGCACAGCTTAATCAGATACTGTCATTGATCCCTGTCTCAAATTTGTAAATTCATCCTCTTTCCTCTGCCTTGCAGCAACAGAGAAATAATGCTCAAGGAACTTCGTTCTAAACACATCCCAGTTCACTGTCTGTCCTTGAGCCCTCAACTCAAGCACTGTGGACTTCCACCACATCATAGCTTTCTTAGCTAACTGGAATTCAGCTAAGCGTAACCAAGCAGTCTTGGCACACGGTGCTGATACAAATATCTGTTCCACGCGTTCCAGCCACTCCTCTGCTAGTTCCCCTGATTCAGTCCCCTCAAACCTGGGTGGCTGATAACTCAGAAATTGCGTCAAAATCAATTCTCCAGGCAACAGTACCTGTTCTACTGGCCCTTGCTCAATCGGTGGTGGTGGCACAGACGCCATCCTCACACTCGCATTGCCACTCAGGGCATCCCCAACATCCTCATGATACCCTCTGTCTGTCATAGCTGTAGATCAAGGGTTAACAATAATATTCACAATTATATAACATGTTAGAATAACATCATAGTCCAAATCCTAACATGATATTAACATTCTCAACATGTTTTCAAGTGTTTAGGTAACTCCCTAAGACACTTCCACTACCCTTGTTCACCCCGTTCTCGAACCACTGCTTTGATACCACTAATGTGGGGTCCTCTTTACTTAATCCATTATGTATCAATTAAGCATACATACGCGAGTCTGAATTAAGTAAAAACATGCACTGATTAAGAGTATCTTACTAGTTAAATTGTTACAAAACCTAACCAACTATACATCACATGTACAAACAAAAACCTACTACAAGATAACTCATAAGCAGTGGTTCATCTCGCAGCGGAAAATGACTCACATCCCGTCTCCCCACGTCTATGAGTCCCTACAGAAACATTCACACAATGAGTATAGAGAACATTATCTCAGTGCAATATCAAAACACAATATTAATATCAATGATAAAGCACAATAAATCATCTAACGTGAATGTTCTGTATCATGCATCCACAAATGCACTATGTCATGACATGTCTCAACAATTACCCTATTATCACGAGCCCCATATGATATGCCTATTCAGCTCAATATGTCAGTGGAACCACATCACATCTTCATATTAGCAGCACATATCATAGTACCATACTCATCTGTGATAATAGCCAGAGCATATACCCACACCAAGCGTATATCTCTCAAGCCAAAGTATATGTAGTATATCTATCGTGGCAATGATCCCAGCCAAAGCATATACCACACCAGGCATATCTATCAAGGCACTGATCTTACCAAAGCATATACACATATCTATCAAGGCATCCATCCCAATCATATGAAATCCATGTATGCACATGCATATGATACTACCAATCATATGACACAAAGATACTATAAATCATATGATACCAAAACCATAACATCATCATCACATCATATCTATACTCCGTACGTCAACACGTACCTGTCGTGCAATGCAAAAGTTGTAAATCAGGCGTCAATGTCTAACCGCCTCGTTGTCCTGTCCCTTGTGATGATGCTACAACAATGCCAATAATATATCATGTTATAATAGGCATTACAATCAAACTCAACAAAATATAACATTTTTTTCAAAACCTAACCATGGCGATCGATCTCATGCTTTGAGGCGATCGATTGCCTAACGTTTTGATCTTCGGCGATCGATCTCCTAATTTCAAGCGATCGGTCGCCTCTCCTTTGAAAAACCTACTGCCTCAAGGCGATCGATTGCCTACTTTGAAGCGATCGATCGCTCAAACACCGACTTACCCATGTTTAGCCATAGGCGATCGATTTCCTAAAACGCAGCGATCGATCGCCTCCTCTGTTTCAGAAAACAAACATGGCGATTTTCAACCTTCTTCATGGTATTTCTTACACAATTCATTTCCTATCCTTTAACCACAGTTCATGAAAACCTTAGGATCATATAAACATGTTTCTAAGATTATAGCATCAATATCTTGGCATAAAAAACAAGTTATGATTTGACATATGAATACTTGATATGCCAATGCACATACTTCATTTACCAACTACACAATTCAAGTTCAAAACTATAAATTCCTTACCAATATTGTATAAATTCACTTCACTTCACTTCCTAGCTCAATTCTCAAATGAATTCCAAGCTTAAACCAAGAGGAACTTCAAAGAGTTGGAGAGGAGCTTGTGTAGGATTTTTGTAGGTGTGATTTGGTGTAGTGTGAGCTTATCAAGCTAATTTTCTTTTTAATAGCAGCTCATCCAAACTCACATGTACATGAAACTCAAACTCACATGTACATCCCCTCACATCTCCTCAAATGTAGGTTAAATGCACATCAAGGTGATATGCCATATGTTTCATTCATTGACATATATCAATTTATACTTGTATTAATTCATCCTTGGTCAACCCGAACCCAAGTCATATCATATCGAAATTAGTCATAATAACGATATAATCATATCACACGTGTATAAAACAAATCGAGGCATTACAATTCTCCCCCACTCATTGAATTTTGTCCTCGAAATTGCATATACAAACCTCATAATACATGCTTCATATAAGAACATATAAGAGATATGGAACATAAGAAACATGTATAAATCACATATCAACATACCAGAAAATAAATCCGGATACCGTTACATCATATGCTGCTCTGTCTCCCACGTTGCCTCTTCGACACCCCGTCTGTCCCACTGTACCTTAACCATAGGAATCACTTTATTACGCAACCTGCGTTCAGCTCGATGCAAGATCATAACCGGTCGTTCCTCATACGACACATCTGTATCCAACTGTACATCAGGTAGCTGTAATACATGACTCAGATCTGGTTCATATTTCCTCAACAGTGAAACATGAAAAACATCATGAATACTACTCAATGCCGGCGGTAGTGCCAAGCGATATGCCAACGTACCAATACGTTGTAACACCTCATACGGACCAACATACCGCGGAGACAATTTTCCACGCTTACCAAACCGTACTACACCTTTAAAAGGTGAGATTTTCAAGAACACACGGTCACCAACTTGAAATTCAAGTGGTCTACGTCGCTTATTGGCATACGCAGCCTGTCTGTCCTGAGCAGCTTTAAGTTTCAATCTAATTAACTTCACTTTCTCTTCCATGTCATGAATCATATCCGGTCCATGTAAGGAAGACTGATCCACATCATCCCAATATAATGGCGATCTACATCGTCGCCCATACAAAACCTCAAATGGTGCCATCTGTATACTAGACTGATAACTGTTGTTATATGAAAATTCCACTAATGGCAACGACTCTTGCCAAGAGGTATCAAACTCTAATACACAGGCACGCAACATATCCTCAAGCGTCTGTATCGTACGCTCTGTTTGTCCTTCTGTCTGAGGATGATATGCTGTACTCAACCGCACTTCAGTTCCCAACGCTGTTTGTAACCCTTCCCAGAAACGAGAAGTAAATCTTGGATCCCTATCCGATACAATGGAAACTGGAATACCATGTAATCTCACTACATGTTGAATGTACAACTGTGCCATTCTCAGTTATGTAAACGTCATACAATATGGCACGAAATGAGATACTTTGGTGAGTCGATCAACGATCACCCAAATAGCATCGCAACCAGAAGACGTCCGTGGCAAATGAGTCACAAAATCCATCGTGATATGTTCCCATTTCCACTGAGGAATTTCCAAACTATGTAATTCACCTCCTGGTCTTTGTCTTTCCGCTTTCACTTGTTGACAGATCAAACATCATTTCTCAAAGCTCAATACATCCTGTTTCATACGTTTCCACCAAAATTGTGTACGTAAATCATGATACATTTTCTTCCCTCCAGGATGTATACTGTATCTACTACAATGAGCACGTTGTAGTAGTTCTTGGCGTAGTCCAACGCAGCATGTACTACCCAACAGTTTCTTTACTTCAAAGTTCCATCATTGGTCAGTACAAATTGAGATGTTTGTCCTTGACTTATCCTTTCCTTCCACTGTTGTACTTCATCATCCGTCAATTGTGCCGTTCTGATTTTCTCAAAAATGTCGGGTTCAACCAACAATGTTGATACCCGTACTGGCACTATTTCCACATCAAAATCATAACCCAAAGTACAACAAGAAGTCATCAATGCGGATAAATGAATCATCTCATCAGCTGTATGATGTACTTTTTGACTCAAGGCATCTGCTGTAAGATTAGCTTTTCCTGGATGATATTCAATCTCACAATCATAATCTTTCAACAGATCCATCCATCTCCTTTGCCTCATATTCAACTCCGCTTGAGTGAATAGAAATTTTAGACTCTTATGATCTGTGTATATGGTAAACGACGTACCATATAAATAATGTCGCCATATTTTCAAGGCAAAAACAATAGCAGCCAATTCCAGATCATGTACTGGATATTTCATTTCATGTGGCTTCAACTGTCGTGATGCATAAGCCACTACATGTTTGTCCTGCATCAATACACAACCCAAACCAAGTAAAGATGCATCAGTATATAATGCAAACCTGTCATGCTCCGATGGAATGATCAAGACTGGAGCTGTAGTCAATCGATGTTTCAATTCCTGAAAACTACGCTCACAAGTCTTTGACCATCGAAACGGTACTCCTTTCTGTGTCAATTGTGTCAATGGTTTGGCAATCGCTGAAAATCCTTCAACAAACCGTCTATAATATCCAGCCAGACCCAAGAAACTACGAATCTCTGGCACAGAAGTAGGTGCTGACCAATTCAACATTGCTTCCACTTTCTTTGGATCAACTGATATACCTTCCTCTGAAATTACATGCCCCAAAAAGCCGACACTAGTCAACCAAAACTCACACTTACTGAGTTTGGCATACAACTGATGTGTCCTCAACAATTGCAATACCATATGCAAATGTTGAACATGTTCTGCATCACTCTGCGAATAAATCAGTATATCATCGATAAAGACAATGACAAATCGATCAAGGTATTCCTGAAAAACCCGATTCATTAAACTCATAAAGACAGCTGGAGCATTTGTCACTCCAAATGGCATCACCAGAAACTCATAATGTCCATAACGAGTCCTGAATGTTGTCTTCTGTATATCTCCTTCCCTCACACGTATTTGATGATATCCTGACCTCAAATCAATCTTAGATAAATCCTTGATCCCTGCAACTGATCAAACAAATCATCAATACGAGGAAGAGGATATTTATTCTTAATTGTTACCTTGTTCAATTGTCTATAGTCAATACACAATCTCATTGTCCCATCCTTTTTCTTAACAAATAAGACCGGAGCACCCCAAGGCGATACACTAGGACGTATGTACCCCTTGTCCAATAAGTCTTGCAATTGAGTTTTCAACTCTTTCAATTCAGTTGGTGCCATCCGATAAGGAGCTCGTGAAATTGCAGAAGTACCCGGTATCAAATCAATACCAAATTCCACTTCTCGACTCGGTGGGAATCCAGGTATCTCATCTGGAAATACATCCGCATATTCTGCAACCACTGGTATCTCCTCCACTTTCCTTTCTCTTTTCTGTTCATTTACATCAAGGGCATAAATCAAATAACCCGTATGTCCACGTTCTAACAAACGCGACATTCGGATTGCTGATATCAAAGGAATCTTTGCCCTCGATCCCTGGCCATAGAAATACCATTGAGTTCCAGTATCAGACTGAAATCTCACAATCTTCTGACAACAATCCACAACAGACTGATATTTACTCAACACATCGATTCCAAGGATGCAATCAAAATCTGACATATCTAACACAATCAAATCAGCATGTAGCCCATACTCAGTCTCAAACTGAATAGCACAATTAGACACACTCTGACAAGTCATCACAGTAGTTCCCATGGGTGTCGAAACATCAAGAGGCATCAACAGTGGAGACGAGCATATATGATACTGATCAATAAAAGCTTGTGCAATAAAAGAATGTGATGCACCAGTATCAATCAACAGAAAAGAAGGATAAGTAAACAAAGTACACTTACCCGCTATCACAGTATCAGGAGCTGCCTCTGCTTCCTCCCTGTTCAGTGCATACACCTGAGCCTGAGGTGGTCCTGTCCTCTGTCCTCCACCAGACTTGTGGTACACCCTGTGGTCTCTGTTGTACTGTATTTTCTGACATTGGTCCTCTCCTCTGTTGTCCACCCACTTGAGGACAATCACGGATCACATGTCCTGGTTTCCCACAACGGAAACAAACCACCGTATCAAACTGTGGACAATTTCTTTGATAATGTGGCCCTCCACATTTAAAACATTGTAATCCTCGTCCACTACTACTACTACTGCCTTGGGATTGCCCCTTAGCTCTTCGGTCATCCCCTTTCCGTGGTCCAAAACGTTTCCCACTAAACCTAGATGAAGATGCACCACCTCGTGGTGATTTAAATGGTTCTCCTCTAGGTCTCATACTTTCAGATGTAGGTGGTTGGGCTTGTCCAACATCTTTATATACCCCTACGGCAATCTCAGCCATCTCGGCTCTAGTCAACGCTTCTTCATATGATGTAGGGTTATTGGACATTACCCTATCAAATAATTCAGGCCTCAACCCTTTCACAAACTGTCTGATCTTTGCTTTTGTGTTTACAGCGATATGTGGCACATACCGGAGCAAAGAAGAATAGTGCACAGCATAATCAGATACTGTCATTGATCCCTGTCTCAAATTTGTAAATTCATCCTCTTTCCTCTGCCTTGCAGCAACAGAGAAATAATGCTCAAGGAACTTTGTTCTAAACACATCCCAGTTCACTGTCTGTCCTTGAGCCCTCAACTCAAGCACTGTGGACTTCCACCACATCATAGCTTTCTTAGCTAACTCGAATTTAGCTAAGCGTAACCAAGCAGTCTTGGCACACGGTGCTGATACAAATATCCACGCGTTCCAGCCACTCCTCTGCTAGTTCCCCTGATTCAGTCCCCTCAAACCTGGGTGGCTGATAACTCAGAAATTGCGTCAAAATCAATTCTCCAGGCAACAGTACCTGTTCTACTGGCCCTTGCTCAATCGGTGGTGGTGGCACAGGCGCCATCCTCACACTCGCATTGCCACTCAGGGCATCCTTAACATCCTCATGATACCCTCTGTCTGTCATAGCTATAGATCAAGGGTTAACAATAACATTCACAATTATATAACATGTTAGAATAACATCATAGTCCAAATCCTGACATGATATTAACATTCTCAACATGTTTTCAAGTGTTTAGGTAACTCCCTAAGACACTTCCACTACCCTTGTTCACCCCGTTCTCGAACCACTGCTTTGATACCACTAATGTGGGGTCCTCTTTACTTAATCCATTATGTATCAATTAAGCATACATACGTGAGTCTGAATTAAGTAAAAACATGCACTGATTAAGAGTATCTTACTAGTTAAGTTGTTACAAAACCTAACCAACTATACATCACATGTACAAACAAAAACCTACTACAAGATAACTCCTAAGCAGTGGTTCAGCTCGCAGCGGAAAATGACTCACATCCCGTCTCCCCACGTCTATGAGTCCCTACAGAAACATTCACACAATGAGTATAGAGAACAATTATCTCAGTGCAATATCAAAACACAATATTAATATCAATGATAAAGCACAATAAATCATCTAACGTGAATGTTCTGTATCATGCATCCACAAATGCACTATGTCATGACATGTCTCAACAATTACCCTATTATCACGAGCCCCATATGATATGCCTATTCAGCTCAATATGTCAGTGGAACCACATCACATCTTCATATTAGCAGCACATATCATAGTACCATACTCATCTGTGATAATAGCCAGAGCATATACCCACACCAGGCGTATATCTCTCAAGCCAAAGCATATGTAGTATATCTATCGTGGCAATGATCCCAGCCAAAGCATATACCACACCAGGCATATCTATCAAGGCACTGATCTTACCAAAGCATATACACATATCTATCAAGGCATCCATCCCAATCATATGAAATCCATGTATGCACATGCATATGATACTACCAATCATATGACACAAAGATACTATAAATCATATGATACCAAAACCATAACATCATCATCACATCATATCTATACTCCGTACGTCAACACGTACCTGTCGTGCAATGCAAAAGATGTAAATCAGGCGTCAATGTCTAACCGCCTCGTTGTCCTGTCCCCTGTGATGATGCTACAACAATGCCAATAATATATCATGTTATAATAGGCATTACAATCAAACTCAACAAAATATAACATTTTTTTCAAAACCTAACCATGGCGATCGATCTCATGCTTTGAGGCGATCGATTGCCTAACGTTTTGATCTTCGGCGATCGATCTCCTAATTTCAAGCGATCGATCGCCTCTCCTTTGAAAAACCTACTGCCTCAAGGCGATCGATTGCCTACTTTGAAGCGATCGATCGCTCAAACACCGACTTACCCATGTTTAGCCATAGGCGATCGATTGCCTAAAACGCAGCGATCGATCGCCTCCTCTGTTTCAGAAAACAAACATGGCGATTTTCAACCTTCTTCATGGTATTTCTTACACAATTCATTTCCTATCCTTTAACCACAGTTCATGAAAACCTTAGGATCATATAAACATGTTTCTAAGATTATAGCATCAATATCTTGGCATAAAAATCAAGTTATGATTTGACATATGAATACTTGATATGCCAATGCACATACTTCATTTACCAACTACACAATTC
Organism: Haberlea rhodopensis; assembly: GCA_907163345.1. NCBI lineage: Eukaryota > Viridiplantae > Streptophyta > Magnoliopsida > Lamiales > Gesneriaceae > Haberlea > Haberlea rhodopensis. The sequence continues at coordinate 143,052 of CAJQUN010000520.1, read as the reverse complement.
AAGTTCAAAACTATAAATTCCTTACCAATATTGTATAAATTCACTTCACTTCACTTCCTAGCTCAATTCTCAAATGAATTCCAAGCTTAAACCAAGAGGAACTTCAAAGAGTTGGAGAGGAGCTTGTGTAGGATTTTTGTAGGTGTGATTTGGTGTAGTGTGAGCTTATCAAGCTAATTTTCTTTTTAATAGCAGCTCATCCAAACTCACATGTACATGAAACTCAAACTCACATGTACATCCCCTCACATCTCCTCAAATGTAGGTTAAATGCACATCAAGGTGATATGCCATATGTTTCATTCATTGACATATATCAATTTATACTTGTATTAATTCATCCTTGGTCAACCCGAACCCAAGTCATATCATATCGAAATTAGTCATAATAACGATATAATCATATCACACGTGTATAAAACAAATCGAGGCATTACAATTCTCCCCACTCATTGAATTTCGTACTCGAAATTGCATATACAAACCTCATAATACATGCTTCATATAAGAACATATAAGAGATATGGAACATAAGAAACATGTATAAATCACATATCAACATACCAGAAAATAAATCCGGATACCGTTGCATCATATGCTGCTCTGTCTCCCACGTTGCCTCTTCGACACCCCGTCTGTCCCACTGTACCTTAACCATAGGAATCACTTTATTACGCAACCTGCGTTCAGCTCGATCCAAGATCATAACCGGTCGTTCCTCATACGACACATCTGTATCCAACTGTACATCAGGTAGCTGTAATACATGACTCGGATCTGGTTCATATTTCCTCAACAGTGAAACATGAAAAACATCATGAATACTACTCAATGCCGGCGGTAGTGCCAAGCGATATGCCAACGTACCAATACGTTGTAACACCTCATACGGACCAACATACCGTGGAGACAATTTTCCACGCTTACCAAACCGTACTACACCTTTAAAAGGTGAGATTTTCAAGAACACACGGTCACCAACTTGAAATTCAAGTGGTCTACATCGCTTATTGGCATACGCAGCCTGTCTGTCCTGAGCAGCTTTAAGTTTCAATCTAATTAACTTCACTTTCTCTTCCATGTCATGAATCATATCCGGTCCATGTAAGGAAGACTGATCCACATCATCCCAATATAATGGCGATCTACATCGTCGCCCATACAAAACCTCAAATGGTGCCATCTGTATACTAGACTAATAACTGTTGTTATATGAAAATTCCACTAATGGCAACGACTCTTGCCAAGAGGTATCAAACTCTAATACACAGGCACGCAACATATCCTCAAGCGTCTGTATCGTATGCTCTGTTTGTCCATCTGTCTGAGGATGATATGTTGTACTCAACCGCACTTCAGTTCCCAACGCTGTTTGTAACCCTTCCCAGAAATGAGAAGTAAATCTTGGATCCCTATCCGATACAATGGAAACTGGAATACCATGTAATCTCACTACATGTTGAATGTACAACTGTGCCATTCTCAGATATGTAAACGTCATACAATATGGCACGAAATGAGATACTTTGGTGAGTCGATCAACGATCACCCAAATAGCATCGCAACCAGAAGACGTCCGTGGCAAATGAGTCACAAAATCCATCGTGATATGTTCCCATTTCCACTGAGGAATTTCCAAACTATGTAATTCACCTCCTGGTCTTTGTCTTTCCGCTTTCACTTGTTGACATATCAAACATCATTTCACAAAGCTCAATACATCCTGTTTCATACGTTTCCACCAAAATTGTGTACGTAAATCATGATTACATTTTCTTCCCTCCAGGATGTATACTGTATCTACTACAATGAGCACGTTGTAGTAGTTCTTGGCGTAGTCCCAACGCAGCAGGTACTACCCAACAGTTTCTTTACTTCAAAGTTCCATCATTGGTCAGTACAAATTGAGATGTTTGTCCTTGACTTATCCTTTCCTTCCACTGTTGTACTTCATCATCCGTCAATTGTGCCGTTCTGATTTTCTCAAAAATGTCGGGTTCAACCAACAATGTTGATACCCGTACTGGCACTATTTCCACATCAAAATCATAACCCAAAGTACAACAAGAAGTCATCAATGCGGATAAATGAATCATCTCATCAGCTGTATGATGTACTTTTTGACTCAAGGCATCTGCTGTAAGATTAGCTTTTCCTGGATGATATTCAATCTCACAATCATAATCTTTCAACAGATCCATCCATCTCCTTTGCCTCATATTCAACTCCGCTTGAGTGAATAGAAATTTTAGACTCTTATGATCTGTGTATATGGTAAACGACGTACCATATAAATAATGTCGCCATATTTTCAAGGCAAAAACAATAGCAGCCAATTCCAGATCATGTACTGGATATTTCATTTCATGTGGCTTCAACTGTCGTGATGCATAAGCCACTACATGTTTGTCCTGCATCAATACACAACCCAAACCAAGTAAAGATGCATCAGTATATAATGCAAACCTGTCATGCTCCGATGGAATGATCAAGACTGGAGCTGTAGTCAATCGATGTTTCAATTCCTGAAAACTACGCTCACAAGTCTCTGACCATCGAAACGGTACTCCTTTCTGTGTCAAGTGTGTCAATGGCTTGGCAATCGCTGAAAATCCTTCAACAAACCGTCTATAATATCCAGCCAGACCCAAGAAACTACGAATCTCTGGCACAGAAGTAGGTGCTGACCAATTCAACATTGCTTCCACTTTCTTTGGATCAACTGATATACCTTCCTCTGAAATTACATGCCCCAAAAAGCCGACACTAGTCAACCAAAACTCACACTTACTGAGTTTGGCATACAACTGATGTGTCCTCAACAATTGCAATACCATATGCAAATGTTGAACATGTTCTGCATCACTCTGCGAATAAATCAGTATATCATCGATAAAGACAATGACAAATCGATCAAGGTATTCCTGAAAAACCCGGTTCATTAAACTCATAAAGACAGCTGGAGCATTTGTCACTCCAAATGGCATTACCAGAAACTCATAATGTCCATAACGAGTCCTGAATGCTGTCTTCTGTATATCTCCTTCCCTCACACGTATTTGATGATATCCTGACCTCAAATCAATCTTAGAATAAATCCTTGATCCCTGCAACTGATCAAACAAATCATCAATACGAGGAAGAGGATATTTATTCTTAATTGTTACCTTGTTCAATTGTCTATAGTCAATACACAATCTCATTGTCCCATCCTTTTTCTTAACAAATAAGACCGGAGCACCCCAAGGCGATACACTAGGACGTATGTACCCCTTGTCCAATAAGTCTTGCAATTGAGTTTTCAACTCTTTCAATTCAGTTGGTGCCATCCGATAAGGAGCTCGTGAAATTGCAGAAGTACCCGGTATCAAATCAATACCAAATTCCACTTCTCGACTCGGTGGGAATCCAGGTATCTCATCTGGAAACACATCCGCATATTCTGCAACCATTGGTATCTCCTCCACTTTCCTTTCTCTTTTATGTTCATTTACATCAAGGGCATAAATCAAATAACCCGTATGTCCACGTTCTAACAAACGCGACATTCGGATTGCTGATATCAAAGGAATCTTTGCCCTCGATCCCTGGCCATAGAAATACCATTGAGTTCCAGTATCAGACTGAAATCTCACAATCTTCTGACAACAATCCACAACAGACTGATATTTACTCAACACATCGATTCCAAGGATGCAATCAAAATCTGACATATCTAACACAATCAAATCAGCCTGTAGCCCATACTCAGTCTCAAACTGAATAGCACAATTAGACACACTCTGACAAGTCATCACAGTAGTTCCCATGGGTGTCGAAACATCAAGAGGCATCAACAGTGGAGACGAGCATATATGATACTGATCAATAAAGCGTGTGCAATAAAAGAATGTGATGCACCAGTATCAATCAACAGAAAAGAAGGATAAGTAAACAAAGTACACTTACCCGCTATCACAGTATCAGGAGCTGCCTCTGCTTCCTCCCTGTTCAGTGCATACACCTGAGCCTGAGGTGGTCCTGTCCTCTGTCCTCCACCAGACTTGTGGTACACCATGTGGTCTCTGTTGTACTGTATTTTCTGACATTGGTCCTCTCCTCTGTTGTCCACCCACTTGAGGACAATCACGGATCACATGTCCTGGTTTCCCACAACGGAAACAAACCACCATATCAAACTGTGGACAATTTCTTTGATAATGTGGCCCTCCACATTTAAAACATTGTAATCCTCGTCCACTACTACTACTACTGCCTTGGGATTGCCCCTTAGCTCTTCGGTCATCCCCTTTCCGTGGTCCAAAACGTTTCCCACTAAACCTAGATGAAGATGCACCACCTCGTGGTGATTTAAATGGTTCTCCTCTAGGTCTCATACTTTCAGATGTAGGTGGTTGGGCTTGTCCAACATCTTTATATACCCTACGGCAATCTCAGCCATCTCGGCTCTAGTCAACGCTTCTTCATATGATGTAGGGTTATTGGACATTACCCTATCAAATAATTCAGGCCTCAACCCTTTCACAAACTGTCTGATCTTTGCTTTTGTGTTTACAGCGATATGTGGCACATACCGGAGCAAAGAAGAATAGTGCACAGCATAATCAGATACTGTCATTGATCCCTGTCTCAAATTTGTAAATTCATCCTCTTTCCTCTGCCTTGCAGCAACAGAGAAATAATGCTCAAGGAACTTTGTTCTAAACACATCCCAGTTCACTGTCTGTCCTTGAGCCCTCAACTCAAGCACTGTGGACTTCCACCACATCATAGCTTTCTTAGCTAACTGGAATTCAGCTAAGCGTAACCAAGCAGTCTTGGCACACGGTACTGATACAAATATCTGTTCCACGCGTTCCAGCCACTCCTCTGCTAGTTCCCCTGATTCAGTCCCCTCAAACCTGGGTGGCTGATAACTCAGAAATTGCGTCAAAATCAATTCTCCAGGCAACAGTACCTGTTCTACTGGCCCTTGCTCAATCGGTGGTGGTGGCACAGGCGTCATCCTCACACTCGCATTGCCACTCAGGGCATCCCCAACATCCTCATGATACCCTCTGTCTGTCATAGCTATAGATCAAGGGTTAACAATAACATTCACAATTATATAACATGTTAGAATAACATCATAGTCCAAATCCTGACATGATATTAACATTCTCAACATGTTTTCAAGTGTTTAGGTAACTCCCTAAGACACTTCCACTACCCTTGTTCACCCCGTTCTCGAACCACTGCTTTGATACCACTAATGTGGGGTCCTCTTTACTTAATCCATTATGTATCAATTAAGCATACATACGTGAGTCTGAATTAAGTAAAAACATGCACTGATTAAGAGTATCTTACTAGTTAAGTTGTTACAAAACCTAACCAACTATACATCACATGTACAAACAAAAACCTACTACAAGATAACTCCTAAGCAGTGGTTCAGCTCGCAGCGGAAAATGACTCACATCCCGTCTCCCCACGTCTATGAGTCCCTACAGAAACATTCACACAATGAGTATAGAGAACAATTATCTCAGTGCAATATCAAAACACAATATTAATATCAATGATAAAGCACAATAAATCATCTAACGTGAATGTTCTGTATCATGCATCCACAAATGCACTATGTCATGACATGTCAACAATTACCCTATTATCACGAGCCCCATATGATATGCCTATTCAGCTCAATATGTCAGTGGAACCACATCACATCTTCATATTAGCAGCACATATCATAGTACCATACTCATCTGTGATAATAGCCAGAGCATATACCCACACCAGGCGTATATCTCTCAAGCCAAAGCATATGTAGTATATCTATCGTGGCAATGATCCCAGCCAAAGCATATACCACACCAGGCATATCTATCAAGGCACTGATCTTACCAAAGCATATACACATATCTATCAAGGCATCCATCCCAATCATATGAAATCCATGTATGCACATGCATATGATACTACCAATCATATGACACAAAGATACTATAAATCATATGATACCAAAACCATAACATCATCATCACATCATATCTATACTCCGTATGTCAACACGTACCTGTCGTGCAATGCAAAAGATGTAAATCAGGCGTCAATGTCTAACCGCCTCGTTGTCCTGTCCCCTGTGATGATGCTACAACAATGCCAATAATATATCATGTTATAATAGGCATTACAATCAAACTCAACAAAATATAACATTTTTTTCAAAACCTAACCATGGCGATCGATCGCATGCTTTGAGGCGATCGATTGCCTAACGTTTTGATCTTCGGCGATCGATCTCCTAATTTCAAGCGATCGGTCGCCTCTCCTTTGAAAAACCTACTGCCTCAAGGCGATCGATTGCCTACTTTGAAGCGATCGATCGCTCAAACACCGACTTACCCATGTTTAGCCATAGGCGATCGATTGCCTAAAACGCAGCGATCGATCGCCTCCTCTGTTTCAGAAAACAAACATGGCGATTTTCAACCTTCTTCATGGTATTTCTTACACAATTCATTTCCTATCCTTTAACCACAGTTCATGAAAACCTTAGGATCATATAAACATGTTTCTAAGATTATAGCATCAATATCTTGGCATAAAAAACAAGTTATGATTTGACATATGAATACTTGATATGCCAATGCACATACTTCATTTACCAACTACACAATTCAAGTTCAAAACTATAAATTCCTTACCAATATTGTATAAATTCACTTCACTTCACTTCCTAGCTCAATTCTCAAATGAATTCCAAGCTTAAACCAAGAGGAACTTCAAAGAGTTGGAGAGGAGCTTGTGTAGGATTTTTGTAGGTGTGATTTGGTGTAGTGTGAGCTTATCAAGCTAATTTTCTTTTTAATAGCAGCTCATCCAAACTCACATGTACATGAAACTCAAACTCACATGTACATCCCCTCACATCTCCTCAAATGTAGGTTAAATGCACATCAAGGTGATATGCCATATGTTTCATTCATTGACATATATCAATTTATACTTGTATTAATTCATCCTTGGTCAACCCGAACCCAAGTCATATCATATCGAAATTAGTCATAATAACGATATAATCATATCACACGTGTATAAAACAAATCGAGGCATTACAAGAATGGTATCCCCTTTTGAGTCAATTGAGTCAGCGGCTTAGCAATCTTAGCAAATCCTTCGACGAAGCGTCGATAATAACCTGCCAAACCAAGAAAACTCTGAATCTCAGGCACAGAAGTGGGTGCAGCCCACTCCATCACAGCCTCAATCTTCCTGGGATCCACCGATATCCCACTGCTAGATATGACATGCCCCAGAAACACTACACTGCTCAACCAGAACTCACATTTGCTGAGCTTGGCATATAACTGATGATCTCTGAGGATCTGGAGCACTGTCCTCAAATGTTTCACGTGCTCTTCCTCACTCCGGGAGTAGATGAGTATGTCATCAATAAACACAATGACGAACTGATCCAGATAGGTTTGGAACACCCTGTTCATCAAGCTCATAAAGACAGCCAGGGCGTTCGTCACACCGAACGGCATCACTAAGAACTCGTAGTGCCCATACCGAGTCCGAAATGCTGTCTTCTGCACATCCTCCTCCTGACCCGTATCTGGTGGTATCCGGATCTCAAATCAATCTTGCTATACAACTTCGTGCCTTGCAACTGATCAAATAAATCATCAATCCTTGGAAGAGGATACTTGTTCTTTACCGTGGCCTTATTCAGTTGCCGGTAATCTACGCACAAACGCATCGAGCCATCCTTCTTTTTCACAAAAAGAACCGGTTCACCCCAAGGCGATACGCTAGGGCGTATATATCTTTGTCAAGGAGTTCCTGTAGTTGCTCCTTCAACTCCCTTAACTCTGCTGGTGCCATCCTGTAAGGGGCACGAGAAATAGCGGATGTCCCCGGTAATAACTCAATCCCAAACTCGACTTCCCTAGCCGGTGGGAATCCTGGAATCTCCTCCGGAAACACATCAGCAAATTCTGCTACCACTGGTACATCCTCAACTCTTAACTCTTTACCCTTCCCTGACGTGTCCATGGCATAGATAAGATAGCCCATGTGTCCACGTTCCAATAACTGGGACATCTTGATTGCCGAAATCAACGGAATCTTCGCACGAAAAATCTACCACTGCCTGATATCTGTTCAGAATGTCGATGCCCACAATGCAGAAAAATTCTGACATACCCAAAACAATCAAATCTGTCTTTATCTCATTGCCCTCAAAATAAATGAGGCAGTCCATCAGAAACTGATCGGCAACAACGTTTCTTCCCGTGGGTGTCGAGACCAATAGAGACGTGGGCAACGGAGACGTGCACATACGATGTCTTGCCACAAAATCTACAGACACAAAGGAGTGTGAAGCACATGTGTCTATCAAAATAAAGGCCGATTATGTAAATAAAAGGCACGTACCAGCTATCACCTCCTCTGGAGCTGCATCGGCCTGCTCCCTAGTCAATGCATAGACCTGTCCCTGAGGTTGCCCCATCGGCTGTCCTCCCATATGTCGAGGCACCATCGGTTGCCTCTGTTGTACCGTCCCACTAGAAAACCTCCCTCGACCTTCCCTAAGATCCATCTGTCCTTCCCGATTGGGACAACGCTGAGCAATGTGGCCCGGCTTGCCACATATATAGCACGCAGAACAATCCCGCATCAAATGCGGCCTCCGCAAAAGTGGCACTTAACATCCCCAACTCTACTAGCTTGAGTTGGTCCCCCAAAAGTAGATGCACCACCCCTCTGGTCCCCTTGCTTCCGGTTATCCGGCCGCTTTCCGCTAAACCGGGAAAAAGAAGAAGTCCCTCTTGACTTAAAAGATCCTCCCCGGGGCCTCAGATTCTCAGATGTAGATCTTTGTGATGGAACTGGTGAGGGTACGGCTTCAGGATAAGCACTCACACCTATCTCTGCCAACTCCGCTCTAACAAGCGCATCATCAAAAGTTGTCCCGTTGTTGGAAATAACCCGGTCAAATAGTTTCGGTCGCAGTCCCTTCAGAAAGTGCCTCATCTTGGCATGTCCATTTGTTGCAATATGGGGAACATACCTCAACAATGATGAGTAGTGCATGGCATAGCCCGAGACTGTCATGTTCCCTTGCTTCAGATTGGTAAATTCATCCTCCTTAGTTTTCCTAGCCGCAGCAGAGAAGTACCGGTTTAGAAACCGGGTTCTAAATAAGGTCCAGTCAATCACCATACCTTGGGCCCTCAACTCCATTACAATCGTCTTCCACCACATAGAAGACTTCTTCGCTAGTTGGAACTCCGTCAACCTCAGCCATGCCGTCCTAGCACAAGGAGCGGACACAAATATCTGTTCCAGTCTCTCTAGCCACTCTTCGGCCTCTTCTCCTGTCTCTGTCCCCTCAAACGTGGGCGGGTGGAAGGTCAGAAACTGAGTCAGACTAAGCTCCCCTGGCAATAACAACTGAGCAACCGGCTCCATGCCCACAGCAGGTGGAGGTAAAGGATTTGTCTGACCGATGCTAGCATTTACACTTCCAATGTCACCCACCTCTTCATTGAGGTTCCCCAAATTCATAGCCGCCATGCTGTAACACAAGGGTTAACAACAATTCCAAACAATATATATGTTATGTCGTTAGATAACATGAACAATAATAAGCATGTTAGTATAACAATTTATACACCAATATGCACCACATGCATAAACATGCCCAAATATAAACGCTTAGCCAACCATGCTAAGGCTATCCTTCACTCGTTCCCGGGTTCTCTAACCACTGCTCTGATACCACTAATGTAAGGACCCTAGTTCCTTAAGTGTGGATTTAAGGCGTAATAGAGCTAAACATGCATCTAAGAATATAAAGTTCGTGTTGATGCCTTGAGCCGTTAAGATTACAGGCCAAAATAAAATTTCCAAAAGGGATTAATTACATTACCAATCAATTGAATGCTAATCCTATAGTTTTACACTACTCCTAGAGTAGAGACTATACAAAAGAATTAAGCCTGCTACGCCAAAAGCACTCCTCACTGGCTCACCGCATCAACCCGCCTTAGCCCGTCCGCCCAAAAGTACCTACAGGAACAACCCCAAAACCATGAGCATGTATATAAATCATATTCACAATAATATGATTGTAATTCAAATGCATGAACCGTAAATGCGATTCACTTCCTGTATTTAATACATATAAAAGCTCCATTGGTTGTCCCTGTACCACAATCATAATCAATGGATTATAATACCAATAATGTATGTCATGACATGCACTCATTCCATGTATACCAATGGCCAGTTCCAGTTTAATTATATCAGTGGCATAATACCCCTCGCGTTTACATGACAGCGACATTAATACCCCTCGCTTCGACATATTAACGGCATAATATCCCTCGCAACAATATGACAACGGCATTATCCTTCGCTTCGACATATTTGAGGCAAATATTCTTCATCGCTATAATATGACAGTGGCAAGTATTCTATCATCGCTTCGACATGAAGGCGGCAAGTATTCTTCATCACTGGAATATAATCTCGACTCACAATCACATGCACCAAGGCATCCAATATACACATGCAACCATAATGCATATACAAACCATGTATGCAACCATAATGCATAACTAAGACCATGTATGCAACCATAATGCATAACCAATTCAAAGCGTAATAAATATGTTTTACCGTCCGATGCTCGTACGTCTCACTACGTACCTTAGTCCCAAAATGTGTTGTGTCGTGGACTTTATCTCCTAAGCTCTGTGGCCACCTGGGATGGTTCTACACATTCACACAAACCAATATTAGGAGCCAATAATAGTCCAATACCAAAAATTCCACAAAAATAACCAAAAACACAAATTTTGGTGTCTCGCGATCGATCGCCATCAAGCCCCGATCGATCGCGAGACTACACTGCCAAAGCCAACGAAAAATTCCAATCCGCGATCGATCACTGAGTTTGTGCCGATCGATCGTGGCTTCGCCGATCGATCGCGCCAAACTCGCGATCGATCGCGGAAGCTTGCTGGTGCCTCCCCGGTGCTCGCGATCGATCGGGAGAATGTCCCGATCGATCGTGGAAGTCTGAACTCGCGATTTTTGGGCACTATTCACACTTCTTCCTCCCCAATCCAAACCAATTCAAAAACCAATAAACCAACAATACCAAAACACCATAAAACTTCAAAACACACTTCAATACTACCAAAAATCCAACACCCAACCAAAAAAACTAATACCAACCCAACAAACCCATTTTAAAACAACCAAAACCATTCCAAATCAACTCAAACTCCAAACAAATACAACAAGGAGGTATCCATACCTCTAATGGGTTCTAAATCTCACCAAGAACCTCACAAATGAAGCTTTTGCAAAGATTTGCCTTCCCACTTTTGCCAAAAATCAAAAATGGGGTTTGGGGTTAGGGTTGGGAGAGAAATTTGGGGATTGTAAGGAGTGATGGGGTGAAGGGGGTTTAAATGGGTTAATAAAAATTGCACCCCAACAATTACCATGATGTATAAAATACCCCAACATGATATTTTAAAAGCATTTCACCAAAATGCATCAAAACCCCAGTAAAAACCATGCTTACCAAATAATTATCAATTACCATAATCAAACTATAATAACCCCCAATATCCCAACATGCATAACATGCACCCCGAAATGCACCACCGGGTCACTCATACCATGTGACTAAGCATTTCACCAAGATAATTAATTCCAACACATATATTAATTATCACCATAAATAATCACATAAACATAATTAATGCCCAAATCGTAATTAATTTTCGGGGATATCACAGCTTAAGAGATTTATCTTGATATTTTAGAGGTTTCTTTAATTCGTTTTAAGGACTGTGTACTAGCACAGATCGATAATGCAACAATCAGAAAGACACAGACCGGTCCGAACTTTCAGACCGATCTCTGTCAAATCTGATATTATCCTATGATCTGCCTGTTCAGTTACAACCAGTCTTTAACATAGTAATTGTTTAAACATCCCGGACTGATCGAATTTTAACCGCCTTATCTCTCTCTCATCATGTCCGTATATTTTGAATTGCTTAAATATCAGTCATCGAGTTACAGACACGTGTCCTATCTCTCCTATTTAGCGGGCTGTACATCTCACTCACATTTCACTTTTTTTTACGACTTACTGCTGTCTGTTTATAATTTTCAAATCTTTGAATTCTCTCTGCATTCTTCATACATACTCAAATGGCCACTATCACTCACAACTCTCTATCTATTGAGTTCGATGAAATTTACAGGGCTGAAGATCCCGAAATGGTTTCAATGTTCAAATCCTTGGAATCCTAAGGATTAAGGAACTTTCTGGAATGTGGGACGGTGGTTTACGAGTCAGGGAAAATCTTTCGATATTTCTCAGACAACGCTGTCAAAGACCTTTGGTCTTCCTAACACCGGTCTGACTTACTTTGGCCACATCTCATGCCACTCTCACCAATCTTCAGGGCAAAGTATCCATTTTTGGCCAAAAACTGCAGCCATCCTTCAAGAAGAAAGAAATGTTGTTTCATTTTCAAGTCCTCTGTGACATTGTTGGCAAGCCACTGTTGGGTAAAGCTGGAAGCTATGACGCCGTAACCGCCAAAAAATTCCGGGACATGGCTGCTATCCACTCCGGACAGAAAATGAACTGGTCTGTTATCTTGTTTGGAGTCCTACTAGAAACAGTCATTGCATCCAAACAGGCTGTCTGCTTGTTGTTCCTCTCAGCAAGCTCTTGGAGACAATGGACATCGAGCTTGGGAAGCCGTCTGCACTCAACCCCTTCAAGATTCTCAACCCCAAGGGTTTGGCCTTACTTAAATCCAAAGGTGCTCCACCCACTCCCTCTGATCTGGTGACTGTAAAGATTGAACGGGGACATGAACAGGCTGCTGCTAGAAAACCTAGAGTCAAGTGCAAACTGACAGTCCAGACTGACTCAGAGGAAACTCGGTCTGCCTCTGCTCCTTCATCTCCAGCCAAACCTCCTCCAAAGAAGCCAAGAACCCAGATCACCAAGCCTCTGTCGACCTTAAATATCAAACACCTATCTACCTTGCCCTCCACAAAAGCCACCCCTGCAACCCAAACTCCAACTCAACCTTCAAAAACTCAACCTTCAATAGCTCCACCCACTGTACCCAGGGTCACCATCCGAGTCCCTTCCACTACCCCTGTGGTCAAGGGAAATGTTATCAAAGACTTAGGGGACTACACCCAATCAGGATTAAGCCCTCGTCTACCATTGGCAAAGGCAAGGCAGTCCTAGTTGAGCCCCTCTCTTCAAAACCCAAGTCAGCCGCTCAAACCGCAATTGACATCACCATGGAAGATGTTGAAGACAAAGTTAAGGAGCTTACTGTGGTGTTCGATGAATGGGTTGAATACAGAACGATCAACCAATTTGGTCTGTTCTTCGGCAAGCTCAAGAGGCTCCACAAAATGGAATAAGAAGTCCTTAAAGGGACAGAAACTGATGACGTACGGATTGCGGTGCATCGCAAAGAATTATTCCAGGCTAATCACGGGCTCAGACTAGCAAACCTACTCATTACAGCCAAAAAGGCGAACTTTGATGCCAACACTCCGACTGCCAAAGATGACGGTGCTGTCATTGCTCAGCTGGAGATGGATATTCGTACTCTTCACATGGCTGGTCATTTTCAACGATAGAAGCTCAATATATCCACTCCCATTCCCAGCCCAGATCACCCCTCTGCGAGCAAGATTGTGGCAGAACCATTCTTTGAGCCAGTTACTTCTGATACAGCGGAGCAGCCACTGACCAATGCTCCGTCTGCAGCAGAGACTGAAGCCATGGATGTCTTTCTGGACTATCCCACAACTTCCATCCCTCTGGCGTCCTCCGTCTCCCATATTCAGCACAGTCCAAAAGACACACCTCCGAAAGTTGTCTCACCAGACTCCGTCGATCCGGATCTCGTGGTGTCAACAATTGTTGCAGCTTTACAGGATGAGGAGCCTACCAAACCTATCACTCCTCCAGATCAGTCTGCTGAAGATTTGGCGATTATGGAAGAATTCTATACGGACTTAGTTACTTTGATCCAATCTGATACACGCCAATCTGATGTCTCTTCACTCGTACCAATTGAAGCAGAGGTTGATCCGACTGTGTCACCTTCTGATCACTCTCCGGACCATTTACCTGTTGAAGCCTCATCTCTGGCCAAATCTCTTCAACACCTCTCTGATAACTGTCTCTTTCTCTCTCAACGAGTCAGAGAAGTTCATCAGAGTCAAAGGACTACACACTTGGATTTTGAATCCTTCAGAGAAAAGATGACGGCTAGCATAAGCGGTATTCAGCGCCGATTGAATGACCTGTTCTCTCAGCAAGCTTCATATAAAAACAGCCTGAGAAAAGAACAGATCGAGCTGGCCACTAAAGTTTGGATTTCCGTCGCCAAGTCCCTTATTGCTCAAGACACTCGTCTGGATGCTATCTGCGCTCAGCTCACACAGATCGTAGATTTCCTTCAGGAGATTGCTGCTGACAAAAAGGGGGAAAAGTATAAGGATTTCAAGTCAGCTCAACAGTCCTCAGCAAAGAAATAGATGTCTATTTGAATCAGACATGTAAATGTACCTATCAGATTCTTCTTCAATAAAACCAAAGTCTTTCAGTCACTTATCTAAGTCTTATTCATTTATTTTGAATAGTTCATTTATTTTGAACAAAATGACTTAATCGATCCGAACTACAACTTTCAGTGTTCATTTATTTTGAACAAGAAGACTAAATTGATCTGCAAGAATATTATTCAAAGCTCTTTAAAAGACTGAATAAGAAGACATAGAAGCTAGGTTTTGTCATCATCAAAAAGGGGGAATTTGTTAGTTCCGAATTTTAAAGATGACAAAACAGATCAGACCGATCAAGCCGTAAAAGCATGTCAAAGCATATCACACTGATATGGTCTATTGCAAAATCAGAACGGATCGATGTAAACCAGTCTGACCAGATCGAAGCACGAGATCAGCTCAATAAAGATCATATCAGAGCAGACAAGGTTGGATAAGTGTGATGCCCCGAAATTAATTAATGGTAACCTGGACATTAATTATGTTTATATGATGAGTTATTACGATGATTAAGTTATGTGTGGAAATGAAGAATTAACATGATTTAAGGATGTTGATTTTTATTATGAGGATGATATGGATTTAATGATGTTGATTGCATTTTATAAATGCTTACCATGTTGATGTATTTTATATACATCATGTTAATTATTGGGGTACAAGTTAAATAAAAGGATTTGATATTTAACCCACCATTCTTACCTCACTTCACACTTTACACTCAATTCCCAAAATCACTTTCCCAAACCCCCTTTCCCCTCATTTTCGATTTTAGCCCTAAAGGTGGGAAGGAATTCTTGTAAAAGCTTCATTCTTGAACTTCTTGGTAAGATTTAGTGCCTATGATGTTTATATATCACTTATGGATGTTGTTGAAGTGTTGATTGAGTTTTTGAAGGGTTTTAAAAAGGGTTTGAAATGGGTTTGTTTGAGTTAGTGTGATTCCTTGTGGGATGTTGGATTTTTAGTGGTTTTATGATGTGTGTTGAAGGTTTTAATTGTTTTAATGTTTATGAGTTGTTGGTATAAATGTTGGTTGAAGTTGGTGTAGGATTTAATGCTCAAAAATGGAGAAATCTCGTGTCTGCGCGAGGCGATCGATCGCCTGAAATGAGGCGACCGATCGCCTATGGACAGTAGCCAAAATGCAGGGCAGGCGATCGATCGCCTTAAAAGAGGCGACCGATCGCCGAGAGGCAGTAGCCAATTCAAAGGGTAGGCGATCGATCGCCATGTTTGGCGCGATCGATCGCCGAGAAGAAGAAATTGAGGCGATCGATCGCCTCAGCGAAGCGATCGATCGCCAGCTGCGAAATTTTGAAAATGTTGATTTTTGTTGAATTTTTGGTATCGGGTTATTGTTTAACTTCTAATATTGAATTGTATGGTTGTGTAGAACCATCCCAGGCACCAACACCCTCAAGGAGATAAAGTTCCACAATTTCTCCTCCTTTTGGAATTAAGGTACGTAAGAAACGTACGAGCATCATACGGTAACATATTCCTAAACTATGACCTTGCATTAATTGCATGAGTAATTATGATGATGATTATGATGACTATGATGAATAAGTCTATGATGATAATGTTGTGATAAACAAAGATGATATGATGTTACGATGACAATTATGATAAGATGATGATGTTTATAAGATGATGACGCATGTTTGACTATGCTACTTAGAATGGTTGAATGTCCGGTGACTATTATGGGCAAGCGAGGAAGGTCTTGCCGCTCATATAACGGAGCGATGGGGTACATCCGCTATCAAGGTGTAGCGATGGGTATCATCCGCTGAGCGATGGGGTACATCCGCTATCAAGGTGTAGCGATGGGTATCATCCGCTGAATAAGAGATACATCCGCTATCAAGGCGTAGCGATGGGTATCATAAGATGTGTTATGTCGAGCGAGGGGGGCCAATTGTGCCGCTGTCATAATAGCACCCGGATAGTCCCATTTCTAATTAACGTGGATTATTGTGAGCTTTTATACGAAGTATGATGTTAATCATTCATGTCTTGAACTAATGACTATATGCGTAATTATGACACAGGGACAACCAAGGAAGGATAGTACTATTAAACAGGAAGTATATGTTATCAATTATTTCCATGCATTATTTATATGCCATTAACTCATGATGTTAAGTAATGATGTACATGCTCACGATGGGTTGTTCCTGTAGGTACACTTTTGGATCGAGACTAAGGGTCGGGTTGAGATGGTGAGCTAAAGGAGCATAAGAAGATAGATACAGGATTTTTGTTAGCCTTAACATTCATTTTGGGGAATGTAATTAACTAACTATTGAAGTTTCATCTTGGCCTGTAATTACATTAAGCTCACATAACAACCAGAACTCTAAGATGTCTCTAATACATGTTTAGTTCATAATACGCTATTAATATGATGTTAAGGTAGGAAGACCCTACAATAAGCTTCGTTCTTCAGTCCGAATCATTAACGGCTATTTATTGAAGCATTTAATGATGTAATTAATGATGATAAAGACCAAGGACTAAAGATTACCTTAAAAGGTAAGAAGACAAAGAAGAGCCTACCTGACAGACGCCGAAAGCACAGACCAGAATGGAAAGTGCCTAAAAGAATAAGACTGAAGCTTGTTCAGAGGTTGAACAGAGTCAAGAGTTTCACAGAAAGGAAATAATGTCATTGGTATAAGCAACTATATAAGGATGCAACTAAAGAGCTCAAAGTACCGACTGATCAATCAAGAAACGAAAAGAAAACAAAAACAGCACAAGCTTACAAGTCCAGATATTCTTGAGCCGAACTGCTAAAAGTTTTCATAAGAACAGCATATTGTAATATTTGATCGTCGTAGGATCATTGTGTGCATAGACAAAATCAGTCTGTCTTTTGTATTTATACTAAAATTGAAGAGTGAGATTCTATTGTAACTGTCAGACAGTTTGTGTCTGAACAGATCGAGAGACTAGGAGTTTCAGTCTGGTAGTGGGATCAATCCAGCTGAATCGGGATTGTACAAGTGGTTGTATTACTCAAAATCTTCTAGTGTATCCTTCCTTAATTGGAAGAAGGGGAGACGTAGAAGGATTACACCACCTTCGAACTTCCAGAAACATATCCTGTCTATTCTCATTTTGTACTGAGCCATCAACCCGTTCTTACTAGTCAAGAATAGACCGTTCCGCACTTTTATATTCAGTGGTCTGTTCTGCTTAGAGTTTGATTAAGAAATAGATTTCACTCAGTAACACGAGAGAAATCAATAAGGATTAATTTTAAAGGAGTGTTCATTCACCCCCCCCCCCCCCCATCTAAACACTCCGGACCGATCCTAAATGAAATTTGCCTTAACTATAACTGCTGGTTTTACTGGCCAACTAAAAGCTTGGTGGGACTTTGGTCTCTCTGAAGAGGCTAGAGCACAAATTATTAATTCTGTAAAAACAGAACTCAATAATAATATTCCTATGCAATTTGCTAACGGAGTAGATACCCTTATCTACACTATTGCAAAACATTTCTTAGGAAAAACAACTCTACAACTTGAATATAATCAAGAACAATTAATCCGTTTGAAATGTCCGACTTTGTCACATTTTAAATGGTATAAAGATGTTTTCTTCTCTAAAATCTTTACAAGGGAAGATTGCAATCTTAACGAAAGAAAAATTCTTATCTGGATTACCTTACTTATTCTCCGAGAGATTAAAAGAAAGGTTAAAAGGAGATAACATGGGGAATACTATTCCATGGGAACAATATACTTATGGAGATCTTACTTCAGAAGTTATAAGAGAAGGAATCTCTTTGTAATGAATTAAGACTTCATAAACAAATTAAAAGAGAGAAATCTTCAGGAAGAAGAGATCTAGGAGATTTTTGTGAACAAATTGGTTTCACTCCTTTAAAAGAATACATAGACTAAAACGTTCCAAATCAAGATATTATAAATATAAAAAATGGAAGAATAGAGAAAATAGGGAGAATAAAGAGAAATCTAATTATTTTCCTAAAAATGAAAAATATACTAAATAATTTATTCCTCGAAACAGAAAAGATAAATCTAAAGAGATTTATTGCTGGAAATGCCATAAGCCAGGACATTACGCTAATAAGTGTAAAACAAAATAAAAAATAAATGAATTATCAATAGACGATGAATTAAAGAATTCTTTGATGAGAAGAATGATATCTGATTCTGAATCACAGTCAGAAGATAATTCTCAGCATACATCTGAAGATGATAGTTGTGATGAACAATGTAATTATTACAAAACACTTTGTCAAAGAAATGGTCTTTGTGTTCTTAATAAAGAAGAAAATATAATTCTCGATCTAATAGATCAAACAGAAGATCCGATTGTCAAAAGAAAGATAATTGAAAATTATCTAGACATTCGAAACAAAATGAAAGACTTCAGAATAATAATTCTAAGAGTCAAATCAAAGAACCAGTGGAATATAATCTACATGATATCCTAAAAAGAGGAAGACAAAACGAAACTAAAATTGAAGTTTCTACAAATGATTTAAAAAGAGAAATTAATATTCTTAAAAAAGAAATACAAGAATTAAAATCTAGGGTTACATTTTTAGAATGTTCTGACTCTAAAAATAATGACGAATCAGAAAAAGAAGTGACTAATGAGTTAGGAAATCTAACATATTTAAATATGATAGATAGAGTAATAACTCATAAATGGTACATCAAAATCCTTATTATTGTTCATAAGGAATATTCTTTATCTGCCATAGCTATGGTAGATTCTGGTGCAGATTTAAACTGCATACATGAAGGGTTAATACCCTCAAGATATTTTGAAAAGACAACTGAAATACTAAATGCTGCAGATGGAAGAAAACTTTTGGTTAATTATAAATTATCAAATACTGCAGTATGTAATAAAGGAATTTGTCTTGAAATGCCATTCATAATGGTTAAAAATCTTTCACACGATGTTATTCTTGGAAAACCATTTCTACATATGCTATATCCTATAAGTAGTAAAGATAGTGATGGTATAACAAGTCAGATTAGTGGTCATGAGATAATATTCTCTTTTATCACTAAACCAAGGTATCATGAGGTTAATAATCTCAAAACGAAGATCAAAAGACAAGAAATGTTTCTTAACTCTTTATCAGAAGAGGTTAAATATTCTGTTATTGATGAAAGGCTAAAGAGTCTGGAGATACAAAATAGAATAAAGATTCTTCAAGAAAAAATAGAAAAAGAAATATGCTCGGAAATTCCTAATGCCTTCTGGGAAAGGAATAAACATATTATTACACTTCCTTATATTAAAGCATTCAAGGAAGAACAGATTCCAACAAAGGCTAGACCTATAGCTATGGGACCAAAGCACCTCGAAATATGTAAGAAAGAAATTGATGATCTCTTAAAGAAAAAATTAATAAGAGAAACTAAAAGTCCTTGGAGCTGTCCAGCTTTCTATGTAGAAAATGTTGAAGAATTAGAAAGAGGAGTTCCAAGACTAGTAATAAATTATAAACCTTTAAATAAGTTTCTACAATGGATAAGACATCATATTCCGAATAAAAAGGATCTTTTAAGTAGATTATACTCTGCTAAGATTATGTCTAAATTTGACATGAAATCAGGATTTTGGCAAATTCAAATTGCTGAAAAGGATAAGTATAAGACAACATTTACGGTTCCTTTCGGACACTACGAATGGAATGTAATGCCTTTTGGGCTTAAGAATGCTCCATCAGAATTTCAAAAAATAATGAATGATATTTTTAATGCTTATTCAGCATTTATAATTGTCTATATAGATGATGTTCTAATTTTCTCTACAGATATAGAACAACACTTTAAACATCTTAATATATTTCTTAAAGTTGTCACTCAAGCTGGTCTTGTAGTGTCACAAAGAAAAATAAAACTTTTCAAACAAAGATAAGATTCTTAGGACATGAAATTGTTCATGGCACAATATTCAGAAACCTTAGTTCGTTTTACTTCTGGTACTTGGAGAGGAGCCAGAACAAATTATTCTACAATCAAAAAGGAAATTTTAGCAATAATACTTTGCATTCAAAAATTCGAAGCAGATTTAATAAATCAAAAATTTCTGCTAAGAATTTACTGTAAATCTGCTAAAGATGTTATTGAAAAGGATGTTAAAAATTAACATCAAAACAAATATTTGCGAGATGGCAGGGAATTTTATCTGTCTTTGATTTTGATATTGAGTTTATTAAAGGATCTTGTAATTCATTACCAGATTTCTTAACTCGTGAATTTTTGCAGGAAACACATGAATAAACAAATAGGAATGTTCTCATTTCCCAAGACTTATAAGTCTCTGGCTTCTACCTCTAAAAAAGAGATACAAAAAGAAAAACAAAAAGAAGTTCCTAAAGAGGAACAATTGAGAGATGATGCATATGCAATAGCCATCGAAGCTACTGTGGCTAAAGAATTTATTTATCCTTATATCCATATTTCAACATTATGGATTATGCCAATTGAAGACAAAGATCTAAGTCTTCAACCTAATGAGGTTGCATCATTTTACATGAAGAATTTCACCACACCAGCTTTATATCCTAAAGATTTTGTGTTCTATCAGGATATACTTGTTCATACCGGATCAGTCATTTTTGCCCCTACAGAGAGGGAAGCAGGTGAATGGGCATACTCAAAAGCCATTATTAAACGAATCATCACCGCTAATATGTGGGAAGGCGATTTGCATAGAAACAAAGAAATTTCTGGAACTAAATGCAGTTTCACATACTTTGACTATATTCATGCCTGGGAAGGAGCATTCTGCTATGATAACAGGCAACGAAAATTTAGTTGGTGGATTCAATTTCAACTCACCCCTGAAATCACTAATTTTCCAAAGTGGTTCTTACAATGGTTTATCAATTGGGGACTCCATCCTTTCATTCTTTCTGATAATGTCAGGACTACATATGAACAATTTACTGCACGAAATATTTCTGCAAATTATCCCATTTTACTATTCACTACCATATATCAGGTACCATGGATCGTCAGGTGGGAACCTTTCATTGCCACCGGAGAACTCTCTAAAAAAGAAATTGCTACATGTTGCATTCTTTATTTAGGAAGAAAAATATTAATCAAATGGTGGGAAAATTTTGAATTTTTTAACAATTCCAAATTTTATGTTAAAGGACTAATTAGTCTTGACAAACCTAGGACCGATACACCATCTACATCTAAATCCACAGATGTTTCTGATCTTTTAAAGGATCTGCTCTCCACTACTCCTAAACAAGAAATCAAGAAACAATTATTGGCCCTCATCAATGACTTTGACGATTTCGAGATACAACGCAATCTTCACCTACTAGCCCTACACGTACTGATGCTTCAATGCCAGACGGACAAGACCCGTTTGAATTTTAAAAATGGGGGAAGGACCACCACTATGGAAAAACGATAGTAGAATCAAGCATCTTTAAAAGATGACAAAGACGTAAAGAAAAAAGATGAGATAATGGAGCATCTCTCAACAGTGATGTGATATAAAGATGGCATCTGTCAACAATGACCTGACAACCACTATCCAATAAAGAATATTGGACCACTCACCCACTACCGTAATGGAGCATCCACTACCACCCACTACGGAAGGAATCTTGGACCACTACACCTAATGGGTAATGGCTCATCCACTACTAGAAGACTCCTCAGCCTCTATATAAGGACGGCATTGAAGACATTGTTAGACAGAAGCAGTATACAAGTTAAATAACTCCAGTATAATATTACTCTCTGTACGATCTTGATAATATTCAAGTCCTTCTGTTGTGAATTAATTTTAAGTTCATAGTTTGTATAAGTGTGTACTATTATATATTTGTAATATATTTCCTTTATTATAATATATTATATTTTTTTTATGCTTCGCTTGTGTTTTACTCTTTGCTTGAGAATTCCCCCTGCTTCCACCATTTGGTATCAGAGCCATTTACTTTCTACATAGCAGGTTTACTACAAGGCGTCTATTGGCCACTTACTGTAACTTTCTTTTAGATTTATTTCGAGTTATCTCTCTGTAGAGTCTTGTGAAAGTTCATACTGCCTAGGTGTTTATACTTGCGTTGGTCAGCCGTGAAAATCCGTTTGTCAGCCGTGAAGCCGAATAACTGGCGTGAGGTGGTCCCGGTGGTGGTCCCGGATTTATAAACATTGAAATCAGTAGAAAACAGGATTGAGATAATATGGAGAGATTTTCAAGATCTAGGTCGAGAAGATCTTTTAGTGAAGAAGCTAGTAGTAGTAGTAGTAGCTATAATAGTAGAAATAATAAAGAAATAATTATAAATGAAAATTTCAAAAAAAGTTTAGATAACTGGTCTTTACCTTCGTCTTCTTCGTCTAGTATATAGATCTGAAGGTAGTGTTAATTTTAATTATAATTATGATATTAAAACCATGACAAATATTGCTAAAAGCAATATGGTAATTCCTAAAACAATCTCTTGGAATCAGGTTAAGTTACCTAAGACATGGGATTTAGAAGAAATTCTAGAATATCCAGACAGAGATGTTGAAATCAGATTCTCAAAAGATAGAGTCACTCGCTTAAGTATAAATTCTTCAAATCACTTAAGCTTAGGAAGTATTTCTAATAGAAGAAATTCTGAGTCAGAACCTAAAATAATAGGTCTTAAGATTAATGATGAAGGAGTTAGTCACCCAACATCTAAAGTTCAAGTTCCTTCAACAATTAATCCTGACTCACCAACAGCTTTCGATATGGGTTATGATCCCGATCCAAGCGTGTATAATATAAGCGCTTTAACACAAGATTTAGATTTTCCTTTTGACGGAGAAATTAAAGAATCGTTTTATTCTTTAGATAACTGTCAAAAGCGAAAATGGTTTTTCTTCAAAGAAGAAAAGGAACAATTAATGTGGTTTAAAAAATATAAATATTTTTTACAAAACGCCGGGGAAGAGGTAGACTTCTTTTATTTTATTGAAAGAAACTATAAACTTCAAAGGAAAAATTTCCTAACTTTGAAACTGAATTATCACCCGTAGATTCTATTTGCCAAGATTTTATATCAAAGAATGGAACGGTGATAAGAATATACATCCTCCTGAACAAAATCTTACAATCAAGATAAGGGATGAAGAAGTTATGGTTTCGCCATATAAAGAGACTTCTAATGTAGAAGTTATTGCAGAACAAAATAATTTTACCAATTTAGCCCTAAAAACAATTGGAAAACAGCTAACTAGGGTTGAACAGAAGATCTCTAATAGAGAGATTGTTGAAGATAGTTTTACAGATGATAAAATTCTCTTTAAGACTAGAAATGAAAAGCCTGATCTTAAAACAGGAACTAGTTCAGACATAATGGAAGAACTAGTCAAAAGATTACAAAAAATTGGAATTAATGAAAAGTATACTTCTCCTTTCAAAAGAGAAGTAGATACTGATATTGAAAGCACTAATGAAGATAACAGTTCCTCATCTGAAGATCAAAATAATTTTGATGAAAACATTAGTGACTTAGAAACAATGTTCTTAAAAGAACAAGAGGTTGAAAATCAACAGAATAATCAAGTAAATAAAATTACTTCTTTCAAAAGAGAACTTCCTTTAAAAAGGAATGTTCCACATTACTATCCACGACCAACACCAGTGGATGTTCAATTAAAAGAAAAATCTTCTTATGATTATGCTCAGTTCAGCGGAGATAACATCTGTGAATGGAACATAGATGGTATGGCTGAGTATCAAGTTAGAACCATATTACAATATATGGCTATGTTTGCTACAGCAGCCAGGATTAAGGGAACAGCTGATAGAGAAATTGCCTTAACTATAACTGCTGGTTTTACTGGCCAACTAAAAGGTTGTTGGGACTTTGGTCTCTCTGAAGAGGCTAGAGCACAAATTATTAATTCTGTAAAAACAGAACTCAATAATAATATTCCTATGCAATTTGCTAACGGAGTAGATACCCTTATATACACTATTGCAAAACATTTCTTAGGAAAAACAACTCTACAACTTGAAAATAATCAAGAACAATTAATCCGTTTGAAATGTCCGACTTTGTCACATTTTAAATGGTATAAAGATGTTTCTTCTCGAAAATCTTTACAAGGGAAGATTGCAATCTTAACTTCTGGAAAGAAAAATTCATATCTGGATTACCTTACTTATTCTCTGAGAGATTAAAAGAAAAGGAGATAACATAGGGAATACTATTCCATGGGAACAATATGCTTATGGAGATCTTACTTCAGAAGCTATAAGAGAAGGAATCTCTATTTGTAATGAATTAAGACTTCATAAACAAATTAAAAGAGAGAAATCTTCAGGAAGAAGAGATCTAGGAGATTTTTGTGAACAAATTGGTTTCACTCCTTTAAAAGAAATACATAGACTAAAACGTTCCAAATCAAGATATTATAAATATAAAAAATGGAAGAATAGAGAAAATAGGGAGAATAAAGAGAAATCTAATTATTTTCCTAAAAATGAAAAATATACTAAATAATTTATTCCTCGAAACAGAAAAGATAAATCTAAAGAGATTTATTGCTGGAAATGCCATAAGCCAGGATATTAAGCTAATAAGTGTACAACAAAACAAAAAATAAATGAATTATCAATAGATGATGAATTAAAGAATTCTTTGATGAGAATAATGATATCTGATTCTGAATCACAGTCAGAAGATAATTCTCAACATACATCTGAAGATGATAGTTGTGATGAACAATGTAATTATTACAAAACACTTTGTCAAAGAAATGGTCTTTGTGTTCTTAATAAAGAAGAAAATATAATTCTCGATCTAATAGATCAAACAGAAGATCCGATTGTCAAAAGAAAGATAATTGAAAATTATCTAGACATTCGAATAAAAATGAAAGACTTCAGAATAATAGTTCTAAGAGTCAAATCAAAGAACCAGTGGAATATAATCTAAATGATATCCTAAAAAGAGGAAGACAAAACGAAACTAAAATTGAAGTTTCTATAAATGATTTAAAAAGAGAAATTAATATTCTTAAAAAAAATACAAAAATTAAAATCTAGAGTTACATTTTTAGAATGTTCTGACTCTAAAAATAATGACGAATCAGAAAAAGAAGAGACTAATGAGTTAGGAAATCTAACATATTTAAATATGATAGATAGAGTAATAACTCATAAATGGTACATCAAAATCCTTATTATTGTTCATAAGGAATATTCTTTATCTGCCATAGCTATGGTAGATTCTGGTGCAGATTTAAACTGCATAAATGAAGGGTTAATACCCTCAAGATATTTTGAAAAGACAGCTGAAATACTAAATGCTGCAGATGGAAGAAAACTTTTGGTTAATTATAAATTATCAAATACTGCAATATGTAATAAAGGAATTTGTCTTGAAATTCCATTCATAATGGTTAAAAATCTTTCACACGATGTTATTCTTGGAAATCCATTTCTACATATGCTATATCCTATAAGTAGTATAGATAGTGATGGTATAACAAGTCAGATTAGTGGTCATTAGATAATATTCTCTTTTATCACTAAACCAAGGTCTCATGAGGTTAATAATCTCAAAACGAAGATCAAAAGAAAAGAAAAGAAAAGTTTCTTAACTCTTTATCAGAAGAGGTTAAGTGTTCTGTTATTGATGAAAGGCTAAAGAGTCTGGAGGTACAAAGAAGAATAAATTTCTTCAAGAAATAATAGAAAAAGAAATATGCTCCAAAATTCCTAAAAGGAATAAACATATTATTACACTTCCTTATATTAAAGAATTCAAGGAAGAACAGATTCCAACAAAGGCTAGACCTATAGCTATGGGGCCAAAGCACCTCGAAATATGTAAGAAAGAAATTGATGATCTCTTAAAGAAAAAATTAATAAGAGAATCTAAAAGTCCTTGGAGCTGTCCAGCTTTCTATGTAGAAAATGCTGCAGAATTAGAAAGAGGAGTCCCAAGACTAGTAATAAATTATAAACCTTTAAATAAGGTTCTACAATGGATAAGACATCATATTCCAAATAAAAAGGATCTTTTAAGTAGATTATACTCTGCTAAGATTATGTCTAAATTTGACATGAAATCAGGATTTTGGCAAAGTCAAATTGCTGAAAAGGATAAGTATAAGACAACATTTACGATTCCTTTCGGACACTACGAATGTAATGTAATGCCTTTTGGGCTTAAGAATGCTCCATCAGAATTTCAAAAAACAATGAATAATATTTTTAATGCTTATTCAGCATTTATAATTGTCTATATAGATGATGTTCTAATTTTCTCTACAGATATAGAACAACACTTAAACATCTTAATATATTTCTTAAAGTTGTCACTCAAGCTGGTCTTGTAGTGTCACAAAGAAAAATAAAACTTTTTCAAACAAAGATAAGATTCATAGGACATGAAATTGTTCATGGCACAATATTTCCTATAGATAGAGCAATAATATTTGCTGATAAATTTCCAGATAGAATTATTGATAAAAATCAATTACAAAGATTTTCAGGAGACATACTCGAATATTTACACGAAATTGAAGTTTATCAAAAAATCAAAAAACTTACGTCATTTATGTATTATTATATTTTAATACCAATTTTGTAGTACTTTAATACCGATTTTATATTCACTTAAAACCAACTTTGAACATAGTTAATACTGGAAAATTGTTGAATAATATCAATTTCAAACCAAGAAATAAAGTAGTTTAAATTGTACAATTACATGTTTTTATGTATTATTATATTTTAATACCAATATTGTACTATTCAATACCGATTTTAAATGGACTTAATGCCAACTTTGTACATAGTTAATACTGGAAAAGTGTTGAATAATATCAATTTCAAACCAAGAAATAAAGTAGTTTAAATTGTACAATTACATGTTTTTATGTATTATTATATTTTAATACCAATATTGTACTAATTTAATACCAATTTTATATGAACTTAATATCAACTTTGTACATAGTTAATACTAGAAAAGTACTGAATATTACAAATTTTAAATAAAATAATTAGTTTTAATTTGTACAATTACATATTTTTATGTATTATTATATTTTAATACCATTTAATATCAATTTTAAATGGACTTAATACCAACTATGTACATTGTAATAATGGAAAAGTGTTGTATTTCAAACCAAAAAATAAAATATAAAAAATTTATACAAAGTCTGTAATTGTGAAAATTTCTCAAAAACATCTTCCAACCAAGAAAATGATGTACTAACAAAAACTCGAATATTCACACGAAATCGAAATTAATCAATAAATGAAACAAAAACATCCGTAATAGTTAAAATTTCTCAAAATCTTCTTCCAACCAAGAAAATAAGTACTCAAGACACATACCAAAATATTCGCACGAAATCGAAATTTATCAAAAAATAGAAAAAAACGTTCATAATTGTGAAAATTGCTCAAATACTTCTTACAACCAAGAAAATGATGTATATAAGACACTTACTCGAATATTTACACGAAATTGAAGTTTATCAAAAAATCAAAAAACTTACGTCATTTATGTATTATTATATTTTAATACCAATTTTGTAGTACTTTAATACCGATTTTATATTCACTTAAAACAAACTTTGAACATTGTTAATACTGGAAAAGTGTTGAATAATATCAATTTCAAACCAAAAAATAAAGTAGTTTAAATTGTACAATTACATGTTTTTATGTATTATTATATTTTAATACCAATTTTGTAGTACTTTAATACCGATTTTATATTCACTTAAAACAAACTTTGAACATTGTTAATACTGGAAAAGTGTTGAATAATATCAATTTCAAACCAAAAAATAAAGTAGTTTAAATTGTACAATTACATGTTTTTATGTATTATTATATTTTAATACCAATATTGTACTATTCAATACCGATTTTAAATGGACTTAATGCCAACTTTGTACATAGTTAATACTGGAAAAGTGTTGAATAATACCAATTTCTAACCAAAAAATTAAATAGTTTTAATTTGTACAATTACATGTTTTTATGTACTATTATATTTTAATATCAAGTTTGTACTAATTTAATACCAATTTTATATGAACTTAATATCAACTTTGTACATAGTTAATACTAGAAAAGTACTAAATAATACAAATTTTAAATACAATAATTAGTTTTAATTTGTACAATTGCATATTTTTATGTATTATTATATCTTAATACCATTTAATATCAATTTTAAATGGACTTAATACCAACTATGTACATTGTAATAATGGAAAAAGTGTTGTATTTCAAACCAAAAAATAAAATATAAAAAATTTATACAAAGTCTGTAATTGTGAAAATTTCTCAAAAACATCTTCCAACCAAGAAAATGATGTACTAACAAAAACTCGAATATTCACACGAAATCAAAATTAATCAATAAATGAAACAAAAACATCCGTAATAGTTAAAATTTCTCAAAATCTTCTTCCAACCAAGAAAATTAAGTACTCAAGACACATACCAAAATATTCGTACGAAATCGAAATTTATCAAAAAATAGAAAAAAACGTTCATAATTGTGAAAATTGCTCAAATACTTCTTACAACCAAGAAAATGATGTATACAAGACACTTACTCGAATATTTACACGAAATTGAAGTTTATCAAAAAATCAAAAAACTTACGTCATTTATGTATTATTATATTTTTATACCAAATTTGTACTACTTTAATACCGATTTTATATTCACTTAAAACCAACTTTGAACATAGTTAATACTGGAAAAGTGTTGAATAATATCAATTTCAAACCAAAAAATAAAGTAGTTTTAAATTGCACAATTACATGTTTTTATATATTATTATATTTTAATACCAATATTGTACTATTCAATACCGATTTTAAATGGACTTAATGCCAACTTTGTACATAGTTAATACTGGAAAAGTGTTGAATAATACCAATTTCTAAGAAAAAATTAAATAGTTTTAATTTGTACAATTACATGTTTTTAATGTACTATTATATTTTAATATCAAGTTTGTACTAATTTAATACCAATTTTATGAACTTAATATCAACTTTGTACATAGTTAATACTAGAAAAGTACTGAATAATACAAATTTTAAATAAAATAATTAGTTTTAATTTGTACAACTACATATTTTTATGTATTATTATATTTTAATACCATTTAATATCAAATTTAAATGGACTTAATACCAACTATGTACATTGTAATAATGGAAAAGTGTTGTATTTCAAACCAAAATATAAAATATAAAAAATTTATACAAAGTCTGTAATTGTGAAAATTTCTCAAAAACTTCTTCCAACCAAGAAAACGATGTACTAACAAAAACTCGAATATTCACACGAAATCGAAATTAATCAATAAATGAAACAAAACATCCGTAATAGTTAAAATTTCTCAAAATCTTCTTACAACCAAGAAAATTAAGTACTCAAGACACATAACAAAATATTCGCACGAAATCGAAATTTATCAAAAAATAGAAAAAAAAGTCCATAATTGTGAAAATTGCTCAAATACTTCTTACAACCAAGAAAATGATGTATATAAGACACTTACTCGAATATTTACACGAAATTGAAGTTTATCAAAAAATCAAAAAACTTACGTCATTTATGTATTATTATATTTTAATACCAATTTTGTACTACTTTAATACCGATTTTATATTCACTTAAAACCAACTTTGAACATAGTTAATACTGGAAAAGTGTTGAATAATATCAATTTCAAACCAAAAAATAAAGTAGTTTTAAATTGTACAATTACATGTTTTTATGTATTATTATATTTTAATACCAATATTGTACTATTCAATACCGATTTTAAATGGATTTAATGCCAACTTTGTACATAGTTAATACTGGAAAAGTGTTGAATAATACCAATTTCTAACCAAAAAATTAAATAGTTTTAATTTGTACAATTACATGTTTTTATGTACTATTATATTTTAATATCAAGTTTGTACTAATTTAATACCAATTTTATATTACTTAATATCAACTTTGTACATAGTTAATACTAGAAAAGTACTGAATAATACAAATTTTAAATAAAATAATTAGTTTTAATTTGTACAATTACATATTTTTATGTATTATTATATTTTAATACCATTTAATATCAATTTTAAATGGACTTAATACCAACTATGTACATTGTAATAATGGAAAAGTGTTGTATTTCAAACCAAAAAATATAATACGTTTAATTTATACAAAGTCTGTAATTGTGAAAATTTCTCAAAAACTTCTTCCAACCACGAAAATGATGTACTAACAAAAACTCGAATATTCACACGAAATCGAAATTAATCAATAAATGAAAAAAAAACATCCGTAATAGTTAAAATTTCTCAAAAATCTTCTTCCAACCAAGAAAATGATGTACTCAAGACATATATTCGAATATTCGCACGAAATCGAAATTTATAAAAAAACAAAAAAAAAACGTCCGTAAATGTGAAAATTTCTCAAAAACTTCTTCCAACCAAGACAATGACGTACAAAAAACATATAGTCGAATATTCACACGAAATCAAATTTTATAAAAAAATTATAAAACTTACGTCATTTGTGAAAATTTTAAAAACCTTCTTCGAACCAAGAAAATTATGTACTCAAGACACATATTCGAATATTCGCACGAAATCGAAATTTATCAAAAAAAATGAAAAAACGTATGTAATTGTGAAAATTTCTCAAAACCTTGTTCCAACAAAGAAAATGTTGTACTCAAGACATATATTCGAATATCCGCACGAAATCAAAGTTTATCAAAAAAACGTCCGTAAATGTGAATTTCTCAAAAATGTCTTCCGACCAAGAAAATTATGTACTCAAAACACATACTCGAATATTCGCAAGAAATCGAAATTTATCAATAAATGAAAAAAACATCCGTAATTGTTAAATTTCACAAAAATTTCTTCCAACCAAGAAAATGATGTACTCAAGACATATATTCGAATATTCGCACGCAATCGAAATTTATCAAAAAATCAAAAAAACATCCGTAAATGTGAAAAATTCTCAAAAACTACTTCCAACCAAGAAGACGACGTACTAAAAACATATATTCGAATACTCGCACGAAATCGAAATTTATAAAAAAAATCAAAAAACTCGCGTCATTTGAAAAAAATTCTCAAAACCTTCTTCGAACCAAGAAAATTATGTATTCAAGACACATACTCGTATATTCGCAAAAATCAAAATTTATAAAAAAAATCAAAAAAACGTGCGTCATTGTGCAAATTTCTCAAAAACTTCATCAGAAAAAGAAAATGATGTACTCAAGACAAATACTCAATATTGGCACGAAATCGAAATTTTTCAAAAAATGAAAAAATGTATGTTATTGTGAAAATTTCTCAAAACCATCTTCCAACCAAGAAATTTATGTACTCAAGACACAAACTCGAATATTCCCACGAAATGGAATTTATCAAAAAATCAAAAAACTTACATCATTTGTGAAAATTTCTCAAAACCTTCTTCCAACCAAGAAAATTATGTACTCAAGACACATACTCGAATATTCGCACGAAATAAAAGTTTATCAAAATATCAAAAAACGTCCGTAATTGTTAAAATTTCTCTAAAACTTTTCCAACCCAGAAAATGATGTATTCAAGACATAAACTCGAATATTCCCACGAAATCGAAATTTATTAAACATCAAAAAACATACATCATTTGTGAAAATTTCTCAAAAGCTTCATCTAACTAAGAAAACTATGTACTCAGGACATATACTCGAATATTCGCACGAAAGCTATATTTATAAAAAAAATAAAAAAAACTTACGTCATTTGAGAAAATTTCTCAAAACCTTCTTTCAACCAAGAAAATTATGTACTCAAGACACATACTCGAATATTCGCACGAAATAGAAAATTATCAAAATATCAAAAAACTTACGTCATTTGTGAAAATTTCTCAAAACCTTCTTCCAACCAAGAAAATTATGTATTCAAGACACATACTCGAATATTCGCACGAAATCAAAATTCATCCAAAAATAAAAAAAACTTCCCTAAATGTGAAAATTTCTCAAAAACTTCTTCCAACCACGAAAATGATGTACTCAAGATATATACTCGAATATTCGCACGAAATCAAAATTTATCAAAAAATCAAAAAACTTACGTCATTTGTGAAATTTCTCAAAAACTTCATCAGACTAAGAAAATTATGTTCTTAAGACATACTCGAATATTCACACGAAACTAAAATATATCAAAAAATGAAAAAAAGGTCTGTAATTGTGAAATTTTCTCAAAACCTTCTTCCAACAAAGAAAATTTTGTACTCAAGACACATACTCGAATATTCGAACGTAATCAAAATTTATCAAAAAATCAAAAAAACGTCCGTAATTGTTAAGATTTCTCAAAAACTTATTCAAACGAAGAAAATGATGTACTGAAGACATATACTTGAATATTCGCACGAAATCGAAATTTATCCAAAAATCAAAAAATTACGTCATTTGTGAAAATTTCTCAAAACTTTCTTCCAACCAAGAAAATCATATACTCAAGAGGCACTTACTTGAATATTTGCAGGAAATCAAAATTTATCAAAAAATAAAAAATACGTTCGTAATTATGAAAATTTCTCAAAAACTTCTTCCAACTAAGAAAATGATATACACAAGACATATGCTCGAATATTTGCATGAAATCAAAATATATCAAAAAATCAAAAAACTTACGTCATTTGAGAAAATTTCTCAACACCTTCTTCCAACCAAGAAAATTATGTACTCGAGACATATTCTCGAATACTCGCACGTAATCGAAATTTATCAAGAAAATCAAAAAACTTACGTAATTTGTGAAAACTTCTCAAAACCATCTTCCACCTAAGAAAATTATGTACTCAAGACACATACTCAAATATTCCCAGGAAATCTAAATTTATCAAAAAAGCGTACGTAATTGTGAAAATTTCTCTAAAACTTCATTCAAATAAGAAAATGATTTACTCAAGACATGTACTTGAATATTCGCACGAAATCGAAATTTATCAAAAAATTGAAAAACTTACGTCATATGAGTAATCTCTTAATTTTAATTTAAATGGCAGTTCCAAAAAAACGTACTTCTGTATAAAAAAAGCGTATTCGAAAAAACTTTTGGAAAAGGATGTTTTGTGAAAATTTCTCAAAACCTTCTTTCAACAAAGAAAATGATGTACTCAAGACACATAGTCGAATATTTGCACGAAATAGAAATTTGTCAAAAAATCAAAAAACTTACATAATTGTGAAAATTTCTCAAAACCTTCTTCCACCGAAGAAAATTATGTACTCAAGACACATAATATAATATTCGCAGGAAATCTAAATTTATCTAAAAATCAAAAAAACATCCATAATTGTGAAAATTTCTCAAAACTTCTTCAAACAAAGAAAATGATGTACACAAGACATGTGCTCGAGTATTCGCACAAAATCGAAATTTATCAAAAAATCAAAAAAGTTACGTCATTTGTGAAAATTTCTCAAAAACTTTCTTTCAACCAAGAAAATTATGTACTCAAGACATATACTCGAATATTAACGAGAAATAAAAATATATCAAAAATAAAAAAAGGCCGAAATTGTGAAAATTGCACAAAAACTTCTTCCAACAAAGAAAATGATTTACACAAGACACATGCTTGAGAAATTGCATGAAATCGAAATTTATCAAAAAATCAAAAAACTTGCGTCATTTGTGAAAATTTATCAAAAACTTTCTTTCAATAACCAAGAAATTATGTACTCAAAACGCATACT
Source organism: Haberlea rhodopensis (assembly GCA_907163345.1). Classification (NCBI taxonomy): domain Eukaryota; kingdom Viridiplantae; phylum Streptophyta; class Magnoliopsida; order Lamiales; family Gesneriaceae; genus Haberlea; species Haberlea rhodopensis. The sequence continues at coordinate 108,623 of CAJQUN010000520.1, read as the reverse complement.
CGAATATTCGCACGAAATTGAAATTTATCAAAAAATAAAAAAAAATACGTCCGTAATTGTGAAAATGGTTCAAAAGCTTCTTCCAAAAAAAAAATTATGTACAAGAGACATATACTCGAATATTCGCAGGAAATCAAAATTTATCAAAAAATAAAAAAAATGTCCGTAATTGTGAAAATTTCTCAAAACCTTCTCCCGACAAAGAAAATTAAGTAATCAAGACATATACTCGAATATTCGCACGAAGTCAAAATTTATCAAAAAATCAAAAAAACTTGCGAAATAGGTTAAAATTTCTCAAAACCTTCTTCCAACCAAAAAAATTATATACTAAAACACATACTCGAATATTAACTCGGAATTGAAATTTATCAAAAAATCAAAAAACGTCCGTAATTGTGAAAATTGCTAAAAAACTTCTTCCAACAAAGAAAATGACGTACTCAAAACATATACTCGAATATTCGCACGAAATCAGATTTATCAAAAAATAAAAAAACTTATGTAATTTCTGAAAATTTCTCAAAACTTTCTTCCAACAAAGAATATTATGTAGACAAGAACACATACTCGAATATGCTTACGAAATCGAAATTTATCAAAAAATAAAAAACTTACGTCATAATTGTTAAAATTTCTCAAAAATATCATCCAACCAAGAAAATGATGAAGTGAAGACATATACTCGAATATTTGCACGAAGAAATTTATCAAAAAACTTAAGTCATTTGTGAAAATTTCTCAAAACCTCTTTCAACCAAGAAAATTATGCACTCAAGACACATACTCGAATATTAGTACGAAAATAAAATTTATCAAGAAATCAAAAAAACGTCCATAATTGTCTAAAAAACATCATCCAACCAAGAAAATGATGTACTCAAAACATATACTCGAAATTCGAACGAAGTCGAAATTCATCAAAAAATCAAAAAAACTTACGTAGTTTCTGAAAATTTCTCAAAACTCTCTTCCAACCAAGAAATTTATGTACTCAAGAGAATATTCGTTTTAAATCAAAGTTAATGAAAAAATAACTAATAAACATCCGTAATTGTGAAAATTTCTCAAAAACTTTTTCCAACCAAGAAAATGATGTGCACAAGATATATATTCGAATATTCGCACTAAATCAAAATTTATCAAAAAATCAAAAACTTGCGTCATTTGTGAAATTTCTCAAAAACTTCAACCAACCAAGAAAATTATGTGCTCAATGCAATTACTTGAATACTTGCACGAAATCGAAATTTATCAAAAATAATCAAAAAAACTTACGTCGTTTGTGAAAATTTCTCAAAAACCTTCTTCCAACCAAGAAAATGATGTACTACTCAAAACATATTCTTGAATATTCACACGACATCAAAATTTATCAAAAAATCAAAAAAGCATACGTTATTATTGAAAATTTGTAAAAACCTTCTTCCAACCTAGAAAATTAAGTACTCAAGACACATACTCGAATATTCACACGAAATCAAAATTTATCAAAAAAATCAAAAACAACGTCCGTAATTGTGAAAATTGCTAAAAAACTTCTTCCAACAAAGAAAATGATGTACTCGAGACATATACTCGAATATTCACAAGAAATCAAAATTTATCAAAAAATAAAAAAAAAATTACGTGATTTGTGAAAATTTCTCAAAATCTTCTTCCACCCAAGAAAATTATGTACTCAAGGCACATAATCAAATATTCACAAGAAATCAAAATTTATCAAAAAATAAAAAAAAACTTACGTAATTGTGAAGTTTTTCAAAAACATCTTCCAACCAAGAGAATGATGTACACAAGACATATGCTCGAGTATTCGCACGAAATCGAAATTTATCAAAAAATCAAAAAAGTTACGCATTTTTTAAAATTTCTCAAAAACCTACTTACAACCACGAAATTATGTACTCAAGACAGACACATACTCGAATATTGGTACGAAATAGAAATTTATCAAAAAATAAAAAAAAACGTCCGTAATTGAGAAAATTGCTCAAAAACTTCTTCCAACTAAGAAAATGATGTACTCAAAACATATACTCGAATATTCGCACGTAATTGTGATTTATCCAAAAAGCAAAAAACTTACGTAATTGAAAATTTTGAAAACTCCCTTTCGAACCAAGAAAATTATGTACTCAAGACACATACTCAAATATTCGCACGAAATCGGAATACATCAAAAAAATTAAAAAAAACGTCCGTTATTGTAAAAATTACTCAAAACTACTTTCATCAAAGAAAATGATGTACTCAAAACACTTACTCGAATTCGCACGAAGTCGAAATTTATCAAAAAATCAAAAAACTTACGTCGTTTGTGAAAATTTATCAAAACATTCTTGCAACCAAAAAATTTATCTCGAATATTCTAACGAAATCGAACTTATCAAAAATAAAAAAAACGTCTGTAATTCTGAAAATTGTTCAAAAACTACTTCCTAGAAAGAAAATGATATACTCAAAACACTTACTCGAACATTTGCACGAAATCGAAATTTATCAAAAAAAAAAAACGTCTGTAATTGTGAAAATTTCTCAAATCCTTCTTCCAACAAAGAAAATTATGTACTCAAGACACATACTCGAATATTCGCACCAAATCTAAATTTATCAAAAAATAAAAAAATTCGTAATTATGAAAATTTCTCAAAAACTTCCTTCCAACCAAGAAAATAATGTATTCAAGACACATACCAAAATATTCGCACGAAATCGAAATATCAAAAAAATAAAGAAAACCGCCCGTAATTGTGAAAATTGCTCAAAAACTACTTACAACAAAGAAAATGATGTACTCAAAACACTTACTCGAATATTCGCACGAAATCAAAATTTATCAAAAAAAACAAAACGTACCTAATTGAGAAAATTGCTCAAAAACTTCTTCAACCAAGAAAATACTCAACGCATATATTCGAATATTCGCACGAAATTGAAATTTATCAAAAAATCAAAAAACTAACGTAATTTGATGTAAAAATTTCTCAAAAACTTCTTACAACCAAGAAATACAATTCGCACGAAATCAAAATTTATAAAAAAGTTAAAAAACTTACGTCATTTGTGAAAATTTTCTAAACTTTCTTCGAAAACCAAGAAAATTATGTACTCAAGACACATATTCGAATATTCGCACGAAATCGGAATATATCAAAAAAATTTAAAAAAAACGTCCGTAATTGTAAAAATTGCTCAAAAACTACTTTCATCAAAGAAAATGATGTACTCAAAACACTTACTGAAATATTCGCACGAAATTGAAATTTATCAAAAAATCAAAAAACTTACGTCGTTTGTGAAAATTTATCAAAACATTCTTGCAACCAAAAAAATTATGTACTCAAGACACATACTTGAATATTCTAACGAAATCGAAATTTATCAAAAAATCAAAAAAAGTCCGTAATTGTGAAAATTGTTCAAAAACTACTTCCCACAAAGAAAATGATATACTCAAAACACTTACTCGAACATTTGCACGAAATCGAAATTTATCAAAAAAATAATAAAAACGTCTGTAATTGTGAAAATTTCTCAAAACCTTCTTACAACAAAGAAAATTATATGTACTAAAGACACATACTCGAATATTCTCACCAAATCTAAGTTTATCAAAAAATAAAAAAAATCCATAATTATGAAAATTTCTCAAAAACTTCATGCAACTAAGAAAATTATGTATTCAAGACACATAACCCGAATATTCGCTTGAAATCTAAATTTATAAAAAAATTTCTCAAAAAACTTTATTCAACTAAGAAAATGATGTACTCAAAACATATACTCGAATATTCGCATGAAATCGAAATTTATCAAAAAATCAAAAAACTTACGTAATTGAAAATTTCACAAAAACTTCCTTCCAACCAAAAAAATTATGTACTCAAAACAAATACTCAAATATTAGCATGAAATCGAAATATATCAAAAAAATAAAAAAAACGTCCGTATTTTTGAAAATTGCTCAAAAGCTACTTCCAACAAAGAAAATTGTGTACTCAAAACACTTACTCGAATATTTGCACGAAATAGATATTTATCAAAAAAATAAAAATAAAAGTCTATGATTGTGAAAATTTCTCAAAACCTTCTTCCAACCAAGAAAATTATGTACTCAAAACACATACTCGAATATTCACACGAAATCGAAATTTATCAAAAAATCAAAAAACTTACTTCATTTGTGAAAATTTCTCAAAGCTTTCTTCCAAACAAGAAAATTAAGTACTCAAGACACATACCCGAATATTCGCACGAAATCGAAATTTATCACACAAAAAAAACGTCCATAATTGTGAAAATTGCTCAAATACTTCTTACAATCAAGAAAATGATGTACATAAGACATATACTCGATTATTATGTACGCAAGAAACTTACTCGAATATTTGCACGAAATCAAAATTTATTAAAAAATCAAAAAACTTACGTCATTTATGTATTATTATATTTTAATACCAATTTTGTACTACATTTACCGATTTTATATGGACTTAAAACCAACTTTGTACATAGTTAATACTGAGAAAGTGTTGAATAATACCAATTTCTAACCAAAAAACTAAATAGTTTTAATTTGTACAATTACATGTTTTAATGTATTATTATATTTTAATATCAATTTTGTACTAATTTAATACCAATTTTATATGGACTTAATATCAACTTTGTACATAGTTAATACTAGAAAAGTGCTGAATAATACCTATCAAAAAATCAAAAAAACTTCAATAATTGTTAAAATTCTCAAAACCTTCTTCCAACCAAGAAAATTATGTACTCAAGACACATACTCGAATATTCGAACGAAATTTATCAAAAAAATGAAAAAAATGTCAGTAATTGTGAAAATTTCTCAAACCTTATTCCAACCAAGAAAATTATGTACTCAAAACACAAAACTTGAATATTCGCACGAAATGAAAATTTATCAAAAAATCAAAAAACTTAATTTATTGTGAAAATTTCTGAAAATCGTCTTCCAACCAAAAAAATTTATGTGCTCAAGACACATACTCGAATATTCGCACGAAATTGAAATTATCAAAAAACATCCGTAATTGTTAAAATTTCTCAAAAACTTCTTCTAACCAAGAAAATAATGTACTCAAGACATATACACGAATATTCGCACGAAATCGAAATTTATCAAAAATCAAAAAACTTACATCATTTGTGAAAATTTCTCAAAAACTTCATCCAACAAAGAAAATTATGTACTCAAGACATATAATCGAATATCCGTGCGAAAGCTATATTTATCAAAAAATCAAAAAACTTACGTAATTTGTGAAAATTTCTCAAAACCTTCTTCCAACAAAGAAAATTATGTACTCAAGACACATACTCGAATATTCGCATGAAATCAAATTTATCAAATAATCAAAAAACTTACGTCATTTTGTGAAAATTTCTCAAAATCTTCTTCCAACCAAGAAAATTATGTACTCAAGACACATACTAGAATATTCACACAAAATCGTAATTTGACAAAAAATCAAAAAAAATATGTAATTGGTAAAATTTCTTAAAAACTTATTCCGATCAAGAAAATGATTTACACAAGACATACTAAAATATTCGCATGAAGTCAAAATTTAATAAAAATAAAAAAACTTACATCGTTTGTGAAAATTTATCATAACATTCTTCCAACAAAAAAAATTATCTACTCAAGACACATACTCGAATATTCTCAAGAAATCAAAATTTATCAAAAAATCAAAAAAACGTCCGTAATTGTGAAAATTGCTCAAAAACTACTTCCCACAAAGAAAATGATGTACTCAAAACCCTTACTCGAATATTCGCACGAAATCAAAATTTATCAAAAAAAATAAAAAAACGTTTGTAATTGTGAAAATTTCTCAAAACCCTCTTCCAACGAAGAAAATTATGTACTAAAGACACATAGTCGAATATTAGCACAAAATCTAAATTTATCAAAAATAAAAAACAATGTCCTTAATTGTGAAAATTGCCCAAAAACTTCTTGAAAACCATAAAATGATGTACATAAGACATATACTCGATTATTCACAGGAAATCGAAATTATCAGAAAATCAAAAAAGTTACGTAATTTGTGAAAATTTCTCAAAACCATCTTCCATTAAATAAAATTATGTACTCAAAACACATACTCAAATATTCGCAGGAAATGTAAATTTATCAGAAAATAAAAAACCTACCTAATTGTGAAAATTTCTCAAAAAGATCATTCAATTAAGAAAATGATGTACTCAAGACATATACTCGAATATTTGCACGAAATCAAAATTTATCAAAAAATCAAAAAAACTTACGTCATTTGTGAAAATTTCTATATAGACAATTATAAATGCTGAATAAGCATTAAAAATATCATTCATTATTTTTTGAAATTCTGATGGAGCATTCTTAAGCCCAAAAGGCATTACATTCCATTCGTAGTGTCCGAAAGGAACCGTAAATGCTGTCTTATACTTATCATTTTCAGCAATTTGAATTTGCCAAAATCCTGCATGTCAAATTTAGACATAATCTTAGCAGAGTATAATCTACTTAAAAGATCATTTTTATTCGGAATAGGATGTCTTATCCATTGTAGAACCTTATTTAAAGGTTTATAATTTATTACTAGTCTTGGAACTCCTCTTTCTAATTCTGCAGCATTTTCTACATAGAAAGCTGGACAGCTCCAAGGACTTTTAGATTCTCTAACTAATTTTTTCTTTAAGAGATCATCAATTTCTTTCTTACATATTTCGAGGTGCTTTGGCCCCATAGCTATAGGTCTAGCCTTTGTTGGAATCTGTTCTTCCTTGAATTCTTTAATATAAGGAAGTGTAATAATATGTTTATTCCTTTCCCAGAAGGCATTAGGAATTTCCGAGCATATTTCTTTTTATATTTTTTCTTGAAGAATCTTTATTATTCTTTGTATCTCTAGACTCTTTAGCATTTCATCAATAACAGAATATTTAACCTCTTTTGATAAAGAGTTAAGAAACTTTTCTTTTCTTTTGATCTTCGTTTTGAGATTATTAACCTCATGAGACCTTGGTTTAGTGATAAAAGAGAATATTATCTCATGACCACTAATCTGACTTGTTATACCATCACTATCTATACTACTTATAGGATATATCATATGTAGAAATGGATTTCCAAGAATAACATCGTGTGAAAGATTTTTAACCATTATGAATGGCATTTCAAGACAAATTCCTTTATTACATACTGCACTATTTGATAATTTATTATTAACCAAAAGTTTTCTTCCATCTGCAGCATTTAGTATTTCAGTTGTCTTTTCAAAATATCTTGAGGGTATTAACCCTTCATTTATGCAGTTTAATCTGCACCAGAATCTACCATAGCTATGGCAGATAAAGAATATTCCTTATGAACAATAATAAGGATTTTGATGTACCATTTATGAGTTATTACTCTATCTATCATATTTAAATATGTTAGATTTCCTAACTCATTAGTCTCTTCTTTTTCTGATTCGTCATTATTTTTAGAGTCAGAACATTCTAAAAATGTAACTCTAGATTTTAATTCTTGTATTTTTTTTAAGAATATTAAGTTCTCTTTTTAAATCATTTGTAGAAACTTCAATTTTATTTTCGTTTTGTCTTCCTCTTTTTAGGATATCATTTAGATTATATTCCACTGGTTCTTTGATTTGACTTTTAGAATTATTATTCTGAAGTCTTTCATTTTTGTTTCGAATGTCTAGATAATTTTCAATTATCTTTCTTTTGACAATCGGACCGTCTGTTTGATGTAAGGACCCCAAGCCCTTAAAACCTTGATTAGTGTATTAACCACTATGTGTGGTACATGCTTTCTATAAAATGTCAATCGGGAAGCTCTGATGATACTTAATCATTGCCTGTCAATAAAAGACTCATATGTTTGCCCTTTACCAACCCCTTGGTGCCACTTTTCACATTGTAAACTTTTACAAAAATTTGGGCAGAGTCTCCCCATAAATAGAGCTATCCCAAAACAGAGTACAACACATAACAAAATTCCCGGCCAGGGAACACATAATACTCAACAGAAAGCAGTAATACAAGTAGATTCCCAGCCAGGGAAGACACCACACATATGTCAACAAAAGTGGGTTCCAACACCCACATAATACACCAATGACTCTCATATCATTCTAGCAATTCAACCTAATTGCATGCAACCTTAAATGAAAGAGAGAAAGGCTCATGCCTTTATATACAATCCATATACAAGTATAATCGTGCTCACATGCGAGCATCATGAATATGAATATGTATAAATCCTCAGGTGTATATATATAGGTACTCTATACGATACCGTGCTCCATCAGGCCCTGGTACCACGATCCTGGGAGTACCTCAAATCAACAGCTCGAGCTCAGCTCCATAGCCATCGATGTACCTGTCCACCTGTCCCAACAGAGACAGCCCCCAACGGGGTGAGCATACCAATACACAAAATCCCATAATCATAATAATGAAATTCATAATTTACAACAAAGGTAAATGCTAATGAATTTTAAATGATACTCCCTGGATGGCAACATCCTCATCCGGGATTCCGTGTACTGTCCCTGTTCTCACAACATCAAACTCATCAAATCTCATAAATCAGTAAATCAACACATTGATTTACACATCGCATGCCTGATCCTCGAATATCAACATATAGTGATTACAAATTCATTAAACATGCAATTACAGATATCACAATATCTAATACTGATTTCACAACCTTGCTATCAATCACAGATAGCTCAAATGCCTTAGCATTTATTTTACCAATCCTTCATTATACTTAGACATCTCAAGTGTCTTATAATGAATACATGATTCTACGAACCTAGACATCTCAAATGTCTTACGAAGAATGCATGATTCTACAAACCTAGACATCTCAAATGTCTCATAATATAGTCATATAAACCCAGTACCCCATATATCATGCAAGAGTCATCCTACTCTAGTGTCACGCACGCTACAAGCGGCGATATCAAGATTTGGGTCATTCCTTGGCTATATCAACATGTATATATAACCATACGCAAAACATTCAATGCAATCAAAACACCTTATGCATTTCACATATATATAGTAATGCTCGTACGTCGCACGTACCTTAATCTCCGAAGTCCGAGCCAAGCCTTGCTCGAGTTCCATGCCCCGAGGAATGATGTGCTAACACGATAAATAATTCACAATTATTTACGAACACGCAACCTATGCTCAAGCACACCCATATCCCTCACAACATTGTCAATACACGACAATTATCCTCTTAAAAGACCCGGGGCAGGGTACATGCAGGGAAGGAATAAATGAGACAATCGAAATTTGTTCAAGAATGCCCTACAAAAATCGAACCTTAATCTCACAATTTCGAACCCAATTAAATACCATAATTCATCTAAAATGTCAATTAATCAATCCATAGCATGAATAATCATCCCACATGCCAAACCCCCAAATTCGAAATCCAAAGCCCTAATTTCGAATCCAATTCTTCAATTCCGAACACAATCAAGCATTATAATGCGTCAACAACATGAATTAATCAATCCATAACAAGAATCACCACAACCCTTCCAAAACCCCCAAAATTTCGAAATCCAAGCCCTAAAATTCGAACAGAAATTCGAACCAAAAATCACAATAAAGGCATGGAAATACACGAAAAAGACGAACAAGGGGTAAGGGAGATTACCCAACGAAAATCGGAAGCAAAATCGTTCAAAATCGATGAACCCTAACTTTTGGGGATCGACGCATTCCAGCCAAATTCGAACGAGAAACGCGACGAAACTTCCAATTGGCAGAGGGGAAAGGAGCGCCTCGTCGAGACGAAGCCGGCGGCGGGTCGCACGCGCCCAACGGCGGCCGGACGGCGGCGGGCGGAGCGCTTTTGCGCGCGGCAGCTGTTCAGACGGGAAAAGGGGGCGCGCGCGGGAGAGAGGAAAATAAAGGGGTTGAAATGATTTTTTTCTTAAAATCTTGGGTTCAAATGGTATTTATAGCAAAAATACCCCGAAAAATTAATAGCCCCACAAATACATCATGATTCCTTAAAAATCATCTGTTTTCAAAAACTCTCTCTCTAACTCCAAAACCCTCTACCGGTGCTCACATAGCACCCGAGATTCCGAGACACATCAAAAACCCAACTCTTAGGTTTTACACCGTAATGTGAATACAATCTCAACCTCTGGATCCAACGATCCCAACTGCCCAAATAAACGAGCCCAGAAGGCCCAACACCTCGATTAAATCCCAAATCGCCACGTAAAACCACTTTAGGGATTATTAATACTACGGGATTAACACCTATAATCCCTGGTCATCACAATATCCCCCACTAAAAGAATTTCGTCCTCGAAATTAGCACTGGTGTATCACGTAACACCCAGGCTGCACAACAACATGAAGCCATAACATCGATTCCTGACCATATCAGAATCGTATTAATAAACGCGAGGATACTTACCTCTCATCTAATCTCTGAAACAGAGCGACATACCAAAACCAACATAACACCCAAGAGGTAAAACGTACCTCGATGCGGGTCATCCCAAAAGTCAGTCCCTCATGACTGCGAAACAACTGATACTTACGACTGTAGATCAGACAGTCATCCTTCGTTCTAATACAACAGTACGAACACGTCCCGATGACACCTCAACCGTAAGAACGTTGACCTCGTGTCAAACTCTGGAGTGGAATAGACTTCCAGATCCATCATAACGTCAAAGAGCGTCAGCACAACTCAACGCTAACAGTCCAAAAGCAGTTAGTCAACTGAAACTGCAAGGATTCGAATCGCTCTTGATTCTATCGTAGATATCATCCAATGACATCTTTACCAAGACTCTCGATGTCTAACATACATCGTTACGAGGGAAACACTAGTACAACTACGGTGTACACATACCAAACCTGGTTTCCACTTTCAAACTTCCTCCATCGAAGGAGTAGTCGCCTCATTGCAACTTAATTTGGGCAACTCACGGCCACAAATTCAAACAAAAGACATCTCACAAGATGTCCACCTCCGGATGTTCCAAGAATCACGTTCTGATCATAAATAACAACCGAGACTCCGCAGAGTTTACATTTCTTAAGGGGCATGCAATAAACCCATTGCATCCGCAACGCTTGTGTCGTCAGCGACACTCAACCAATCCGAAATCCTGCCATCCCTTGAAAATCCTCGGATTTAACAATCCAAACTTGGGAAGGCTGTCGCATAACTCGAAGGAAAACACCAATAAGGGAAATACCTTAACCCTCACAAGAAAATCCCTCCTCAAGGGAGTCAACTAACTTCACGATTATTCCTCATAATCATCGTGCCATGGAGATTCCCAATCTCAAGGTGTTCCATATCTCACATCAGAGATTTAACCATCCAAAAATAGCATAACTCTATGCTTAACAGAGAGGAAATCAATAACTGGCATCCGTATACTCACCGGTATACCTGCCTAAGCACTGACATCACATGCATACTCAATGCACTCGGCTCGGGTATCTACCATATATCCCTAAGCCCCAAACACAACCGTCAATTCTGAGTCATTCCTTACTCAGTGGAGGATGAAAATCGACGATTAACAATACACGGTGTGATTCCCAAGATCAACACCACTTGCACCAACTTACCGAATCTTTTAAGATTCCCAAATAGGTATAATACTACCTCCTTCCTCGCAAGGGAAATGCCATCGAACTCGAGATCCACAAGTCTCGAACCATCGTTCGGAAAAACTGGATACAATAACACCCATTGTATCCCAATACACGGGTTCCTTTAGATTGAGTCAATAACAACCTGATGACTCTCTTGTTGGTACTCCAACATCCTGAGCTGTCCCAGACAAGTCTCCAAGATTAAACATAAACGTATACACGTTTCAGCGAGGCACGAACAACCTCAAATGATGTGGTGACTACTAGAGTCCACCACGATCCACATCGCATCACCTTACGATTTGCCAAACTTGGTTCCAACGAGCAGTGTAACGGCTCTAGCAAGCCCATCATGGTGCTACACACACGCGGCAGACAACCTAGTCTCTGCCTCTTTAGGTTTACCTCAAACCTACCAATTAGACGGACGTTTCCACATGGTATAACATACTATGGGAGAAAAACTCAATAGAGTAGTGGGTCTTTATCCAACATTCCTCAATGCCGATACACCCTGGACAACCCAATGTCCCTATGTACTTAACATAACCTGATCCTACTCCCTTAGGACCCATCCTACACCCTCAAGGGTGGTGTGACCATGTCCACCACATGTCACATCGACAGAAAGCGAGTACTTTCCTCCATGATTACTCCTGTCGTCAAATCACATGGCCAAAAGCCATTCCAACGAGCATACCTCAAGGGTATCACCACTCGTAAAAAGATCCCCCAATCGTAAGCTGCGGTACAATCACATGTACAGCGCATCTAACCATTCCTCGAGCAACCCGCTCGGTATAAGGGTCACGTCCATCGGTGTCGCACACACCACCTTGTGCTCGGTACTGGCACCCAAGGCATACTACTGAATACGTATACTCAACGCATCGATCATCGTAACGATGATGCATGTCTAATAAGACATCTCCTACACCATCGTCATCGTCATCCCGTGACGACACATGCCAACTCATGGCATCTAAAACATTGCCCACTAGTGACGATACATGTACATCAGCGTATGTCATCCACTAACATGCTAGTAAAATAGGCATAATAAACATGTATATCAATGCATGCCAGCTACAATAAAGCTAATAAAATAGCAATATCTCATACCTCATCGCTAGTGATATAGCGTCATACCTGTCTCCGTCGCTCAATAATAGTGCGTAATCAGCACCCATCGCTCGAAGGCGGCAAAATCCTGTGCTGAGTACATAGCGGCAAAATCCCTCGCTATAGAATCGACGGCATGACACCTCGTCATATAATAAGTGGCATGAAACCTCGCTATATACCTGAGTATGAATCATCGTCCACATAGTAGCGGAAAGAGGCATCGCTATCAATACACCTGGCGGAATGAACCATCGCCAATAGATATAGCGGAATGAACCATCGCTATAAATACTCCTGGCGGAATGAACCATCGCCAATCAATATAGCGGAATGAACCATCGCTATCAATACACCTGGCGGAATGAACCATCGCCAATAGATATAGCGGAATGAACCGTCGCTATAAATACACCTGGCGGAATGAACCATCGCCAATAGATATAGCGGAATGAACCGTCGCTATAAATACACCTGGCGGAATGAACCATCGCCAATAGATATAGCGGAATGAACCATCGCTATCAATACACCTGGCGGAATGAACCATCGCCAATAGATATAGCGGAATGAACCGTCGCTATAAATACGCCTGGCGGAATGAACCATCGCCAATAAATATAGCGGAATGAACCGTCGCTATAAATACGCCTGGCGGAATGAACCATCGCCAATAAATATAGCGGAATGAACCGTCGCTATAAATACGCCTGGCGGAATGAACCATTGCCAATAGATATAGCGGAATGAACCATCGCTATAAACCGTGTCCTCATAGAGAAATGAATATAAATCGACACAGCGGGACACATCACCGCTATCATCCGTGTCATCACAAAGGAATGAATCATCATCCTAACAAGCGGCATCTCATCCTCGCTTCTTCATACAAGCGGTATCTCATCCTCGCTTCGTATGGCATACCCCGCCTCCATGTGCAAGCGAGCATCCCCGCCCGCTCCACATTTTTAGCGGTACAAGCATAAGCTTCTTCATACAAGCGGTATATCATCCTCGCTTCGTATGGAATACCCCGCCTCCATGTGCAAGCGAGCATCCCCGCCCGCTCCACATTTTTAGCGGTCAAGCATAAGTATAAAAATTCTCACTGTCATAAGCAGGACTCCTGGAATGCATAATCATCATTCCTTTTTATACTCCATATTTCCTGTAACCTGCAACCATCAGGGTTAACAACAATAGCCATATACGCTATGCATCCACATTCAATTCATAATAAAAACACATTATGAGAATGTATGGTTTCACAAATAAATGTCATGATATCCTTCTTTAAATCCTTATTTCATCCTGAGCCCTTATCATTAGTACATTTTAATGCTTCTTGCTACTCCAGGAAAGCGGAATTCTTCCTCGCTTCCACTGGACTTTAGCGTTGCTACTCCATGTAAGCGGAACTCTTCATCGCTTCCAATGGACTTTAGCGTTGCTACTCCATATAAGCGGGACTCTTCATCGCTTCATATGGACTTTAGCATAAGCCATTAAAATCCTTACTAAGATAACTTTGACTCAAGACATGCATATGCAAAAACAATGCACAATAACATATATCATAACCTCAATGCACCACTTTGCATTCATCATGTGTCAACAAGACAACGTAAAATACATGTTACCTCGGAAATATCCCTTTATCTGATTTTCTTAAAACCAGCTTCCTTGGCACATAACACACGGAGTGCCAGACATCCCCATAAATGTCATCCTATCGTGTTCCACACGATTCCTGCAACCACAATGGTTAGCAATACCACTTTTCATATCATAAGAGCACATAAACAATGTGTTATGTCATACAACATTAATGCCATCATGCATAAATATGTGCTATCAATAACTTCCTAGGCCCTTAACAGCCCCAATGAGCAACCTGGCTCTGATACCACTAATGTAAGGACCCCAAGCCCTTAAAACCTTGATTAGTGTATTAACCACTATGTGTGGTACATGCTTTCTATAAAATGTCAATCGGGAAGCTCTGATGATACTTAATCATTGCCTGTCAATAAAAGACTCATATGTTTGCCCTTTACCAACCCCTTGGTGCCACTTTTCACATTGTAAACTTTTACAAAAATTTGGGCAGAGTCTCCCCATAAATAGAGCTATCCCAAAACAGAGTACAACACATAACAAAATTCCCGGCCAGGGAACACATAATACTCAACAGAAAGCAGTAATACAAGTAGATTCCCAGCCAGGGAAGACACCACACATATGTCAACAAAAGTGGGTTCCAACACCCACATAATACACCAATGACTCTCATATCATTCTAGCAATTCAACCTAATTGCATGCAACCTTAAATGAAAGAGAGAAAGGCTCATGCCTTTATATACAATCCATATACAAGTATAATCGTGCTCACATGCGAGCATCATGAATATGAATATGTATAAATCCTCAGGTGTATATATAGGTACTCTATACGATACCGTGCTCCATCAGGCCCTGGTACCACGATCCTGGGAGTACCTCAAATCAACAGCTCGAGCTCAGCTCCATAGCCATCGATGTACCTGTCCACCTGTCCCAACAGAGACAGCCCCCAACGGGGTGAGCATACCAATACACAAAATCCCATAATCATAATAATGAAATTCATAATTTACAACAAAGGTAAATGCTAATGAATTTTAAATGATACTCCCTGGATGGCAACATCCTCATCCGGGATTCCGTGTACTGTCCCTGTTCTCACAACATCAAACTCATCAAATCTCATAAATCAGTAAATCAACACATTGATTTACACATCGCATGCCTGATCCTCGAATATCAACATATAGTGATTACAAATTCATTAAACATGCAATTACAGATATCACAATATCTAATACTGATTTCACAACCTTGCTATCAATCACAGATAGCTCAAATGCCTTAGCATTTATTTTACCAATCCTTCATTATACTTAGACATCTCAAGTGTCTTATAATGAATACATGATTCTACGAACCTAGACATCTCAAATGTCTTACGAAGAATGCATGATTCTACAAACCTAGACATCTCAAATGTCTCATAATATAGTCATATAAACCCAGTACCCCATATATCATGCAAGAGTCATCCTACTCTAGTGTCACGCACGCTACAAGCGGCGATATCAAGATTTGGGTCATTCCTTGGCTATATCAACATGTATATATAACCATACGCAAAACATTCAATGCAATCAAAACACCTTATGCATTTCACATATATATAGTAATGCTCGTACGTCGCACGTACCTTAATCTCCGAAGTCCGAGCCAAGCCTTGCTCGAGTTCCATGCCCCGAGGAATGATGTGCTAACACGATAAATAATTCACAATTATTTACGAACACGCAACCTATGCTCAAGCACACCCATATCCCTCACAACATTGTCAATACACGACAATTATCCTCTTAAAAGACCCGGGGCAGGGTACATGCAGGGAAGGAATAAATGAGACAATCGAAATTTGTTCAAGAATGCCCTACAAAAATCGAACCTTAATCTCACAATTTCGAACCCAATTAAATACCATAATTCATCTAAAATGTCAATTAATCAATCCATAGCATGAATAATCATCCCACATGCCAAACCCCCAAATTCGAAATCCAAAGCCCTAATTTCGAATCCAATTCTTCAATTCCGAACACAATCAAGCATTATAATGCGTCAACAACATGAATTAATCAATCCATAACAAGAATCACCACAACCCTTCCAAAACCCCCAAAATTTCGAAATCCAAGCCCTAAAATTCGAACAGAAATTCGAACCAAAAATCACAATAAAGGCATGGAAATACACGAAAAAGACGAACAAGGGGTAAGGGAGATTACCCAACGAAAATCGGAAGCAAAATCGTTCAAAATCGATGAACCCTAACTTTTGGGGATCGACGCATTCCAGCCAAATTCGAACGAGAAACGCGACGAAACTTCCAATTGGCAGAGGGGAAAGGAGCGCCTCGTCGAGACGAAGCCGGCGGCGGGTCGCACGCGCCCAACGGCGGCCGGACGGCGGCGGGCGGAGCGCTTTTGCGCGCGGCAGCTGTTCAGACGGGAAAAGGGGGCGCGCGCGGGAGAGAGGAAAATAAAGGGGTTGAAATGATTTTTTTCTTAAAATCTTGGGTTCAAATGGTATTTATAGCAAAAATACCCCGAAAAATTAATAGCCCCACAAATACATCATGATTCCTTAAAAATCATCTGTTTTCAAAAACTCTCTCTCTAACTCCAAAACCCTCTACCGGTGCTCACATAGCACCCGAGATTCCGAGACACATCAAAAACCCAACTCTTAGGTTTTACACCGTAATGTGAATACAATCTCAACCTCTGGATCCAACGATCCCAACTGCCCAAATAAACGAGCCCAGAAGGCCCAACACCTCGATTAAATCCCAAATCGCCACGTAAAACCACTTTAGGGATTATTAATACTACGGGATTAACACCTATAATCCCTGGTCATCACATTTGATCTATTAGATCGAGAATTATATTTTCTTCTTTATTAAGAACACAAATACCATTTCTTTGACAAAGTGTTTTGTAATAATTACATTGTCCATCACAACTATCATCTTCAGATGTATGTTGAGAATTATCTTCTGACTGTGATTCAGAATCATATATCATTATTCTCATCAAAGAATTCTTTAATTCATCATGTATTGATAATTCATTTATTTTTTGTTTTGTTGTACACTTATTAGCGTAATGTCCTGGCTTATGGCATTTCCAGCAATAAATCTCTTTAGATTTATATTTTCAGTTTCGAGGAATAAATTTTTTAGTATATTTTTCCTTTTTAGGAAAATAATTAGATTCTCTTTATTCTCCCTATTTTCTCTATTCTTCCATTTTTTCTATTTATAATATCTTGATTTGGAACGTTTTAGTCTATGTTTTTCTGAGTGAAACCAATTTGTTCACAAAAATCTCCTAGATCTCTTCTTCCTGAAGATTTCTCTCTTTTAATTTGTTTATGAAGTCTTAATTCATTACAAAGATAGATTCCTTCTCTTATTACTTCTGAAGTAAGAACTCCATAAGTATATTGTTCCCATGGAATTAGTATTCCCCATGTTATCTCCTTTTAACCTTTCTTTTAATCTCTCGGAGAATAAGTAAGGTAATCCATATATGAATTTTTCTTTCCAGAAGTTAAGATTGCAATCTTCCCTTGTAAAGATTTTAGAGAAGAAAACATCTTTATACCATTTAAAATGTGACAAAGTCGGACATTTCAAACGGATTAATTGTTCTTGATTATTTTCAAGTTGTAGAGTTGTTTTTCCTAAGAAATGTTTTGCAATAGTGTAGATAAGGGTATCTACTCCGTTAGCAAATTGCATAGGAATATTATTATTGAGTTCTGTTTTTACAGAATTAATAATTTGTGCTCTAGCCTCTACAGAGAGACCAAAGTCCCACCAACCTTTTAGTTGGCCAGTAAAACCAGCAGTTATAGTTAAGGCAATTTCTCTATCAGCTGTTCCGTTAATCCTGGCTGCTGTAGCAAACATAGATTGTAATATGGTTCTAACTTGATACTCAACCATACCATCTATGTTCCATTCACAGATGTTATCTCCGTTGAACTGAGCATAATCATAAGAAGATTTTCTTTTAATTGAACATCCACTGGTGTTGGTCGTGGATAGTAATGTGGAACATTCCTTTTTAAAGGAAGTTCTCTTTTGAAAGAAGTAATTTTATTTACTTGATTATTCTGTTGATTTTCAACCTCTTGTTCTTTTAAGAACATTGTTTCTAAGTCACTAATGTTTTCATCAAAATTATTTTGATCTTCAGATGAGGAACTGTTATCTTCATTAGTGCTTTCAATATCAGTATCTAGTTCTCTTTTTAAAGGAGCAGTAGACTTTTCATTAATTCCAATTTTTTGTAATCTTTTGACTAGTTCTTCCATTATGTCTGAACTAGTTCCTGTTTTAAGATCAAGCTTTTCATTTCTAGTTTTAAAGAAAAATTTATCCTCTGTAAAACTATCTTCAACAATCTCTCTATTAGAGATCTTCTATTCAACCCTAGTTAGCTGTTTTCCAATTGTTTTTAGGGCTAAATTGGTAAAATTATTTTGTTTTGCAATAACTTCTACATTAGAAGTCTCTTTATATGGCGAAGCCATAACTTCTTCATCCCTAATCTTGATTGTAAGATTTTGTTCAGGAGGATGTATACTTCTTATCACCGTTCCATTCTTTGATATAAAATCTTGGTAAATAGATCTACGGGTGATAATTCAGTTTCAAAGTTAGGAAATTTTTTCCTTTGAAGTTTATAGTTTCCGTCAATAAAATAAAAGAAGTCTACCTCTTCCCCAGCGTTTTGTAAAAAAATATTTATATTTTTTAAACCACATTAATTGTTCCTTTTCTTCTTTTAAGAAAAATCATTTTCGCTTTTGATAGTTATCTAAAGAATAAAATGATTCTTTAATTTCTCCGTCAAAAGGAAAATCTAAATCTTGTGTTAAAGCGCTTATATTATAAACACTTGGATCGGGATCATAACCCATATCGGAAGCTATTGGTGAGTCAGAATTAATTGTTGAAGGAACTTGAACTTTATATGTTGGGTGACTAACTCCTTCATCATTAATCTCAAGACCTATTATATTAGGTTCTAACTCAGAATTTCTTCTATTAGAAATACTTCCTAAGCTTAAGTGATGTGAAGAACTTATACTTAAGCGAGTGACTCTATCTTTTGAGAATCTGATTTCCACATCTCTATCTGGATATTCTAGAATTTCTTCTAAAACCCATGTCTCAGGTAACTTACCTGATTCCAAGAGATTGTTTTAGGAATTACCATATTGCTTTTAGCAATATTTGTTAAGGTTTTAATATCATAATTAAAATTAACACTACCTTCAGATCTATATATACTAGACGAAGAAGACGAAGGTAAAGACCAGTTATCTAAACTTTTTTTGAAATTTTCATTTATAATTATTTCTTTATTATTTCTACTATTATAGCTACTACTACTACTACTAGCTTATTCACTAAAAGATCTTCTCGACCTAGATCTTGAAAATCTCTCCATATTATCTCAATCCTGTTTTCTACTGATTTCAATGTTTATAAATCCGGGACCACCACCGGTACCACCTCACGCCAGTTATTCTGATTCACGGCTGACCAACGGATTTTCACGGCTGACCAACGCAAGTATAAACACCTAGGCAGTATGAACTTTCACAAGACACTATAGAAAGATAACTCGAAATAAATCTAAAAGAAACTTACAGTAAATGGCCAATAGAAGCCTTGTAGCAAACCTGCTATGTAGAAAGTAAATGGCGGAAGCAGCAACAAAATATATTATATTATAACAAAGGAAATAAATATATTACAAACTTATTACAATACTTATACAAACTATGAACTTAACATTAGTTCACGACAGAAGGACTTGAATATTATCAAGATCATACAGAGAGTAATTTATACTGAAGTTATTTAACTTGTAGTTTTGCTTGTGTCTTCAATACCATCCTTATATAGAGGCTGAGGAGTTTTCTAGTAGTGGATGAGTCATTACCCATTAGGTGTAGTGGTCCAAGATTCCTTCCGTAGTGGGTGGTAGTGGATGCTCCATTACGGTAGTGGTTGAGTGGTCCAATATGCTTTATTGGATTCTTTCGTAGTGGTTGTCAGGTCACTGTTGACATATGCCATCTTTATGTCACATCACTGTTGAGAGATGCTCCATTATCTCATCTTTATTCTTTACGTCTTTGTCATCTTTTAAAGATGCTTGATTCCAATAACTTTTGTCCATAGTGGTGGTCTTGTCACGGGTCCATTTGATTCTCCAGATTATGGATTCCTTCATTATCAAGTTGTTGCCAATAGCCTTCATCTTCATCAGTAGGCCGGGTACAGAAGTATTGAGCTGTTCTGAACTCTTCAGTACAATAAAGGCTCATTGGAAGTGTTTCAGCGAGTATGCGCTGTGCTAACTCGGTTTGGGAACGTCGATTGTAGTATCCTCCAGTAGCATAAACCAGAGTAAATGGAGAGTGTTTAATAATATGATAATCAGAATTAAATTTAATTCTTTCTTGACAAATTTTTATAGCTTGAGCTCTATGTGTAGCCATCAGTTGGACTGGGAACTCATGAGTTTTCATATTCCTGTATTCGAATTGTTCCAAGTATGGAAAGTCATATGGTTCCTACCCTGGTACATATGGTGCTCCACAATATATCGTGAAAATTGTATATCCGGGAAGATATAATTGCAAGAGATTTTTATTAAGCTCTTCATAGTCCCATTCAGGAGGAGTAGTGTCAATCATGATGCAATAATCTAGATAGTCGCAATCCTTTTTTATCTCATCCATTGCTTCCTTTAAGATTTTAGGAGCAGCGTCAAACTTTGTAATCCGATGACAATGAATATACCCAATAAGACCATAATCGAGTAATTTCCTGATTTCATCAGTAAAATCAAAGAGTTGGTTGATTCCAATCCTGATATGATTTTTATCATAGCTTTTGTTTAATGACCAGCTTGCCCTAACAGTATTTTTTCCCGTCATAAAGTATACAAGAAGATTCTTGTATTCATCGGGATTTGTTTTCACCTTGTCTTGGATGATAGAGTTTACCTCATTAGGTAAATCTGCTATGCATTTTAGCATCAAATTCCTTCTATCTTCAAGAGTGAATAGTGGTCGATGTGTCTCGGTTTTAGAGACCTTTGCAATATTTTCATGTTCGAAATAGTCTGCAAGATTGTGAAGAAAGTCTTTCATCTCATGTGTATTTTTACACTTATGAGCAATCCATATTGAATCGATCATATTCCTTTGATAGTTAGTCATGGCCTTTGGAGAAGGAAATGAGGACCATTTTCTTTGGAGGACGATGAATCATCAATTTGTTTTTTCCCTTTGGAGGGATATCGCTTAGGTGGCATTCTTCTGGTAGGGGTTTCCTGCATAAACCACCAAACTGGGTTGTACATTATATAAGAGGATAATTGTACTTCTTGAATATTTGTAATCTTGAAGCAAACTGTTATTATGCTTCCTTTGGCTGTAAATAATTTTTTATGAGCCAAATAACATTGTTTTATTATATCAAATATTCTATAAGAATAATTATATATGTTTTTATTATATACATCATTTTCTTGGTTGTAAGAAGTATTTGAGCAATTTTCACAATTATGAACGTTTTTTTCTATTTTTTGATAAATTTCGATTTCGTGCGAATATTTTGGTATGTGTCTTGAGTACTTAATTTTCTTGGTTGGAAGAAGATTTTGAGAAATTTTAACTATTACGGATGTTTTTGTTTCATTTATTGATTAATTTCGATTTCGTGTGAATATTCGAGTTTTTGTTAGTACATCATTTTCTTGGTTGGAAGAAGTTTTTGAGAAATTTTCACAATTACAGACTTTGTATAAATTTTTTATATTTTATTTTTTGGTTTGAAATACAACACTTTTCCATTATTACAATGTACATAGTTGGTATTAAGTCCATTTAAAATTGATATTAAATGGTATTAAAATATAATAATACATAAAAATATGTAATTCAACAAATTAAAACTAATTATTTTATTTAAAATTTGTATTATTCAGTACTTTTCTAGTATTAACTATGTACAAAGTTGATATTAAGTTCATATAAAATTGGTATTAAATTAGTACAAACTTGATATTAAAATATAATAGTACATAAAAACATGTAATTGTACAAATTAAAACTATTTAATTTTTTGGTTAGAAATTGGTATTATTCAACACTTTTCCAGTATTAACTATGTATAAAGTTGACATTAAGTCCATTTAAAATCGGTATTGAATAGTACAATATTGGTATTAAAATATAATAATACATAAAAACATGTAATTGTACAATTTAAAACTACTTTATTTTTTTGTTTGAAATTGATATTATTCAACACTTTTCCAGTATTAACTATGTTCAAAGTTGGTTTTAAGTGAATATAAAATCGATATTAAAGTAGTACAAAATTGGTAATACATAAATGACGTAAGTTTTTTGAATTTTTGATAAACTTCAATTTCGTGTAAATATTCGAGTAAGTGTCTTATATACATCATTTTCTTGGTTGTAAGAAGTATTTGAGCAATTTTCACAATTATGAACGTTTTTTTTCTATTTTTTGATAAATTTCGATTTCGTACGAATATTTTGGTATGTGTCTTGAGTACTTAATTTTCTTGGTTGGAAGAAGATTTTGAGAAATTTTAACTATTACGGATGTTTTTGTTTCATTTATTGATTAATTTCGATTTCGTGTGAATATTCGAGTTTTTGTTAGTACATCATTTTCTTGGTTGGAAGAAGTTTTTGAGAAATTTTCACAATTACAGACTTTGTATAAATTTGTTATATTTTATTTTTTGGTTTGAAATACAACACTTTTCCATTATTACAATGTACATAGTTGGTATTAACTCCATTTAAAATTGATATTAAATGGTATTAAAATATAATAATACATAAAAATATGTAATTGTACAAATTAAAACTAATTATTTTATTTAAAATTTGTATTATTCAGGTACATGTTTTGAGTACATCATTTTCTTAGTTGAATGAAGTTTTTGAGAAATTTTCACAATTATGTAAATTTTATTGATAAATTTAGATTTCAAGCGAATATTCAGTTATGTGTCTTGAGTAAATAATTTTCTTAGTTGGATGATGTTTTTGAGAAATTTTCATAATTACGGATTTTTTATTTTTTGCTAAATTTAGAATTGGTGCGAATATTCGAGTATGTGTCTTAAGTATATAATTTTCTTTGTTGGAAGAAGGTTTTGAGAAATTTTCACAATTACAGACGTTTTTTTTATAAATTTCAATTTCGTGCAAATATTCGAGTAAGTATTTTGGGTATATCATTTTCTTTCTCGGAAGTAGTTTTTGAACAATTTTCACAATTACGGACGTTTTTTGATTTTTGATAAATTTCGATTTCGCTAGAATATCGAGTATGTGCATAATTTTTTGGTTGCAAGAATGTTTTGATAAATTTTCACAAACGATGTAAGTTTTTTGATTTTTTGATAAATTTCGACTTCGTGCGAATATTCGAGTAAGTGTTTTGAGTACATCATTTTCTTTGATGAAAGTAGTTTTTGTGCAATTTTTACAATTACGGACGCTTTTTTTAATTTTTTTGATATATCCCATTTTCATGTGAATATTTAAGTATGTGTCTTGAAAACATAATTTGGTTCGAAGGGAAGTTTTGAAAATTTTCAATTACGTAAGTTTTTTGCTTTTTTTTGATAAATTTCAATTACGTGCGAATATTCGAGTATGTGTTTTTAGTACATCATTTTCTTAGTTGGAAGAAGTGTTTGTGCAATTTTCTCAATTACGGGCGTTTTTTTTTATTTTTTGATAAATTTCTATTTCGTGCCAATATTCGAGTATGTGATTGTCTTGAGTTCATAATTTCTTGGTTGGAAGTAGGTTTTTGAGAAATTTTCAAAAATGCGTAACTTTTTTGATTTTTTTGATAAATTTCGATTTCGTGCGAATACTCGAGCATATGTCTTGTGGTACATCATTTTCTTGGTTGGAAGATGTTTTTGAAAAACTTCACAATTACGTAAGTTTTTTGGATTTTTTGATAAATTTTCATTTCTTGCGAATATTCGATTATGTGCCTTGAGTACATAATTTTCTTGGGTGGAAGAAGATTTTGAGAAATTTTCACAATTACGGACGTTGTTTTTGATTTTTTTGATAAATTTCTATTTCGTGTGAATATTCGAGTATGTATCTTGAGTAGTTAATTTTCTAGGTTGGAAGAAGGTTTTTACAAATTTTCAATAATAACGTATGCTTTTTTGATTTTTTGATAAATTTTGATTTCGTGCGAATATTCGAGAATATGTTTTGAGTAGTACATCATTTTCTTGGTTAGAAGAAGGTTTTTGAGAAATTTTCACAAATGACATAAGTTTTTTTGATTTTTCTGATAAATTTCGATTTCGTGCAAGTATTCGAGTAAGTGTATTGAGCACATAATTTTCTTGGTTGGATGAAGTTTTTGAGAAATTTCACAAATGACGCAAGTTTTTTATTTTTTGATAAATTTCGATTTCGTGCGAATATTCGAATATATGTCTTGTGCACATCATTTTCTTGGTTGGAAGAAGTTTTTGAGAAATTTTCACAATTACGCATATTTATTATTTATTTTTTCATTAATTTTGATTTAAAACGAATATTCTCTTTACATAAATTTCTTGGTTGGAAGAGAGTTTTGAGAAATTTTCAGAAACTACGTAAGTTTTTGATTTTTTGATGAATTTCGATTTCGTTCGAGTATATGTTTTGAGTACATCATTTTCTTGGTTGGATGATGTTTTTTAGAAATTTTCACAATTATGGACGTTTTTTTGATTTCTTGATAAATTTTAATTTCGTGCTAATATTCGAGTATGTGTCTTGAGTACATAGTTTTCTCGGTTGAAAGAAGGTTTTGAGAAATTTTCACAAATGACTTAAGTTTTTTGATAAATTTCTTCGTACGAATATTCGAGTATATGTCTTCACTTCATTATTTTCTTGGTTGGATGAAATTTTTGAGAAATTTTAACAATTATGACGTAAATTTTTTTATTTTTTTTGATTAATTTCGATTTCGTAAGAATATTCGAGTATATATCTTGAGTACATCATTTTCTTGGTTGTATGAAGTTTTTGAGAAATTTTCACAATTATGGACCTTCTTTTTTTTTTTGATAAATTTCACCGTGCGAATATTCGAGTTTGGGTCTTGTCTACATAATATTCTTTGTTGGAAGAAATTTTCAGAAATTACGTAAGTTTTTTTATTTTTTGATAAATTACGGACGTTTTTTGATTTTTTGATAAATTTCGATTCCGAGCGAATATTCGGGTATGTGTTTTAGTACATAATTTTTTTGGTTGGAAGAAGGTTTTGAGAAATTTTAACCAATTTCGATTGGGTGGAAGAAGGTTTTGAGAAATTTTCACAATTATGTAAGTTTTTCGAGTTTTTGATAAATTTCGATTTCGTGCAAATATTCGAGTATATGTCTTGAGTACATCAATTTCTTATTTGAATGAATTTTGTGAGAAGTTTTCACAATTACATACGTTTTTTTGATTTTTTTTATAAATATAGATTTCCTGCGAATATTCGAGTATGTTTTTTGAGTACATAATTTTCTTAGGTGGAAGAACGTTTTGAGAAAATTTCACAAATGACTTAAGTTTTTTGATTTTTTAATAAATTTCGATTTCGTACGAATACTCGAGCAAATGTCTTGTTTATATCATTTTCTTGGTTGGAAGAAGTTTTTCAGAAATTTTCACAATTACGGACGTTTTTTTGATAAATTTCGTTTTCCTGCAAATATTCGAGTATGTGTGTTGAGTATATAATTTTCTTGGTTGGAAGAAAGTTTTGAGAAATTCTCACAAATGACGTAATATTTTTGTTTTTTTGTTAAATTTCAATTTCGTGCGAATATTCAAGTATATGTCTTGTATACATAATTTTCTTCGTTTGAATAAGTTTTTGAGAAATCTTAACAATTACGGACGTCTTTTTGATTTTTTGATAAATTTAGATTTCGTTCGAATATTCGAGTATGTGTTTTGAGTACATAATTTTATTTGTTGTAAGAAGGTTTTGAGAAATTTTCACAATTACAGACCTTTTTCATTTGATAAATTTTGATTTCGTGTGAATATTCGAGTATGTCTTGAGTACATAATTTTCTTGGTCTGATGAAGTTTTTGAGAAATTTCACAAATGACGTAAGTTTTTTGATTTTTTGGTAAATTTCGATTTCGTGCGAATATTCGAGTATATACCTTGAGTACATCATTTTCGTGGTTGGAAAAAGTTTATGAGAAATTTTCACAATTAGGGAAGTTTTTTAATTTTTTGATAAATTTCGATTTCGTGCGAATATTCGAGTATGTGTCTTGAGTACATAATTTTCTTGGTTGGAAGAAGACTTTGAGAAATTTTCACAAATGACGTAAGTTTTTTAATTTTTTGATAAATTTCTATTTCGTGCGAATATTCGAATATGTGTCTTGAGTACATAATTTTCTTGGTTGGAAAAAGGTTTTGAGAAATTTTCTCAAATGAGGGAAGTTTTTTGATTGTTTTGATATTATAGCTTTCGTGCGAATATTCGAGTATATGTATTGAGTACATTATTTTCTTGGTCTGATGAAGGTTTTGAGAAATTTTCCCAAATGATGTAAGTTTTTTGATTTTTTAGTAAATTCCTATTTCGTGGGAATATTCGAGTGTATGTCTTGAGTACATCATTTTCTGGGTTGGAAGAAGTTTTTGAGAAATTTTAACAATTATTTTTTTGTAAATTCCTATTTCGTGGGAATATTCGAGTTTATGTCTTGAGTACATCATTTTCTGGGTTGGAAGAAGTGTTTGAGAAATTTTAACAATTACGGACGTTTTTTGATTTTTTTGATAAGCTTTTATTTCGTGCGAATATTCAAGTATGTGACTTGAGTACAAAATTTTCTTGGTAGGAAGACGGTTTTGAGAAATTTTCACAATTACATACATTTTTTATTTTTTTGATAAATATCAATTTCGTGCGAATATTCGAGTAATATCTTGTGTACATCATCTTCTCAGTTGGATGAATTTTCGAGAAATTTTCACAATTACTGATTTTTTTATTTTTTGATAAATTTAGATCTCATGTGAATATTATAGTATGTGTTTTGAGTACATATTTTTTCTTGGTTGGAAGAAGGTTTTGAGAAATTTTCACAAATTACGTCAATTATTTTTCTTTGATAAATTTTGATTTATTGTGAATATTCGAGTATATGTCTCTTGTACATCATTCTTTTGTTGGGAGAAGTTTTCGAGCAATTTTCACAAGGACGGACGTTTTCTTTTTTATTTTTTCATAAATTTCAATTTAGTGCGAATATTCGAGAATGTGTTTTGAGTACATCATTTTCTTTGTTGGAAGAAGGTTTTGAGAAATTTGCACAAATAACGTAAGTTTTTTGATTTTTTGATAAATCTTGATTTCGTGTGAATATTCGAGTAAGTGTTTTGAGTACATAATTTTCTTTGTAGGAAGTAGTTTTTGATAAATTTTCACTATTATAAATGTTTTTTTAATTTTTTAATATTTTTTTATTTTTTGCGTATATTTAAGTATGTGTCTTGTGTACATAATTTTTTTGGTTGGAAGGAAGTTTTGAAAATTTTCAATTAACGTAAGTTTTTTTTTGATATATTATAATTTCGTGCATATATTTGAGTATGTGTCTTGTGTACAAAATGTTTTTGGTTGGAAGTATGTTTTGAGACATTTTCAATTACGTTAGTTTTTGATTTTTTGATAAATTTCAATTTCATGCGAATATTCGAGTATATGTCTTGAGTACATAATTTTCTTGATTGGAAGAAGTTTTGTGAAATTTTCAATAATTATGTTTGTTGGAAGAAGGTTTTGAGAAATTTTCACAATTGCAGACGTTTTTTTGATTTTTTGATAAATTTAGATTTCATGCGAATATTCGTGTATGTGTTTTGAGTACATAATTTTTCTTGGTTGGAAGAAAGTTTTGAGAAATTTTCACAAATTACGTAAGTTTTTTGATTTTTTGACAAATTTTGATTTCTTGTGAATATTCGAGTATATGTCTCTTGTACATCATTTTTTTTGTTGGAAGATGTTTTTGAGCAGTTTTAACAAGGGCAGATGTTTTCTTTTTTATTTTTTGATAAATTTCGATTTCGTGCGAATATTCGAGAATGTGTTTTGAGTACATAATTTTCTTGGTTGGAAGAAGGTTTTGAGATATTTTCACAAATAACATAAGTTTTTTGATTTTTTGATAAATTTCGATTTCGTGCAAATATTCTAGTATATATCTTGAGTACATCATTTTCGTGGTTGGAAGAAGTTTTTGAGAAATTTTCACATTTAGGGAAGTTTTTTTTTATTTTTTGATGAATTTTGATTTCGTGCGAATATTCGAGTATGTGTCTTGAATACATAATTTTCTTTGTTGGAAGACGGTTTTGAGAAATTTTCACAAATGACGTAAGTTTTTTGATTTTTTGATAATTTTCTATTTCGTGCGAATATTCGAGTATGTTTCTTGAGTACATAATTTTCTCGGTTGGAAGAAGGTTTTGAGAAATATTTCTCAAATGACGTAAGTTTTTTGATTTTCTG
This sequence comes from Haberlea rhodopensis, assembly GCA_907163345.1. Lineage (NCBI taxonomy): Eukaryota > Viridiplantae > Streptophyta > Magnoliopsida > Lamiales > Gesneriaceae > Haberlea > Haberlea rhodopensis. Next base: position 79,549 of record CAJQUN010000520.1, on the reverse strand, counting down.
ATAAAGTTCGATTTCGTGTGAATATTCGAATATATGTTTTGAGAAAATCATTTTCTTGTTGGAAGAAGTTTTTGAGCAATTTCATAATTACGGACTTTTTTTTATTTTTTTGATAAATTTCAAATTCTTGTGAATATTCAAGTACTTGACTTGAGTACATAATTTTCTTTGTAGGAAAAATATTTTTGAGAAATTTTCACAATTAGTGACGTTTTATTATTTTTTTGATAAATTTTGATTTCGCGCGAATCTTCGAGTAAATGTTTTGGGTACATCATTTTCTTTGTTGGAAGTCATTTTTGAGAAATTTTCATAATTATGGACGTTTTTTTTTTGTTTTTTTGATATATTTCGATTTCGTGCGAATATTTGACTATGGGTCTTGAGTATATAATTTTCTTTGTTGGAAGGAAGTTTTGAGAAATTTTAAATTACGTATGTCTTTTGTTTTTCCGATAAATTTCGATAACGTGCTAATATTCGAGTAGATGTATTTATTAATAATTTTCTTCGTTGGAAGATGGTTTTGTGAAATTTTCACAAATTATGTATATTTTTTGATTTTCTGATAAATTTCAATTGCTTAAAAATTTCTTCCAATCATGAAACAAATGATGTACTAACAATATACACGAATATTCACACGAAATCGAAATTTATCAACAAATCAAAAAAACTTATGTAATTTGTGAAAATTTCTCGAAACATTCTTCCAACCAAGAAATGATCTATTCAAAATATGATGTTAAAATTCCACAAATTGAAATGATTTACAAAGACATACTAGAATATTCACACAAAATCGAAATTTGTCAAAAAAATATAAAATAAACGCCCGTATCTGCAATTCAATTTGTTAAATTTTAACATCAAGTCTTGATTAAATCATTTTTCTTGTTGGAAGAAGGTTTTGAAAAATTTACAAAATATTACGTTAGTTTTTTTAATTTTTGATAAATTTCTTTTTCGAGTGAATATTCAAGTATTTGTTGAATACATCATTTTCTTTTTTTAAGGAGTTTTTGAGCAATTTTGACAATTAAAGACTTTTTAAATTTTTGATAAATTTCAATTTTGTGTGAATATTTGAGTATATGTCTTCGTAAATCATTTCAATTTGTGGAACTTTAACATCATGCCTCGAGTAGATCATCTTCTTGGTTGGAAGATGGTTTTGGAAATTTTCACAAATTACGTAGTATTTTTTAATTTTTTTGATAAATTTCGTTTTCGTGCGACTATTCGACTATGTGTCTTGAATAGATCATTTTCTTAGTTGGAAAAAGTTTTTGATAAATTTCGATTTCGTGTGAATATTCGAGTATGTGTTAAAAATACATCGTTTTCTTGGTTGGAAGAAGTTTTTGAGCAATTTTCATAGTAATGAACGTTTTTTTTTGATAAATTCCAGTTTTGTGCAAATATTCGAGTATATGTCTACGTAAACAAATTTAGTTTTTTGAATTTTAACATCAAGTATTTTTATAAATTTTGATTTCATATGAATATTCGAATATGTGTCAGGAATACGTCATTTTCTTGGTTGGAAGAAGTTTTTGATCAATTTTCATACTTATGAACATTTTTTTATTATTTTTTAAAAATTTCAATTTTGTACGAATATTCGAGTATAATATGTCTTCGTAAACCAATTCAATTTATGGAAATTTAACATTAAGTATTTTGTAAATCATTTTCTTGGTTGGGAGATAGTTTTGAGAAATTTAAACAAATAACGTAAGTTTTCAATTTTTTGATAAATATGATTCCGTGCGAATATTCAAGTACGAACATTTTCATAGTTACAAACATTTTTTTTTTATTTTTGATAAATTCTGATTTCGTGCGAATAAACAAGTAATCGAAATTTATCAAAAAATCAAAAAAACATACGTAATTATTGAAAATTTCTCAAAACATTCTTCTAACCAAGAAAATTATGTACTCAAGACACATACTCGAATATTCGCAAGAAATCAAAATTTATCAAAAAATCAAAAAACTTATGTCATTTGTGAAAATTTCTCAAAACATTCTTCCAAACAAGAAAATTATATACTCAAGACACATACTCGAATATTCACACGAATTTGAAATTTATCAAAGAATAAAAAAAAACGTCCATAGTTGTTAAAATTGCTCAAAAACTTCTTCGAACAAAGAAAATGATGTACTCAAGACATATACTCGAATATTCATAAGAAATCAAAATTTATCAAAGAATAAAAAAACTTACGTAATTTGTGAAAATTTCTCAAAACCTTCTTCCACCCAAGAAAATTATTTACTAAAGACACATACTCGAATAGCAGGAAATCTAAATTTATCAAAAAAGCAAAAAAACATACGTAATTCTGTAAATTTCTCAAAAACTTCATTTAACTAAGAAAATGATGTAATCAACACATATACTCGAATATTCGCACAAAATTGAAACTTAACAAAACAATCAAAAAACTTACGTCATTTGTGAAAATTTCTCAAAAAAACATTCTTCCAACCAAAAATATTATGCACTAAAAACATATTCTCGAATATTAGCATGAAATTTATCAAAAAATCAAAAAAACTTACGTAATTATTGAAAATTTCTCAAAACATTCTTCCATCTAAAAAAATTATGTATTCAAGACACATACTCGAATATTCGCACGAAATCAAAGTTATCAAAAAATCAAAAAACTTAAGTCATTTTTGAAAATTTCTCAAAACCTTCTTCCAACAAAGAAAATTATGTACTCAAGACTAATACTCGAATATTCACACGAATTTAAAATTTATCAAAGAATAAATAAAAGCGTCCATAGTTGTGAAAATTGCTCAAAAACTTCTTCCAACAAAAAAATGATGTACTCAAGACATATGCTCGAATATTCACAAGAAATCGAAATTTATCAAAGATAAAAAAACTTACGTAATTTGTGAAAATTTCTCAAAACCTTCTTCCACCCAAGAAAATTATGTACACAAGACACATATTTGAATTGCAGGAAATCTAAATTTGTCAAAAAAATCAAAAAAACTACGTAATTGTGAAAATTTCTCAAAAACTTCATTCAACTAAGAAAATGATGTACTCAAGACATATACTTGAATATTCGCACAAATTGAAACTTATCAAAAATAAAAAAACTTACGTCATTTGTGAAAATTTCTCAAAAAAACATTCTTCCAAACAAGAAAATTATGAATTAAAAACATATTCTCGAATATTCGCATGAAATCGAAATTTATCAAAAAATCAAAAAAACATACGTAATTATAGAAAATTTCTCAAAACCTTCTTACAACCAAAAAAATCATGTACTCAAAACACATACACGAATATTCGCACGAAATCAAAATTTATCAAAAATTTAAAAAACTTACGTCATTTGTGAAAATTTCTCAAAACCTTGTTCCTACCAAGAAAATTATGTACTCAAGACACATACTCGAATATTCACACGAAATCGAAATTTATCAAAGAATAAAAAAACATCCGTAATTGTGAAAATTGCTCAAAAACTTCTTCCAACAAAGAAAATGATGTACCCAAGACATATACTCGAATATTCACAAGAAATCGAAATTTATCAAAAAAAAAACTTACGTAATTTGTGAAAATTTCTCAAAACCTTCTTCCAACCAAGAAAATTATGTACTCAAGACATATACTCGAATATTCGCACGAAATTGAAATTTATCAAAAAATCATAAAACGTCCGTAATTGTGAAAATTGCTCAAAAACTACTTCCCACAAAGAAAATGATGTACTCAAAACACTTACTCGAGTATTCGCCCGAAATCTAAATTTATCAAAAAAATCTAAAAACTTGTCATTTGTGAAAATTTCTCAAAAAAAACTTGTTCCAACCAATAAAATGATGTACTCAACATATTCTCTAATATTCTCATGAAATCAAAATTTATCAAAAAATCATAAAAACATACGTACTTATTGAAAATTTCTCAAAAACCTTCTTCTAACCAAGAAAATTATGTACTCAAGACACATACTCGAATATTCACACGAAATCGAAAATAATAAAGAAATAAAAAACTTCCATAGTTGTGAAAATTGCTCAAAAACTTCTTCCAACAAAGAAAATGATATACTGAAGATATATACTCGAATATTCATAAGAAATCAAAATTTATCAAAGAATACAAAAACTTACTTAATTTGTGAAAATTTCTCAAACCTTCCACACAAGAAAATTATGTACTCAAGACACATACTCGAATAGCAGGAAATCTAAATTTATCAAAAAATCATAAAAACTTACGTAATTGTGAAAATTTCTCAAAAAACATCATTCAACTAAGAAAATGATGTAATCAATACATAATTACTCGAATATTCGCACAAAATTGAAACTTTTCAAATAATCAAAAAACATACGTTATTTGTGAAAATTTCTCAAAAAAACATTCTTCCAACCAAAAAAATTATGTACTCAAGACACATACTCGAATCGCACGAAATCAAAAATTTTCAATAAATCAAAAAACTTATGTCATTTGTGAAAATTTCTCAAAACCTTCTTCCAACTAAGAAAATTATGTACTCAAGTCACACACTCGAATATTCACACGGAATCGAAATTTATCAAAGAATTAAAAAAAACGTCCGTAATTATGAAAATTGCTCAAAAACTTCTTCCATCAAAGAAAATGTTGTACTCAAGACATATACTCAAATATTCACAAGAAATCAAAATTTATCAAAAAATAAAAAAACTTACGTAATTTGTGAAAAAATTTCAAAACCTTATTCCAACCAAGAAAATTAAGTTCTCAAAACACATACTCGAATATTTTCACGAAATCGAAATTTATCAAAAAATCAAAAAACTTCCGTAATTATGTCTCAAAAACTTCTTCCAACCAAGAAAATGATGTACACAAGAAATATGCTCGAGTAGTCGCACGAAATCAAAATTTATCATAAAATCAAATGACTTACGTCATTTGTGATTATTCTCAAAAAAATATTCTTCCAACCAAGAAATAATGTACACAAAACATATTCTTGAATATTCGCATGAAATCGAAATTTATAAAAAAATCTAAAAAACATAAGTAATTATTGAAAATTTCTATAAACCTTCTTCCAACAAAGAAAATTATGTACTCAAGACATATACTCGAATATTCGCATGTAATTGAAATTTATCAAAAAATCACAAAAAATTGCGTAATTGAAAATTTCTCAAAACTTCCTTCCAATCCAAAAAATTATGTACACAAGAGACATTCTCAAATATACGCACGAAATAAAATATATCAAAAAAAAAAACTTACGTAATTGAAAATTTTTAAAACTTCATTCCAACCAAGAAATTATATACTCAAGACACATACTCCAATATTCACACGAAATAGAAAAAATATCAATTTTTTCTTTAAAAAACGTTCATAATTGTGAAAATTTCTCAAAAACTACTTCAACAAAGAAAATGATGTACTCAAAACACTTACTCGAGTATTCTAACGAAATGGAAATTTATCAAAGAATCAAAAAAATTATGTTACTTGTGAAAATTTCTCAAAACCTTCTTCCAACAAAAAAAATACTCGAATATTCGCAAAACAATTATCAAAAAATAAAAAAGAAAACGTCCGTAATTTCTTAAAATTGCTCAAAAAATTCTTCCAACAAAAAAATGATGTATAAGAGATATATACACGAATATTCACAAGAAATTGAAATTTATCAAAAAATCAAAAAAACTTATGTAAATTTGTGAAAAAATTTCAAAACTTCTTCAATCCATGAAAACTTATGTACTCAAAACACATACTCGAATATTCGCATGAAATATAAATTTATTAAAAAGTAAAAAAACGTCTGTAATTGTGAAAATTTATCGAAAAGTTCATCCAACCAAGAAAATGATGTACGCAAGACATATACTCGAATAGCACGAAATTGAAATTTATCAAAAAAATAAAAAAATGTATGTAATTGTGAAATTTTTTCGAAACCTACTTCCAAACAAGAAAATTATGTACAGACACACACTCGAATATTCACACGAAATCGAAATTTATCAAAAAAATGAAAAAAAATGTCTGTAATTGTGAAAATTTCTCAAATCCTTCTTCTAACTAAGAAAATTATGTACTCAAGATATATACTCGAATAATCTCATGAAATCGAAATTAATCAAAAAACTTATGTCATTTGTGAAAATTTCTCAAAACCTTCTTCTACAACAAAGAGAATTATATACTCAAGCCACAAACTCGAATATTAGCACAAAATAGAAATTTAACAAAAAATCAAAAAAACCTCCGTAATTGTGAATATTTCTCAAAAACATCATCCAACCAAGAAAATGATGTACGCAAGACACATACTCGAATATTCGCAGGAAATCGAAATTTTTACAAAAAATTAAAAAAAACTTCAATAATCGTGAAAAATTCTCGAAACCTCCTTCCAACAAAGAAAATTATGTACTCAAGACACATACTCCATATTCGCACGAAATCGAAATTTATCAAAAAAATGAAAATTGTCTGTAATTGTAAAAATTTCTCGAAACCTTCTTCCAACCAAGAAAATTATGTATTCAAGACACAAACTCGAATATTTGCACGAATTGGAAATTTATCAAAAAACTTATGTCATTTGTGAAAATTTCTAAAAACGTACCACAACAAAGAGAATTATGTGCTGAAGCCACAAACACGAATATTCGCACAAAATAGAAATGATGTACGCAAGAAACATATTCGAATATTCGCATGAAATCGAAATGTATCAAAAAATAAAAAAAGACTTCAATAATTGTGAAAAATTCTCAAAACCTTCGTCCAACAAAGAAAATTATGTACTCAAGACACATACTCAAATATTCGCACGAAATCGAAATTTATCAAAAAAATGAAAAAAAATGTCTGTAATTGTGAAAATTTCTCGAAACCTTTTTCCAACTAAGAAATTTATGTACTCAAGACACAAACTCGAATATTCGCACGAAATGAAAATTTATCAAAAAATCAAAAAACTGACGTCGTTTGTGAAAATTTCTCAAAACCTTCTTCCAACAAGGAAAATTAGGTGCTCAAGACATACACGAATATTCACAAGAAAGCTATATTTATCAAAAAATCAAAAAAGTTACGTCATTTGAGAAAAATTCTCAAAACCTTTTTCCAACCAAGAAAATTATGTACTCAAGACACATACCTGAATATTCGCACGAAATCGAATTTATCAAAAAATCAAAAAACTTATGTCATTGTGAAAATTTCTCAAAACCTTCTTGTGAGGGCCCGGTCCTAATCAGAGGTTTAATTAACACACGATTGTTATATTAACGTAAACAGCGGAAGATTTAGTTAAAAACTTTCAAAAAGTGACCCTCAAAATTTTTCGCATTTTGTTTCTAAAACATTTCCGAATAGTGAAAATATGTATTTCCAGTTTTACATCTAACATGATATTCATCGCATAAGCATTACATATAATTTTTCAGTAAAGTAATACTTAAAAATACAGATACTCAGGGCATACCCCGGTAATTTAAAACATAAGTAAAAATACTAAACAACTACTGGGACTCAAAACATAAATCGTATACCTGAGCTCGCTCTCAAGGAGCTCTGGTATTTATCGATGCTTCATCTCGAGCATCCACAGTACGTCCACCTGCAATACCTGTCATGTCCATCCAACAAAGACATGACAGCCCCCCGCGAAGGGGGTCAGAACCCCAGTACGAGAAACAGATAAAATCACAGTGTATGACAAATAACATGCGATGTATGCCGTGCATGAATGCAAATGCACATGAAGGGTATCAAATCTCGAATATCCCTGTCTCAAGGGTCCAAAGGAAATCATCAATCACTCATCAGTGCTCGAGCAGGATGTGACACGCTCCGCGCTCCGATCTATCTCTCAGTCGAGCCATCGGCGGTCCATCATCCTCGTGTCTGGGCGACGTCGGCACGCTCGTCGCTCCGGCATCCCTCAGCTCACTCTCACTCCTGCCGAGCCAACGGCTGCCCATCATCCCCAGACACGCATCACTCATACCAAGAAAAGATATAGGTACCAAGAACGAATCAATAGGCTCAACATGACATGCTCAATGTCCATGCGTGTCAATGCATCATGCAATATCATAATCTCATGTGATGCACCTCAAATCTCATATCATCATATATCATGCAGTCAATGTACCATGTAATTCACATACTGCAAATCAACTTATCACATAGTCACATAAGGAGCAAGTAATGACAAGTAAATCATACCCGGGAACATCACATGTCTTTGCCAGACATTGTGATAAAACCCGTTTTCTACGTACCTCGGACCAGTAATAATTTTACCGAGTGCTCCAAAATAGTCCCGAAATTATTTAACCTGGTCATAAATACTACAAAATTATCACTAAGTGTTTAAATGACACCAAAGCTAAAATAAGTTTTTAAAGGTGTTTTCCTACTGATTTTTCCTTCAAAATCAGACTGACCAGTTTTAGTAGAAAATTCATAATAAAATCATATGACTTCCAAATGACCCGATTCCAGTGCTCAAAGTTCCAAAACTCAAAGGACTTCATTTTCTTGTCTAATAGTGTCGGGCTAATTCTTCCAGTAAAAGTAGTTAAAACACTAAATACCCAGCTTTTGAAATTCTGTTTTCAATCTCGAGCAGCTTTTGTAAATTCGTCATAACTTTTTCATTTTAAAACAAAAATGGGTAATTCCAGTGGACAATGACAGAAAACTCAAAGTACTAAAATACTTATTTCTGGAGAGTTTTCGAAATTCCTAGCCGAAAATGCTCAGGAACTCGGACAACACTCTGCATGACATTTTCGCCCACATGCAGAACATGATTTGCACACATAAAGTATAAAATTCATATTTAATTGAAAATAAGTCCAAAATAAGTCATTCTTTTTTTTAAATTCAAGAGAATGAAAATATCTACAAGGTCATGTAAAAATCGACAACAGAATAGAAATTAAACTTTGTCAAAAGTTCGAAATTCTACACTGCATGTGCATTTCCAGCACATGCAGAGTTGAATCTGGCATAGTTTAGTAAAATGGACGTATCTCACTCAAATCAATTCCAAAGGATCCCAAATTTCAGCCACAGAACAACAACTCAAATATCTACAACTTTTGTTTGAGACTCAAAGTCAGGTTCAGTCGTTACGAAAACCGAAAATGCAACACAAGATACTGCATGCAACATCATTTCAGCTGAATCTTATGACAGCATGAGTTTCACTTCTTATTTCAATTTAAAACTTCTAAAAATCGACCCAACCAGTACTAAAATCAAAGATTAACAATATAAAGGGAATGATATACCTCCCAAGCTTTTAAAAATACCCAAAGCCTTGAAGCTCTTCTAAAATCCTATCCAATTCCTAACTTGCATGCAAGATTTGAGCATGTTTTAATGGAGGAAAAGGAGGTGGAGCTTTTCGAATTTAATGGAGGAAGGAGGAGAGGATGGCTTGCTTGTGGGAGTGATAGAGATGATGGAATGTCTGAATGAAAAGCACAAGCAAATCTCAACCATAAATAAAGGAAAAATAGGCGTGGGATACTAGGCAACATTTTGGGATTTTTTAATCAATTTTTATCCCACTATGTCCAAGTGTCCCAAGATTGTGTTTTGATGGTGGTTTGGGCATGGCATGGCCGAAAACCACATGCCAAAATAATAATTTTGATGTATTTTATCTTGATTAAAAATAAGGTGTTGTGATCCGGAACACCTCAATTCAAATTCTTCGCTTTTAATCACCCGGGTTTTCTTAATCATTAATTATCCGATTTAATTAGCATCGGGGCCTTACATTTCTTCCCCTCTTAAAAATATTTCGTCCTCGAAATCGCAAAACTGAGTATAACTCAATAAATTAAAACATACGAGATGTCTCAATCTCATTCATAGATACTTAAGGATCATCATGTATCAATGACGACTGCTGTGGTCGTCTCAACGATCTACCACTTAATCAAAGTTCTCTATGATTCCATAAAGTTCAAAATATCGAGGCAACATCAAACCTCACTTAACGAATCATATTGATCATCGCAAATGTAATATTTTCATATTTACCTGATTCTCAACTCGAAGTCTAACGATATATTTCTCTTTGCCGTAGCAAATCTGCTCACCTCAAGCCAAATTTTAATCGTTTTTGCAGAAATTTTATCGTTCCTGACATTATTTTCTCAACAATCTTAAGTTATGCCAAAAATTTCTTATCAATTTTCTATCATCACATCACCGATCGGTAATTCTGGCTCTGCAAAACCTGAACCGATGCCACCCAAAAGTTCTCTGAAACTTAAATTATAGGAAAATTCTACTAGTGAATAGTGATTCTGTCAGTTCTCACTAAATTCACCACTATTAATCGGAACATAGATTCCAAAGTCTGGATATTTTCTCAGTTGATCCATCTGTATGGGTATGCTAAGCAATACACATTGCTAACTTAGTATCCATTACATTCTGAAAATAGTTTCGAATTCTGATATTATCATCGGATCTCAATCAGATACATCTATTACAGAAACTCACTGTAACTAAACCACATTAACCATATCTTAAACATGTCGTCCTCTCATAGACATATAGACTATCATATGAAATCAATATCTTGTATTGGATAGTCAATCAATTCCAATTCGACTTATTTCACAATCTCTGTTTGTTCTAAACAATTTGAGCTATAAAACCCAAAACTAGAAATTTCCCAAATTCATTGTGGTACTTACAAATCCTGTACTATCCCATTAGGTCTCGTATTTTTATCTTGACCTGCTGGCATGTCAAACAAATTGCCACAAAATTCAAAAATTTCTTCCTTTATACCATCAGAAATAGGATCTCGATACATCTCATCATTCCCAGAATAACACTATGTTCTCTATAGTGTGCTTTCTACTGTAATACGTCTTTCAAATCAGTAAAATTCGATGCTATATACTGATTGTTCATTCACAACCTCCACTAAATGGCATACTAAAATCTAATCGGTTAATGAGAAAGAACCAATTTCTTAACTCAATATCTATATGGGTCTGTCCTTCGAGTCCTTCCGATCGTCAAAATCAGAGGTTATCAAACTGCAAAGCAAACATCGATGCTACCATTGCACCTTGCACTTTGAGGTTCAGTGCATCGGCTACTAGTTTCATTTTCCTTGATTTATATTGACTATCAAAGTCAAATTCTTTAATAAATCCAGTCATCGCTTATATCTCAAGAATATGCAATTATCTTTTCATGATACAATAGAACATATCTTAAAATCTTTGACATACGTCTTTGCACAACTACATATCTCCCTGAACCAGTTAAACCAAAACAACATTGGGGTTGTAGTCCATTTCAGCTTCAGTTATGAAAACTGCTTTCTCATTCATCCGACCAAACGAATATCAAATTTCTTCTTGGTCAATTAGTTCATAAGACAGGCTATCCTAGAATATCCTTCCGTAAAAGCCTGTAGTATCTGTCAAAATTCATAAAACTTTTCATCTTGAGTACAATAATTGGTCTTGGCCAAATTAGCACTATCTTTACTTTACTGGAATCAACAGGTATCTGGTGAGATGATATCACCTATCCCAAAACAACACTTGATTCAACCAAGATTTACATTTCAATAACTTGGTACACCCTTTGAGCTTCACGAAGCGTCTGAAAAATCAATCACATGTGTTCTGTGTAGTTCCTTCCGGATCTCGTATACACTAGTATACCACTGATGAATATGATTACACTTCCGCCCAAAAGTTACGGAAAATTTTCTTCATCAAATTCATAACTCTACCGGTATAGTTGTCAGACCACACGATATTTCCAAAAATTCAAAATGTCTATATCTGGTTTGACAATTGCCTAGAGAACATTTTCTCTTCTGACTCAAACTGATGGTAACCAGAGTAAAAATCGTTCTTCTTATACATTAAAGTTCCTTACAACTTGATCAGTTACTTTTCGATCTTAGGTAGTGGGTATTTATTCTTGACAATAGCCCGATTCAACTACCTTTAATCGATACACATCTTCATCATATCATTTTTCTTCTTCACGAACAATACTGATGTTCCCTCAAGGTGACATACTCAGACATATGTACCAGTATCGAGGATATTCAGCAACTATTCATATATCTGCCAACTCTGCTGATGACATTCCGTACAGTGCTTTCGATATCAAATCTATTCCTTGTCATCAACGAATAGTAAAAATCAATTTCCTTCTTTAGTGAAAATTCTTTCATTTCCTCAGGAAAATCTTGGTAGGTTTTCTTACCTCTATAATATCAGTCAACCTCGACTCTTTTTTTTTTTTTTTTTTTTTTTATAAGCATCAACTGCTTATTATCAAATATCCCTCATTTTCCAAGTATTGCAACCACAATATTTCCATAGCTGATACTATCAGTATCTTAGCTTGCTATTCGTGGCGATAAACATTTCATCTGTATCCAGAAGACGGTTAAAAATTCATTATACTCTGAAATCAACTTACGATATCCTCAAAATTTATCGGAGTATCCATGCCCTTGATACAATCAAAACCATATTTCGACAACATCATTTAATTCAAATCCACAACACTATCAACAAACTGTAATCTGCAGTTCACTATTACAAGTGTGGATAGAATAATTATCACTGTTGATCTATTTTCCCAATCATCATTATCAATGCACATTTGATGCAATATATGAAACCAATGATTTTATCTCAAATCAAACTCGTGCCATGTGACCAATACACAACATGTATCTGTGATCACTAGCATCTCTATCATTGCCAAAATCGAAATGGTTATATATCCTGGAGACATCTCAATCCCATTGTCAAGGTATACTCTCTGGTCTACATGTAATTTACTGCTGCTGAAACTGAGTGGTCGTAAAGAATAACCACCATGATATCTACCTCTAGCTCAGAGTATTTGTTGTTATGGTTGCATATGTTCCTGAGCACGTCATGACATGCTCTGACTGGCCACAATCGATATTAGTTTCTATTATTCTTTCAAAATGGATCAATAGATATTTACATCCACAGTGACCTCAAAAGATTTGGTATTCTACAATCTCATAGTACCTCTAGAACTACTAGAGCTGGATAAATTTGAGTGATACTTCTGAAACTTTTCCAGGATTACTTGGATTATCCCAATGATAGTCACTTCATTAATCTTTAATCCAGTTCTAATTACTTCGCACCACCTTGGTGTCTTAGTCCTTAGTCAAAATCTAATCTCTTCACTAGTGAATAACTATCGAGATTAAGCAGATATTTCCATTTCTCAAGTCCACGATAATCAATTATCATTTTCCATATCATCAATACCATTACTCTAGATAGTCTCATCTAGAAGAGTTCATCTTGTAGTTTTTCTTCGTAGTTCGGACACAAAAACTGGAACTGAATTACGACAGTCCCTAAATCCAAGTCCTCATTCAAACCAATTCTCGTTGTTTCTCACAACAACTACACTCCATTCTTCAGTTGAAATTTGCTAGTTCCAATATTCTCAAGTTCTAAATTATCATCTTGGCGTACACAGGTTTTGACGTAAACTCATACGTATAACCTTGGTCTTTCAGACTTAAATTCCTGATGTCAATCGACAAAAAGTGTTTTAAATAATTCTAGTGGCATCCAATAATCATAAGGATTAAATCCCAAAGTGATAAATACAATTTCCAATAATGGCCACATTATCACTAAATTATAGTGCAATTAACAGTTGATAGTGTCTACAGGTTCGATAGTAACTCTTAAAGTCTATATCACAGCTACATGTCCAAACACTAACTGTCCAACATAATTCATACATCTCAAGTCATAGATGTTATCATCATTCATTCTACAACAACATCCTATCAGCAACTATCAGTGCTAACAGATAAAATTCTCAAAATTATATGCAACTCAGCATAATATATGCAACTCAGCATTCACATTCTCTAGATTATGAGCAACTCGGCATATTAAAATACTCAGAGATATGACATCTCATTATTCATGCTTACTAATCCAGTACATGCATAAAATCTCATTATCGAACATGTAAACATAGCAGGCAAGAGCATATAAATCAGATAGTCAGACACATGCACAAACAATTCATTTGTGTCTATACTCAGTGTCCTAACTCTAGTTCGAGCATATCCCAGATTATGCTCTGATACCAACTGTGAGGGCCCGGTCCTAATCAGAGGTTTAATTAACACACGATTGTTATATTAACGTAAACAGCGGAAGATTTAGTTAAAAACTTTCAAAAAGTGACCCTCAAAATTTTTCGCATTTTGTTTCTAAAACATTTCCGAATAGTGAAAATATGTATTTCCAGTTTTACATCTAACATGATATTCATCGCATAAGCATTACATATAATTTTTCAGTAAAGTAATACTTAAAAATACAGATACTCAGGGCATACCCCGGTAATTTAAAACATAAGTAAAAATACTAAACAACTACTGGGACTCAAAACATAAATCGTATACCTGAGCTCGCTCTCAAGGAGCTCTGGTATTTATCGATGCTTCATCTCGAGCATCCACAGTACGTCCACCTGCAATACCTGTCATGTCCATCCAACAAAGACATGACAGCCCCCCGCGAAGGGGGTCAGAACCCCAGTACGAGAAACAGATAAAATCACAGTGTATGACAAATAACATGCGATGTATGCCGTGCATGAATGCAAATGCACATGAAGGGTATCAAATCTCGAATATCCCTGTCTCAAGGGTCCAAAGGAAATCATCAATCACTCATCAGTGCTCGAGCAGGATGTGACACGCTCCGCGCTCCGATCTATCTCTCAGTCGAGCCATCGGCGGTCCATCATCCTCGTGTCTGGGCGACGTCGACACGCTCGTCGCTCCGGCATCCCTCAGCTCACTCTCACTCCTGCCGAGCCAACGGCTGCCCATCATCCCCAGACACGCATCACTCATACCAAGAAAAGATATAGGTACCAAGAACGAATCAATAGGCTCAACATGACATGCTCAATGTCCATGCGTGTCAATGCATCATGCAATATCATAATCTCATGTGATGCACCTCAAATCTCATATCATCATATATCATGCAGTCAATGTACCATGTAATTCACATACTGCAAATCAACTTATCACATAGTCACATAAGGAGCAAGTAATGACAAGTAAATCATACCCGGGAACATCACATGTCTTTGCCAGACATTGTGATAAAACCCGTTTTCTACGTACCTCGGACCAGTAATAATTTTACCGAGTGCTCCAAAATAGTCCCGAAATTATTTAACCTGGTCATAAATACTACAAAATTATCACTAAGTGTTTAAATGACACCAAAGCTAAAATAAGTTTTTAAAGGTGTTTTCCTACTGATTTTTCCTTCAAAATCAGACTGACCAGTTTTAGTAGAAAATTCATAATAAAATCATATGACTTCCAAATGACCCGATTCCAGTGCTCAAAGTTCCAAAACTCAAAGGACTTCATTTTCTTGTCTAATAGTGTCGGGCTAATTCTTCCAGTAAAAGTAGTTAAAACACTAAATACCCAGCTTTTGAAATTCTGTTTTCAATCTCGAGCAGCTTTTGTAAATTCGTCATAACTTTTTCATTTTAAAACAAAAATGGGTAATTCCAGTGGACAATGACAGAAAACTCAAAGTACTAAAATACTTATTTCTGGAGAGTTTTCGAAATTCCTAGCCGAAAATGCTCAGGAACTCGGACAACACTCTGCATGACATTTTCGCCCACATGCAGAACATGATTTGCACACATAAAGTATAAAATTCATATTTAATTGAAAATAAGTCCAAAATAAGTCATTCTTTTTTTTAAATTCAAGAGAATGAAAATATCTACAAGGTCATGTAAAAATCGACAACAGAATAGAAATTAAACTTTGTCAAAAGTTCGAAATTCTACACTGCATGTGCATTTCCAGCACATGCAGAGTTGAATCTGGCATAGTTTAGTAAAATGGACGTATCTCACTCAAATCAATTCCAAAGGATCCCAAATTTCAGCCACAGAACAACAACTCAAATATCTACAACTTTTGTTTGAGACTCAAAGTCAGGTTCAGTCGTTACGAAAACCGAAAATGCAACACAAGATACTGCATGCAACATCATTTCAGCTGAATCTTATGACAGCATGAGTTTCACTTCTTATTTCAATTTAAAACTTCTAAAAATCGACCCAACCAGTACTAAAATCAAAGATTAACAATATAAAGGGAATGATATACCTCCCAAGCTTTTAAAAATACCCAAAGCCTTGAAGCTCTTCTAAAATCCTATCCAATTCCTAACTTGCATGCAAGATTTGAGCATGTTTTAATGGAGGAAAAGGAGGTGGAGCTTTTCGAATTTAATGGAGGAAGGAGGAGAGGATGGCTTGCTTGTGGGAGTGATAGAGATGATGGAATGTCTGAATGAAAAGCACAAGCAAATCTCAACCATAAATAAAGGAAAAATAGGCGTGGGATACTAGGCAACATTTTGGGATTTTTTAATCAATTTTTATCCCACTATGTCCAAGTGTCCCAAGATTGTGTTTTGATGGTGGTTTGGGCATGGCATGGCCGAAAACCACATGCCAAAATAATAATTTTGATGTATTTTATCTTGATTAAAAATAAGGTGTTGTGATCCGGAACACCTCAATTCAAATTCTTCGCTTTTAATCACCCGGGTTTTCTTAATCATTAATTATCCGATTTAATTAGCATCGGGGCCTTACACTTCTTCCAACCAAGAATATTATGTACTCAAGACACATACTCGAACATTCCCACGAAATCAGAATTGATCAAAAAAATATAAAAAAAGTCCGTAATGGTGAAAATTGCTGAAAAACTTTTTTCAACAAAGAAAATGATGTACTCAAGACATATACTCGAATATTCGCAAGAAATCAAAAATTATCAAAAAAATAAAAAAATGTATGTAATTGTGAAAATTCTTAAAACCGTCTTCCAACTAAGAAAATTATGTACCGACACGCACTCGAATATTGGCACGAAATCGAAATTTATCAAAACAAATGAAAAAAATGTTCGTAATTGTGAAAATTTCTCAAATCCTTCTTCTAACCAAGAAAATTATGTACTCAAGACATATACTCGAATATTCGCATGAAATGGAAATTTATCAAAAAACTTATGTAATTTGTGAAAATTTCTCAAAACCTTCTTCCACAACAAAGAGAATTATGTACTCAAGCCACAAACTCGAATACTCGCACAAAATAGAAATTTAACAAAAAATCAAAAAACCTCCGTAATTGTGAATATTTCTCAAAAACATCATCCAAAAGAAAATGATGTACGCAAGACACATACTCGAATATTCGCACGAAATCGAAATTTTACAAAGAATTAAAAAAACTTCAATAATCGTGAAAAATTCTCAAAACCTTCTTCCAATAAAGAAAATTATGTACTCAAGACACATTACTCAATATTCGCACGAAATCAAAATTTTTCAAAAAAATGAAAAAATGTCTGTAATTGTGAAAATTTCTCGAAACCTTCTTCCAACAAAGAAAATCATGTACTCAAGACACAAACTCGAATATTCGCACGAAATGGAAATTTATCAAAAAACTTATGTCATTTGTGAAAATTTCTCAAAACCTTCCACAACAAAGAGAATTATGTTTCAAACAACAAACTCGAATATTCGCACAAAATAGAAATGATGTATGCAAAGACACATATTCGAATATTCGCACAAAATCGAAATTTATCAAAAAATAAAAAAAACTTCAATAATTGTTAAAAATTCTCAAAACCTTCTTCCGACAAAGAAAATTATGTACTCAAGACAAATACTCAAATATTCGTACGAAATAGAAATTTATCAAAAAAATGAAAAAATGTCTGTAATTGTGAAATTTTTTCGAAACCTTCTTCCAACCAAGAAACTTAAGAACTCAAGACACAAACTCGAATATTCGCACAAAATGGAAATTTATCAAAAGATCAAAAACTCCCGTCATTCATGAAAATTTCTCAAAACCTTCTTCCAACTAGGAAAATTATGTGCTCAAGACATACTCGAATATTTGCAAGAAAGCTATATTTATCAAAAAATCAAAAAAATTACGTCATTTCAGAAAATTTCTCAAAACCTTCTTCCAACCAAGAAAATTATGTACTCAAGACACATACTCGAATATTCGCACGGAATCGAAATTTATCAAAAAATCAAATAACTTACGTCATTTGTGAAAAATTTTCAAAACCTTCTTCCAACCAAGAATATTACGTACTCAAGACACATACTCGAATATTTTCACACGAAATCAAAATTGATCAAAAAAATATAAAAAAACGTCCGTAATTGTGAAAATTGATCAAAAACTTCTTTCAACAAAGAAAATGATGTACTCAAGACATATACTCGAATATTCAATAGAAATAAAAAAAATTAAAAAAAATGTATGTAATTGTGAAAATTTCTTTAAACCGTAATCCAACCAAGAAAATTATGTACCGACACACACTCGAATATTCGCACGAAATCGAAATTTATCAAAAAAATGTCTGTAATTGTGAAACTATCTCAAATCCTTCATCCAACCAAGAAAATTATGTACTCAAGACACATACTCGAATATTCGCACGAAATCGAAATTTATCAAAAAAATGAAAAAAATGTCTGAATTGTGAAAATTTCTCGAAACCTTCTTCCAACCAAGAAAATAATGTACTCAAGACACAAACTCTAATATTCGCACGAAATGGAAATTTATCAAAAAAACTTATGTAATTTGTGAAAATTTCTCAAAACCTTTCAACAAAGAGAATTATGTACTCAAACCACAAACTCGAATATTCGCACAAAATAGATATGATGTACGCAAGACACATATTCGAATATTGGCACGAAATCGAAATTTATCACAAAATAAAAAAACTTAAATATTTGTGAAAAATTCTCAAAACCTTATTCCGACAAAGAAAATTATGTACTCACCGACACATACTCAAATATTAGAACGAAATCGAAATTTATCAAAAAAATGAAAAAATGTCTGTAATTGTGAAAATTTCTCGAAACCTTCTTCCAACCAAGAAAATTATGTACTCAAGACAGAAACTCGAATATTCACACGAATTGAAATTTATCAAAAAATCAAAAAACTTCCGTCATTTGTGAAAATTCTCAAAACCTTCTTCCAACCAGGAAAATTAGGTGCTCAAGACATACTCGAATATTCGCAAGAAAGCTATATTTATCAAAAAATCAAAAAAGTTATGTCATTTGAGAAAAATTCTCAAAACCTTCTTCCAACCAAGAAAATTAGGTACTCTCAAGACACATACTCGAATATTAGCACGAAATCGAAATTTATCCAAAAATAAAAAACTTACTTCATTGTGAAAATTTCTCAAAACCTTCTTCCAACCAGGAATATTACGTATCAAGACAAATTCACGAATATTCACACGAAATCAAAATTGATCAAAAAAATATAAAAAAAACGTCCGTAATTGTGAAAATTACTCAAAAACTTCTTTCAACAAAGAAAATGATGTACTCAAGACATATACTCGAATATTCACAAGAAATCAAAAATTATCAAAAAAATTATAAAAAAAAATGTAATTGTGAAAATTTCTTAAAACCGTTTTCTAACCAAGAAAATTATGTACCGACACACACTCGAATATTCACATGAAATCGAAATTTATCAAAAAAATGAAAAAAATGACTGTAATTGTGAAACTTTCTCAAATCCTTCTTCCAACAAAGAAAATTTTGTACTGTGACACATACTCGAATATTCGCACGAAATTGAAATTTATCAAAAAAATGAAAAATGTCTGTAATTGTGAAAATTTCTCGAAACCTTCTTCCACCCAAGAAAATCATGTACTCAAGACACAAACTCGAATATTCGCACGAAATGGAAATTTATCAAAAAAACTTATGTAATTTGTGAAAATTTCTCAAAACCTTTCAACAACAAAGAGAATTATGTACTCAAACCACAAACTCGAATATTCGCACAAAATAGAAATGATGTACGCAAGACACATATTCGAATATTGGCACGAAATCGAAATTTATCACAAAATAAAAAAACTTAAATAATTGTGAAAAATTCTCAAAACCTTATTCCGACAAAGAAAATTATGTACTCACCGACACATACTCAAATATTAGCACGAAATCGAAATTTATCAAAAAAAATGAAAAAATGTCTGTAATTGTGAAAATTTCTCGAAACCTTCTTCCAACCAAGAAAATTATGTACTCAAGACAGAAACTCGAATATTCACACGAATTGAAATTTATCAAAAAATCCAAAAACTTCCGTCATTTGTGAAAATTCTCAAAACCTTCTTCCAACCAGGAAAATTAGGTGCTCAAGACATACTCGAATATTCGCAAGAAAGCTATATTTATCAAAAAATCAAAAAAGTTACGTCATTTGAGAAAATTTCTCAAAACCTTCTTCCAACCAAGAAAATTAGGTACTCTCAAGACACATACTCGAATATTCGCACGAAATCGAAATTTATCCAAAAATCAAAAACTTACGTCATTGTGAAAATTTCTCAAAACCTTCTTCCAACCAGGAATATTACGTATCAAGACAAATTCTGGAATATTCACACGAAATCAAAATTGATCAAAAAAATATAAAAAAACGTCCGTAATTGTGAAAATTGCTCAAAAACTTCTTTCAACAAAGAAAATGATGTACTCAAGACATATACTCGAATATTCACAAGAAATCGAAAATTATAAAAAAAATTATAAAAAAAATGTAATTGTGAAAATTTCTTAAAACCGTCATCTAACCAAGAAAATTATGTACCGACACACACTCGAATATTCACATGAAATCGAAATTTATCAAAAAATGAAAAAAAATGTCTGTAATTGTGAAACTTTCTCAAGCCCTTCTTCCAACCAAGAAAATTATGTGCTCGAGACATATACTCGAATATTCGCTTGAAATGGAAATTTATCAAAAAACTTATGTCATTTGTGAAAATTTCTCAAAACCTTCTTCCACATCAAAAAAGAATTATGTACTCAAGCCACAAACTCGAATACTCGCACAAAATAGAAATTTAACAAAAAATCAAAAAAACTCCGTAATTGTGAATATTTCTCAAAAACATCATCCAAAAGAAATTGATTTACGCAAGACACATACTCGAATATTCGAACGAAATCAAAATTTTACAAAAAATTAAAAAAACTTCAATAATCGTGAAAAATTCTCAAAACCTTCTTCCAACAAAGAAAATTATGTACTCAAAACACATACTCGGATATTCGGACGAAGTCGAAATTTATCAAAAAATGAAAAAAATGTCTGTAATGGTGAAAATTTCTCGAAACCTTCTTCCAACCAAGAAAATCATGTACTCAAAAGACAAACTCGAATATTCACACGAAATGGAAATTTATCAAAAAACTTAAGTCATTTGTGAAAATTTCTCAAAACTTTCCACAACAAAGAGAATTATGTACTCAAACCACAAACTCGAATATTCGCACAAAATAGAAATGATGTTTGCAAGAATATTCGCACGAAATCGAAATTTATCAAACAATAAAAAAACTTCAATAATTGTGAAAAATTCTCAAAACCTTCTTCCGACAAAGAAAATTATGTACTCAAGACACATAATCAAATATTCGCACGAAATTGAAATTTATCAAAAAAATGAAAAACTGTCTGTACTTGAGATTTTCTCGAAACCTTCTTCCAACAAAGAAAATTATGTACTCAAGACACAAACTCGAATATTCGCACGAAATGGAAATTTATCAAAAAATCAAAAAAATTCCGTCATTTGTGAAAATTTCTCAAAACCTTCTTGCAACCAGGAAAATTATATACTCAAGACATACTCAAATATTCGCAAGAAAGCTATATTTATCAAAAAATAAAAAAACTTACGTCATTTTAGAAAATTTCTCAAACCTTCTCGAATATTACGTACTCAAGACACATACTCGAATATTCTCACGAAATAAAAAATGATCAAAAAAATATAAAAAAACGGCCGTAATTGTGAAAATTGCTCAAAAACTTCTTTCAACAAAGAAAATGATGTAAAGAGTTTTTGAAAATTTTCACAATTATGAATTTTTTTTGATAAATTTAGGTTTCAAACGAATATTCGAGTTATGTGTTTGAGTACATAATTTTCTTAGTTGGATGATGTTTTTGAGAAATTTTCATAATTACGGATTTTTTTTATTTATTGATAAATTTAGATTTGGTGCGAATATTCGATTATGTGTCTTGAGTACATAATTTTCTTTGTTGGAAGAAGGTTTTAAGAGATTTTCACAATTACAGTCATTTTTTTTAAATTTTTTTGATAAATTTCGATTTCGTGCAAATGTTCGAGTAAGTGTTTTGAGTATATCATTTTCTTTGTGGGAAGCAGTTTTTGAACAATTTCACAATTACGGAAGTTTTTTGATTTTTTGATAAATTTTAATTTCGTTAGAATATTCGAGTATGTGTCTTGAGTACATAATTTTTTTGGTTGCAAGAATGTTTTGTTAAATTTTCACAAACGACGTAAGTTTTTTGATTTTTTGATAAATTTCGACTTCGTTCGAATATTCGAGTAAGTGTTTTGAGTACATCATTTTCTTTGATGAAAGTAGTTTTTGATCAATTTTTACAATTACAAACGTTTTTTGTTTATTTTTTTTGATATATCCGATTTCGTGCGAATATTTGAGTACATAATTTTCTTGGTTCGAAGGGAAGCTTTGAAAATTTTCAATTACGTAAGTTTTTTGCTTTTTTGATAAATTTCAGTTACGTGTGAATATTCGAGTATATGTTTTGAGTACATCATTTTCTTGGTTGGAAGAAGTTTTTGGCAATTTTCTCAATTACGGATTTCGTGCCAATATTTGAGTATGTGTCTATCTTGAGTACATAATTTCTTGGTTGTAAGTAGGTTTTTGAGAAATTTTCAAAATTGCGTAACTTTTTTTGATTTTTTGATAAATTTCGATTTCTTGCGATTAATCGAGCATATATCTTGTGTACATCATTTTCTTGGTTAGAAGATGTTTTAGAAAAATTTCACAATTACGTAAGTTTTTTTGATTTTTTGTTAAATTTAGATTTCTTGCGAATATTCGATTATGTGCCTTGAGTACATAATTTTCTTGCGTGAAAGAAGATTTTGAGAAATTTTCACAAATTGCGTAATTTTTTTTGATTTTTTGATAAATTTCAATTTCTTGTGAATATTCGAATATATGTCTTGAGTACATCATTTTCTTTGTTGGAAGATGTTTTTTAGCAATTTTCACAATTACGGACGTTGTTTTTGATTTTTTTGATAAATTTTGATTTCGTGTGAATATTTGATTATGTGTCTTGAATACTTAATTTTCTAGGTTGTATGCTTTTTTGATATTTTGATAAAATTTTGATTTCGTGCGAATATTCGAGAATATGTTTGAGTAGTACATCATTTTCTTGGTTGGAAAAGAAGGTTTTTGAGAAATTTTCACAAATGACGTAAGTTTTTAAATTTTTTGGATAAATTTCGATTTCGAGTAAGTATTCGAGTATGTATATTGAGTACATAATTTTCTTGGTTGGATGAAGTTTTTGAGAAATTTCACAAATGACGCAAGTTTTTGATTTTTTGATAAATTTCGATTTCGTGCGAATATTCGAGTATATATCTTGTGCACATCATTTTCTTGGTTGGAAGAAGTTTTTGAGAAATTTTCACAATTACAGATGTTTATTATTTATTTTTTCATTAATTTCGATTTAAAACGAATATTCTCTTGAGTACATAAATTTCTTGGTTGGAAGAGAGTTTTGAGAAATTTTCAGAAATTACGTAAGTTTTTTGATTTTTTGATGAATTTCGATTTCATTCTAATATTCGAGTATGTGTTTTGAGTACATATCTTCTTGGTTGAAAGAAGGTTTTGAGAAATTTTCACAAATGACTTAAGTTTTTTGATAAATTTCTTCGTTCGAATATTCGAATATATGCTTCACTTCATCGTTTCGTTGTTGGATGAAGTTTTTGAGAAATTTTCACAAGTATGACGTAAGTTTTTTATTTTTTGATTAATTTCGATTTCGTATGAATATTCGAGTATATATCTTCAGTACATCATTTTCTTGGTTATATGAAGTTTTTGAGAAATTTTCACAATTATGGACCTTTTTTTATTTTTTGATAAATTTTGATTCGTGCGAATATTCGAGTATGTGTTTTAGTACATAATTTTCTTGGTTGGAAGAAGGTTTTGAGAAATTTTCACCAATTTCGCAAGTTTTTTTAATTTTTTGATAAATTTTGACTTCTTGCGAATATTCGAGTATATGTCTTGAATACATAATTTTCTTTGTTGGAAGAAGTATTTGAGAAATTTTCACAATTACAGAAATTTTTTTCATTTTTTGATAAATTTCGATTTCGTGTGAATATTCGAGTATATGTCTCCTCTTGTACATCATTTTTTTTGTTGGAAAAAGTTTTTGAACCATTTTCACAATTACGGACGTTTTCTTTTTTATTTTTTGATAAATTTCGATTTCGTGCGAATATTCGAGTATGTGTTTTGAGTACATAATTTTCTTGGTTGGAAGTCGTTTTTTTGAGGAATTTTACAATTATAAAGGTTTTTTTAAAATTTTTTTATATATTTCGATTTCGTGCGAATATTTGAGTATGTGTCTTGAGTACATAATATTCTTGGTTCAAAGGAAGTAAGTATTGAAAAATTTTCAATTATGTAAGGTTTTTTATTTTTTTAATATATTTTTATTTCGTGCGTATATTCATGTATGTGTCTTGTGTATATAATTTTACTGGTTGGAAGGAAGTTTTGAAAATTTTCAATTACGTAATTTTTTTTATTTTTTTGATATATTTTTATTTCGTGCGTATATTTGAGTATGTGTCATGTGTACATAATTTTTTTGGTTGGAAGGAAGTTTTGAGAAATTTTCAATTACGTTAGTTTTTTGATTTTTCTGATAAATTTCTATTATGTGCGAATATTCGAGTAAATATCATGAGTACATAATTTTCTTGGTTGCAAGAAGGTTTTGAGAAATTTTCAATAATTTTTTGATTTTTTTGATAAATTTCGATTTCGTGCGAATATAATAGAATATTTTGAGTACATCATTTTCTTGGTTGGAAGAGGTTTTTGAGAAATTTTCACAAATGACGTAAGTTTTTTTTGATTTTTTAATAAATTTCGATTTCCTGCGAATACTCTAGCATATGTCTTGTGTACATCATTTTCTTGGTTGGAAGAAGTTTTTGAGAAATTTTCACAATTATGGACGCATTTTTTATTTCTTGAAAAAATTTGATTTCGTGTAAATAAAAGTATGTGTCTTTAGTATTCGAGTGTGTGTCTTGAGTACATAATTTTCTTGGTTGGAAGAAGGTTTTGAGAAATTTTCACAAATAACGTAAGTTTTTTTGATTTTTTTGATAAATTTCATTTTCGTGCGAATATTCGAGTATATATCTTGAGTACATCATTTTCTTGCTTTGAAGAAGGTTTTGAGAAATTTTCTCAAATGACGTAAGTTTTTTGAGTTTTTGATAAATATAGCTTTCGTGTGAATATTCGAGTATATGTTTTGAATACACAATTTTCTTGGTTTTGAGAAATTTTCAAAAATTACGTAAGTTTTTTTATTTTTTGATAAATTACGATTTCTTGTGAATAATCGAGTATATGTCTTATCTACATCATTTTCTTGGTTTTTAAGAAGTTTTTGAGCAATTTTAACAATTATGGACATTGTTTTTTATTTTTTGATAACTTTAGATTCTATGCGATATTCGACTATGTGTCTTGGGTACATAACTTTCTTGGTTGGTAGAAGGTTTTGAGAAATTTTGATTTCTGTGCGAATATTCGAGTATATGTCTTGAGTACATCATTTCCTTGGTTGGAAGAAGGTTTTGAGAAATTTTCTCAAATGACGTAAGTTTTTTGATTTTTTGATAAATATAGCTTTCGTGTGAATATTCGAGTATATGTCTTGAGTACATAATTTTCTTGGTTGGATGATGTTTTTGAGAAATTTACGCAAATGATGAAAGTTTTTTGATTTTTTGATAAATTTCGATTTCGTGGGAATATTCGAGTATATGTTTTGAGTACATAATTTTATTTAGTGGAAGATGGTTTTGAAAATTTTCAGAAATTACGTAAGTTTTTTGATTTTTTGATAAATTTCGATTTCCTGTGAATAATCGAGTATATATCTTATGTATATCATTTTCTTGGTTTGAAGAAGTTTTTGAGCAATTTTCACAATTATGGACATTGGTTTTTATTTTTTGGTAAATTTCGATTTCGTGCGAATATTCGAGTAAGTGTTCAAGTAATTCATTTTCTTGGTTGGAAGAAGGTTTTGAGAAATTTTCACAAATGACGTAAGTTTTTTTGATTTTTTGATAAATTTCGATTTCGTGCGAATAATGAGTATATGTCTTGAGTACATCATTTTCTCAGTTGAATGATCTTTTTGAGAAATTTGCACAATTACGTAGGTCTTTTTGATTTTTTGATAAATTTACATTTTCTGCGAATATTAGAGTATGTGTTTTCAGTAAATAATTTTATTTCGTGGAAGATGGTTTTGAGAAATTTTCACAAATTAAGTAAGTTTTTTGATTTTTTTGATAAATTTCGAGATCCTGTGAATAATCGAGTATATGTCTTACGTACATCATTTATTTTTTGATAAATTTAGATTTTGTGCGAATATTTGACTATGTGTCCTGAATACATAATTTTCTTGGTTGGAAAAAGGTTTTGAGAAATTTTCGCAATTATAGACTTTTTTTTTCTTTTTGTGATAAATTTCGATTTCGTGAGAATATTCGAGTATGTGTCTTGAGTATATAATTTTTTTGGTTGGAAGAATGTTATGATAAATTTTCACAAACGACGTAAGTTTTTTTTATTTTTGTAAAATTTCGACTTCATGCGAATATTTTAGTATTGTCTTGTGTAAATCGTTTTCTTGATTGTAAGAAGTTTTTAAGAAATTTTACCAATCAGATATTTTTTGATTTTTTGTGCTAATATTCAAGTATGTGTCTTGAGTTCAAAATTTTATTGGCTGGAAGAAGATTTTCAGAAATTCTCACAAATTATGTAAGTTTTTTGATTTTTTGATAAGTATAGCTTTCGTACGAATATGCGTCTTGAGTACATAATTTTCTTTGTTGGATGAAGTTTTTGAGAAATTTTCACAAATGACGTAAGTTTTTTGATTTTTGATAAATTTAGATTTCGTGCGAATATTCGAGTACATGTCTTGAGTACATAATTTTCTTATTTGAATGAAGTTTTAGAGAAATTTTCACAAATTACGTACGCTATTTTGATTTTTTGATAAATTTAGATTTCCTGCGAATATTAGAATATGTGTCTTGAGTACATAATTTTCTTAGGTGGTAGATGGTTTTGAGAAGTTTTCACAAATTACGTAAGTTTTTTGATTTTCTTGATAAATTTCGATTTCTTTCGAATATTCGAGTATATGTCTTGCGTACATTATTTTGTTTGTTGGAAGAAGTTTTTGAGCAATTTCAAAATTACAGACGTTTTTTTTTTGATAAATTTTGATTTTGAGAAAATATCGAGTATGTGTCTTGAGTACATAATTTTCTTGGTTGGAAAAAGGTTTTGTGAAATTTTCAGAAAGGACGTATGCTTTTGATTTTTGATAAAATTCGATTTCGTGCGAATATTCGAGTATGTATCTTGAGTACATAATTTTCCTTGTTGAAAGAAGGTTTTGAGAAATTTTCACAATTACAAATGTTTTTTTTCATTTTTTTGATAAATTTTGATTTCGTGCGAATATTATTGTAAGTGTTTTGAGTACATCATTTTCTTTGTTGGAAGTAATTTTTGAGCAATTTTCACAATTACGGATGTTTTTGTTTATTTTTTTTATATATTTTGATTTCGTGCGAATATTTGAGTATGCGTATTAAATACATAAATTTCTTGGTTGGAAGAAGGGTTTTGAGAAATTTTCACAAATGACTTATGTTTTTTGATTTTTTGATAAATTTTGATTACTTTCGAGTATTCGAGAATATGTCTTGAGTACATAATTTTCTTGGTTGGAAGAAGGTTTTGAGATATTTTCACAAATAACGTAAGTTTTTTGATTTTTTGATAAATTTCGATTTCATGCAAATATTCGAATAAGTGTTTTGAGTAAATCATTTTCTTTGTTGGAAGTAGTTTTTTAGAAATTTTCACAATTATAAACGTTTTTTTAATATTTTAATATATTTTTATTTTGTGCGTATATTCAATTATGTGTCTTGTGCACATAATTTTTTTGGTTGGAAGGAAGTTTTGAAATTTTTCAAATAAGTAAGTTTTTTTTTTTTTACATATTTTTATTTCATGCATATATTTGAGTATGTGTCTTGTGTACATAATTTTTTTTGTTGGAAATGATAAATTTTCAATTACGTTAGTTTTTTGATTTTTTGATAAATTTCAATTACGTGCGAATATTCGAGTATATGTCTTGAGTACATAATTTTCTTGGTTGGAAGAAGTTTTGAGAAATTTTCAATAATTAATGTTTGTTGGAAGAAGGTTTTGAGAAATTTGCACAATTGCAGACCTTTTGTTTTTTTGACGATTTCGTGCGAATATTCAAGTAAGTGTTTTGAGTACATTCTTTTTTTTGTTGGAAGAATGTTTTGATAAATTTTCACAGATGACATAAGTTTTTTAATTTTTTGATAAATTTCGACTTCTTGCGAATATTTGGGTATGTCTTGTGTAAATCATTTTCTTGATTGGAAGAAGTTTTTAAGATATTTTCACAATTACATACGTTTTATTGATTTTTTGTTAAATTACGATTTTGTGCGAATATTCTAGTATGTGTCTTGAGTACATAACTTTCTTGGTTGGAAGAAGGTTTTTGAGAAATTTTCACAAATGACGTAAGTTTTTTGATTTTTTGATAAATTTCCATTTCGTAAAAATATTCAAGTATGTGTCTTGACTACATAATTTTCTTGGTTGGAAGAAAGTTTTGAGAAATTTTCACAATTACACATTTTTTTCATTTTTTTGATAAATTTCAATTTCGTGCGAATATTCGAGTATGTATCTTGAGTAAATAATTTTCTTGATTGGATGAAGTTTTTGTGAAATATCACAAATGACGTAAGTTTTTGATTTTTTTTGATAAATTTTGATTTCGTGTGAATATTCGAGTATGTCTTCACTACATCATTTCTTGGTTGGATGAAGTTTTTGAGAAATTTTCACAACTATGGAGGTTTTTTTGATTTTTGATAAAATTTCGATTTCGTGCGAATATTCGAGTATGTGTCTTGAGTACATAATTTTCTTGGTTAGGACGAAGTTTTGAGAAATTTTCTCAAATGACTATTTTTTTTTGATTTTTTGATAAATTTTGATTTCGGGTGGATATTCGACTATATGTTTTGAGTACATCATTTCTTGGTTGGAAGGAAGTTTTGAGAAATTTTCAGAAATTACTTAAATTTATTGATTTTTTGATAAATTTCGATTTTGTACAAATATACAAGCATATGTCTTGACTACATGATTTTCTTGGATGGAAGAAGGTTTTGAGAAATTTTCACAAATTATGTTATTTTTTTTATTTTTTGATAAATTTCGATTTCGTGCGAATATTCAAGTATATTTCTTAAATACATCATTTTCTTGGTTGGAAGAAGTTTTTGAGAAATTTTCATAATTACAAGCGGTTTTTTGTTTTTTTGACAAATTTCGTGCGAATATTCGAGTATGTGTCCTGAGTAGTACATAATTTTCTTTGTTGGAAAAGGTTTTGAGAAATTTTCACAAATTACTTAAGTTTTTTATTTGTTGATTAATTTCTATTTCGTGCGAATATTCGAGTATATATCTTGAGTACATCAATTTTCTTGGTTGTATGAAGTTTTTGATAAATTTTCACAATTATTGTAATTTTTTTTTTTTTGATAAATTTTGATTTCGTCCGATTATTCGAGTATATGTTTTGAGTACTTCATTTTCTTTGTTGGAAGAAGGTTTTGAGAAATTTTCTCAAATGAGGTAAGTTTTTTGATTTTTTGATAAATATAGCTTTCGTGTGAATATTCGAGTATATGTCTTGAGTACATAATTTTCTTGGTTGGATGATGTTTTTTAGCAATTTACACAAATGATGTAAGTTTTTTGATTTTTTGATAAATTTTGAATTTGTGAGAATAGTCAAGTATATGTTTTGAGTATATAATTTTATTTCATGGAAGATGGTTTTGAGAAATTTTCACAAATTACGTAAGTTTTTTGATTTTTTGATGACATTCGATTTCCTGTGAATAATCGAGTATATGTCTTATGTATATCATTTTCTTGGTTTGAAGAAGGTTTTGAGAAATTTTCACATATGACGTAAGTTTTTTTGATTTTTTTATAAATTTCGATTTCGCTCGAATATTCAAGTATATGTCTTGGGTACATCATTTTCTCAGTTGAATGATCTTTTTGAGAAATTTTCACAATTATGTAGGTCTTTTTGATTTTTTGATAAATTTATATTTCATGCGAATATTCGAGTATGTGTTTTGAGTACATAATTTTATTTCGTGGAAGATGATTTTGAGAAATTTTCACAAATTACGTAAGTTTTATTTATTTTTTGATAAATTTCGATTTCCTGCTAATAATCGAGTATATGTCTTATGTACATCATTTTCTGCGAATATTCGACTATGTGTCTTGAGTACATAATTTTCACAATTACAGACGTTTTTTTATTTTTTTGATAAATTTTGATTTCGTGCGAATATTCGAGTAAGGGTTTAGAGTACGTCATTTTCTTTGTGGGAATTAGTTTTTGAGCAATTTTCACAATTATGGACGTTTTTTGAATTTTTGATAAATTTTGATTTCTTGAGAATATTCGAGTATGTGTATGGAGTACATAATTTTTTTGGTTGGAAGAGTGTTATGAGAAATTTTCACGAACGACGTAAGTTTTTTTTATTTTTATTAAATTTTGACTTCATGCGAATATTTTAGTGTGTCTTGTGTAAATCATTTTCTTGATCGGAAGAAGTTTTTAAGAAATTTTACCAATTACATATTTTTTTTTGATTTTTGTTAAATTATGATTTTGTGCGAATATTCTAGTATGTGTCTTGAGTACATAACTTTCTTGGTTGGAAGAAGGTTTTGAGAAATTTTCACAAATGACGTAAGTTTTTTGATAAATTTCCATTTCGTGCAAATATTCAAGTATGTGTCATTAGTACATAATTTTCCGTGCGAATATTCGAGCATGTATCTTGAGTACATAAGTTTTTTGATTGGATGATGTTTTTGAGAAATTTCACAAATGACGTAAGTTTTTGATTTTTGATATATTTCGATTTCGTACGAGTATTAGAGTATATGTCTTTGTTCATCATTTTCTTTGTTGGATGAAGTTTTTGAGAAATTTCACAAATGACGCAAGTTTTTGATTTTTGATATATTCGATTTCGTACGAATATTCGAGTATATGTCTTCATTTCGTGCGAATATTCGAGTATATATCTTGAGTAAATAATTTTATTGGTTGTATGAAGTTTTTGAGAAATTTTTACAATTATGGTCCTTTTTTTATTTTTGATAAATTTCGATTTCGTGCGAATATTCGAGTATGTGTTTTGTCTACATAATTTTCTTTGTTGAAAGAAAGTTTTGAGAAATTTTCAGAAATTACGTAAGTTTTTTGATTTTTTGATAAATTTGATTTCGTGCGAATATTCGAGTATACATCTTGAGTACATCATTTTCTTTGTTGGAAGAAGTTTTTTAGCAATTTTCACAATTACGGACGTTTTTTTTGATTTTTTGATAAATTTTGATTTCGTGAGAATATTCGAGTATGTGTTTAATTACATAATTTTGTTGGTTGGAAGAAGGTTTTGAGAAATTTTCACAAATTACGTAAATTTTTTTGATTTTCTGATAAATTTCGACTTCGTGCAAATATTCATGTATACGTCTTGTTTATATAATTTTCTTGGTTGGTA
Organism: Haberlea rhodopensis; assembly: GCA_907163345.1. Taxonomy (NCBI): domain Eukaryota; kingdom Viridiplantae; phylum Streptophyta; class Magnoliopsida; order Lamiales; family Gesneriaceae; genus Haberlea; species Haberlea rhodopensis. The sequence continues at coordinate 47,435 of CAJQUN010000520.1, read as the reverse complement.
GAAGTTTTGGAGAATGTTTTTCCAATTACGGACGTTTTTTTTTAATTAATTTCGATTTCGTGCGAATATTCTCTTGAGTACCTAAATTTCTTGGTTGGAAGAGAGTTTTGAGAAATTTTCAGAAATTACTTTAAGTATTTTTGATTTTTTGATAAATTTTGATTTCGTGCGAATATTTGAGTATTTGTTTTGAGTACATCATTTTCTCTGTTGGATGATGTTTTTGAGAAATTTTCACAATTAGGGACATTTTTTTGATTTCTTGGTAAATTTTAATTTCATGCTAATATTCGAGTATGTGTCTTGAGTACATAGTTTTCTTGGTTGGAAGAAGATTTTGAGAAATTTTCAAAAAATGACGTAAGTTTTTTGATTTTTTGATAAATTTGATTTCGTGCGAATATTCGAGTATGTGTCTTTAGTACATAATTTTCTTTGTTGGAAGAAGGTTTTGAGAAATTTTCATAAATTAAGTAAGTTTTTTGATTTTTTGAAAAATATAGCTGTCGTGCGAATATTCAAGTATATGTCTTGAGTACATCATTTTCTTCGTTAGAAGAAGTTTTTGAGAAATTTTAACAATTACGGATGTTTTTTGATTTTTTGAGAAATTTCGATTTCGTGCTAATATTCGAGTATGTGTCTTGATTACAAAATTTTCTTGGGTGGAAGACGGTTTTGTGAAATTTTCACAACGAAGTAAGTTTTTCATTTTTTTGATAAATTTTCATTTCGTGCGAATATTCGAGTATATGTCTTGAGTACATAATTTTCTTGGTTGGAAGAAGGTTTTGAGAATTTTTAACAATTATTGAAGTTTTTTTGATAAATTTTGATTTCGTGCTAATATTCGAGTTTGTGGCTTGAGTAAATAATTTTCTTGGTTCGAAGAAGGTTTTGAGAAATTTTCACAAATGACGTAAGTTTTTTGATAAATTCCATTTCGTGCGAATATTCTAATGTCTTGAGTACATAATTTTCTTGGTTAGAGGAAGGATGATGAGAAATTTTCACAATTACAGACATTTTTTCATTTTTTTGATAGATTTTGATTTCAAGCGAATATTCGAGTACATGTCTTGAGTACATAATTTTCTTGGTTGAAAGAAAGTTTTTGATAAATTTTCACAAATGACGCAGTCTTTTGATTTTTTGATAAGTTTCAGTTTCGTGCAATTTCTCAAGCATGTGTCTTGTGTAAATCAGTTTCTTTGTTGGAAGAAGTTTTTGTGCAATTTTCACAAAGACTTTTTATTTTATTTTTTGATATATTTTTATTTCGCGCGAATATTCGTGTATGTGTCTTGAGTACATAATTTTCTTGGTTGAACGAAAGTTTTTGAGAAATTTTCAGAAAGACGTAAGTTTTTGATTTTTTGATAAATTTCGATTTCGTGCGAATACTCAAGCATATGTCTTATGTACATCATTTTCTTTGTTGGAAGAAGTTTTTGAGAAATTTTCACAATTATGGACGTTTTTTTGATTTTTAGTTAAATTTAGTTTTTCTGTGAATATTCGGGTATGTGTCTTGAGTACATCATTTTCTTGGTTGAAAGAAGGTTTTGAGAAATTTTCACAAATGACGTAAGATTTTTAATTGTTTGATAAATTTTGATTTCGTGAGAATATTCGAATACATGTCATGAGTACATCATTTTCTTATTTGAATGCAGTTTTAGAGAAATTTTCACAATTACGTACACTTTTTTGATTTTTTTTGGTAAATTAGATTTCCTGCGAATATTTGAGTATGTGTCTTGAGTACATAATTTTCTTAGGTGGAAGATGGTTTTGAGAAGTTTTCACAAATTACGTAAGTTTTTTGATTTTCTTGATAAATTTCGATTTCTTTCGAATATTCGAGTATATGTCTTGCGTACATCATTTTGTTTGTTGGAAGAAGTTTTTGAGCAATTTCACAATTACGGACGTTTTTTTTTTTTGATAAATTTCGATTTTGAGCGAATATTGAGTATGTGTCTTGAGTACATAATTTTCTTGGTTGGAAAAAGGTTTTGTGATTTTCAGAAAGGACGTATGCTTTTGATTTTTGATAAATTTCGATTTCGTGCGAATATTCGAGTATGTGTCTTGAGTACATAATTTTCCTTGTTGAAAGAAGGTTTTGAGAAATTTTCACAATTACAAACGTTTTTTTCATTTTTTTGATAAATTTTGATTTCGTGCGAATATTATTGTAAGTGTTTTGAGTACATCATTTTCTCTGTTGGAAGTAGTTTTTGAGCAATTTTCACAATTATGGATGTTTTTGTTTATTTTTTTATATATTTTGATTTCGTGCGAATATTTGAGTATGCGTATTAAATGCATAATTTCACAAATACGGACGTTTTTTTTTATATAAATTTTGATTTTGAGCGAATATAGTATGTGTCTTGAGTACACAATTTTCTTGGTTGGAAGAAGGTTCTGTAAAATTTTCAGAGAGGACATATGTTTTTTGATTTTTGATAAATTTCGATTTCGTGCTAATATTCGAGTATTTGTCTTGAGTACAAATTTTTTTTTTTCATTTTTTTATAAATTTCGATTTCGTGATAATATTAGTGTAACTGTTTTGAGTACATCATTTTCTTTGTTGTAAGTGTTTTGAGTACATCATTTTGATATATTTTGATTTCGTGCGAATATTTGTGTATGCGTATTGAATACATAATTTTCTTGGTTGGAAGAATGTTTTTGAGAAATTTTCACAAATGACATGTTTTTTTGATTTTTTGATAAATTTCGATTGCGTGCGAGTATTCGAGATATGTCTTGAGTAAATAATTTTCTAGGTTGGAAGAAGGTTTTGAGAAATTTTCACAATTACAGACGTTTTATGATTTTTTGATAAATTTTGATTTCGTTCAAATATTCGAGTATATGTCTTGAATACAAAGTTTTCTTGGTTGGAAGAAGGTTTTTAAGAAATTTTCATAAATGACTAAGTTTTTTTTTTTAATTTTTGATAAATTTCGATTTCGTACGAATACTCGAGCATATGTCTTGTGTATATCATTTTCTTAGTTGGAAGAAGTTTTTGAGAACACAATTACGGACGTATTTTTGATAAATTTCGATTTCCTGCAAATATTCAAGTAAGTGTCTCTTGAGTATATGATTTTCTTGGTTGGAATAAAGTTTTGAGAAATTTTCACAAATGACGTAATTTTTTGATTTTTTGATAAATTTCCATTTCGTAAAAATATTCAAGTATATGTCTTGAGTACATCATTTTTTTCATTTGAATAAGTTTTTGAGAAATCTTAAAAATTACGGACGTTTTTTTTGATTTTTTTATAAATTTCGATTACGTTCGAATATTCGAGTATGTGTCTTGAGTACAAAATTTTCTTTGTTGGAAGATGGTTTTAAAAATTTTCACAATTACAGACATATTTTCATTTTTTGATAAATTTCGATTTCGTGTGAATATTCGAGTATGTCTTGAGTACATAATTTTCTTGGTCTGATGAAGATTTTGAGAAATATCACAAATGAGGTAAGTTTTTTGATTTTTTGATAATTTTCTATTACTTGCGAATATTCGAGTATGTGTCTTGGGTAGATAATGTTCTTGGTTGGAAGAAGGCTTTGAGAAATTTTCTCAAATGACGTAAGTTTTTTGATTTTTTTAAATATAGCTTTCGTGCGAATATTCGAGTATATGTCATGAGTACATAGTTTTCTTGGTTAGATGATGTTTTTGAGAAATTTTCACAAATGATGTATGCTTTTTGATTTTTAATAAATTTCGATTTCGGGGGAATATTCGAGTTTATGTCTTGAGTACATCATTTCCTGGGTTGGAAGAAGTTTTTGAGAAATTTTAACAATTATGAACGTTTTTTGATATTTTGATAAACTTTTATTTCGTGCGAATATTTGAGTATGTGTATTGAGTACATAATTTTCTTGATTGGAAGAATATTACGAGAAATTTTCACAAATGACGTAAATTTTTTGATTTTTTGATAAATTTCCATTTCATGGGAATATTCGAGTTTGTGTCTTGTGTACATAAATTTCTTGGTTGGAAGAAGGTTTTGAGAAATTTTCACAATTACATACATTTTTTCATTTTTTGAAATTTTTTGATTTTGTGTGAATATTCAAAAATGTGTCATGAATACATAATTTTCTTTGTTGGAAGAAGGTTTTGAGAATTTTTCACAATTATTGAAGTTTTTTTATTTTTTGATAAATTTCGATTTCGTGCGAATATTCGAGTATTCATCTGCGTACATCATTTTCTTGGTTCGATGAAGTTTATAAGAAATTTTCACAATTACGGACGTTTTTTTGATTTTTTTGTTAAATTTGATTTTGTGCAAATATTCGAGTTTGTGGCTTGAGTACATAATTCTGTTTGTTGTGGAAGAAGGTTTCGAGAGATTTTCATAAAGGACGTAAGTTTTTTGATAAATTTCCATTTCGTGCGAATATTCCAGTATGTATCTTGAGTACATAATTTTCTTGGTTGAAGAAGGATTTGAGAAATTTTCACAATTTAAGACATTTTTTTCATTCTTTTGAAAAATTTCAATTTCGTGCGAATATTCGAGTATGTATCTTGAGTACATAATTTTCTTGGTTGGATGAAGTATTTGTGAAATTTTCACAATTACAGACGTTTTTTTTGATTTTTTGATAAATTTCGATTTTTTGATTTTCACATGTGTCTTGAGTATATAATTTTCTTGGTTGGAAGAAAGTTTTGAGAAATTCTCACAAATGACGTAATTTTTTTGATTTTATGTTAAATTTCTATTTCGTGCGAATATTCAAGTATATGTCTTGAATACATCATTTTCTTCGTTTGAATAAGTTTTTGAGAAATCTTAACGATTACGGATGTTTTTTTGATTTTTTGATAAATTTAGATTTCGTTCGAATATTCGAGTATGTGTCTTGAGTACATAATTTTCTTGGTTTGATGAAGTGTGAGGGCCCGATCCTAATGTGGTGTTTAGTTATCACACAGTAATTAATTTACGTAAACAGCGGAAGAATAATTTCAAATGTCTTGTTAAATGGCCCTAAAAATTTTTCGCATTTTATGTGATACATATATATCTTTATATCAAAATATATATACGATTCTAGTTAAGCCATTCATTTGCAGATAGTAAAACAACATGATTCGATGTTATTACAAAGTCCCGAAAATATCAGATCCTGAGTACAACATACACGGGGCATACCCCGGTAAATTTATTTTGTTTTAAAAATCCATACGATTACTGGGAAAGAAAAACCAAACATAACCTGAGCTCTTCATCATGGAGCTCGGTTATCTCTTGATGCGTCACCAAAAGCATCATCACCATGTCCTCCTATAAAGCCTGTCATGCCCGAACAACAAAAGACATAACAGCCCCCCACAAAGGGGGTCAGTACCCCAGTACGAGAAATAAATAAATCATGTCAAATGACAAAGTATCATGCAATGCATACCATGTATGAATGCGATGTATGAATGAGTACAAGGAATCGAATATCAAGATACCAAAAATCGGAGTCCAAAGGAAGGTATCATCAAATCATCAAAGCTCGAGCAGAGGGTGACAATATACGTACATTGCGCTAGGAAAAACTCATCTATGTACGTTACTGCATCCAGCCCTCGTGTCTAGGTCCGGTCGCACCTGCACGTGACTACAGTTACTACCTATACTGCCTGTCATCGCCATGCTCGTCGTACCCGACACTCAGAGTAAGTCAACTCAGTCAAAATCATGGATATCAAGGAAACGATAGCTCAATATGATATGCCCATGAATCATTATGCATTAATGACATATGCAACTCAATATATCATGCAATCATATGTGAACATAAATCCATGTCAAGTAATCTCACATATCATGAAATCCAAACCATCAAATCATATAAGACATCATATAGTGACAATTAATTCGATTTATCAAGTAATGTCAAAAAGGGTCATACAATGGTATCATTGCATGCCTTTGCCAGACGTCATGATAAACATATCTCAACGTACCTCGGACCAACTTTAGTTTACCGAGTGCTCATCAATAATCCCGGAATTAATAAACCTGGTCATATACTATAAATATTATCACTAAGTATTTAAATGACACAAAAGCTAAAAGAAGTTTTTAAAGGTGTTTTCCTACTGATTTTTCCTTCAAAATCAGACTGACCAGTTTTAGTAGAAAAATTAATAATAAAATCATATGACTTTCAAATGTCCCTATTCTAGTGCTCGAAGTTCAAAAACTCAAAGGACTTCATTTTCATGTCTAAGAATACTGAGCTAAGTTTTCCATTAAAAGTAGTTAAAACGCCAAATACATAGCTTTCAAAATTCTGTTTTCCAGCTCGAGCAGAGTTCGTAAAATCATCATAACTTTTTCATTTTACATCCAAAATGGTTAATTCCGGTGGCAAAAGATCAAACCTCAAAGTACTAAAATACTTCTTTCTGGAGATTTTTCGAAATTCCTAGCCCAAAATGCTCAGGAACTCGAAATATACACTGCATGGCATTTCCGCCCACATGCAGGACATGATTTGTACACTTAAAGTATAAAATTCATAATTAATTGAAAATGAGTCCAAAATAGGTCATTATTATTTTTAAATTCAAGATAAAGAAAATATCTACACGGTCATATGAAAACCGACCACAAATTTGAAAATAAACTTTGTGAAAAGTTCAAAATTCTACACTGCATGTGCATTTCCAGCACATGCAGAGTTGAATCTGGCATGCTTTAGTAAAATGAGTATATCTTACTCATATCAAGTCCAAATGGTCTCACATTTCAACCATAGAACCGTGACTCATATATCTACAACTTTTGTATTTTGCTCAACTTCAGATTCGGAAGTTACAGAACTCAAAAGTATGGGACAACGTTCTGCATGCAACCATAGTTTCTGCTGAAACTTAGGATAGCATGAGTTACTCTTCTTTTTGCAAAACAAGACTCAAAAATTCAACCCCTTTTTGTATAAAATCGAAGATTAGAAATAAAAAGAGGATGATATACCTCTCAAGCTTTCAAAAACACCAAATCCTTGAAGCTCTTCCTAAATCCTATCCTAAATCCTATCCAAAACCAAGCTTGCATGCAAGGTTTGGGAAGATTTTTGATGGAGGAAAATGGGGGATGAAGTTTCAAATTTTAATGGAGGAGAGGAGAGAAGGTTGGCTTGCTTTTTGGAGTGGAGAAGATGATAGATATCAGATATGATCAAGACATGCAATTCCAATGCATAAAAAGAGTGATGGGCACGAGTTACAAAGCCTTCCCATGACAATTTTTTTTATTATTTTCCTCCACTTCTAAGGCCGTGTGTCCCCATGATGTGTTCATGGTAATGTTGACATAGTGGTGGCCGAAAATATAGCATTAAAAATGTATAATTTGATGTATTTTATGTTAGTTATAATTAGGTGTTGTGATCCGGAACACTTCAACTCGAATTCTTCACTTTTTAATGACCCGGGTTTACTAACTCGAGGTTAAGCGTACTTAATTAATAACGAGGCCTTACATGAAGTTTTTGAGAAATTTCACAAATGACGTAAGTTTTTTGATTTTTTGGTAAATTTGGATTTCGTGCAAATATTGGAGTATATACCTTGAGTACATCATCTTCGTGGTTGGAAGAAGTTTTTGAGAAATTTTAACAATTTGGGAAGTTTTTTAATTTTTTGATAAATGTCGATTTCGTCCGAATATTCGGGTATGTGTTTTGAGCACATTATTTTCTTCGTTGCAAGAAGGTTTTGAGAAATTTTCACAAACGACGTAAGTTTTTTAATTTTTTGATAAATTTCTATTTCGTGCGAATATTCGAGTATTTGTCTTGAGTACATAATTTTCTTGATGGAAGAAGCTTTTGAGAAATTTTCTCAAATGACGTAAGTTTTTTTATTTTTTGATAAATATAGCTTTCGTGCGAATATTCGAGTATATGTCTTGAGTACATAATTTTCTTGGTTGGATGAAGTTTTTGAGAAATTTTCATAAATGATGTAAGTTTTTTGATTTTTTGATAAATTCCGATTTCGTTGGAATATTCGAGTGTATGTCTTGAGTACATCATTTTCTGGGTTGGAAGAAGTTTTTGAGAAATTTTAAAAATTACGGACGTTTTTTGATTTTTTGATAAACTTTTATTTCGTGCGAATATTCGAGTTTGATCTTGAGTACAAAATTTTATTGGTTGGAAGAAGGATTTGAGAAATTTTCACATTTACAGACATATTTTCATTTTTTTTGATAAATTTTGATTTCGTTCAAATATTCGAGTGTGTGTCTTCAGTACATAATTTTCTTGGTTGGAAGATGGTTTGAGAAATTTTCGCAATTACATACATTTTTTTATTTTTTTGATAAATTTCGATTTCGTGGGGATATTCGAGTATATGTCTTGTGTACATCATTTTCTCGATTGTAAGAATTTTTGATTTCACAATTACTGATTTTTTTATTTTTTGATAAATTTAGATTTATGCGAATATTCGAGTATGTGCTTTGAGTACATAATTTTTCTTGGTTGGAAGAAAGTTTTGAGAAATTTTCACAAATTACGTAAAAAAATTTATTTTTCGATAAATTTATTGTGAATATTCGAGTATATGTCTCTTGTACATAATTTTTTTGTTGGAAGAAGTTTTGAGCAATTTTCACAAGGACGGGCGTTTTCTTTTTTATTTTTTGATAAATTTTGTTTTCGTGCGAATATTCGAGAATGTGTTTTGAGTACATAATTTTCTTTGTTGGAAGAAGGTTTTGAGAAATTTTCACAAATAACGTAAATTTTTTGATTTTTTGATAAATTTCGATTTCGTGCGAATATTCGAGTAAGTGTTTTGAGTGCATCATTTCTTTGTAGGAAGTAGTTTTGATAAATTTTCACAATTATAAACGTTTTTTAAAATTTTTAATATATTTTTAATTTGTGCGTATATTCAAGTATGTGTCTTGTGTACATAATTTTTTTTGGGTTGGAAGGAAGTTTTGAAATTTTTCAATTACGCAAGTTTTTTTTATATATATTTTTATTTCGTGCGTATATTTAAGTATGTGTTTTGAGTACATATTTTTCTTGATTGGAAGATGGTTTTGAGAAATTTTCAATAATTATGTTTGTTGGAAGAAGGTTTTGATAAATTTTCACAATTACAGACGTTTTTTTATTTTTTTTACGATTTCGAGCGATTATTCGAGAAAAGTGTTTTGAGTACATCATTTTCTTTGTGCGAAGTAGTTTTTGAGCAATTTTCACAATTACGGATGTTTTTTGATTTTTTGTTAAATATCGATTTCGTGAGACTATTCAAGTATGTATCTTAAGTACATAATTTTTTTGGTTGGAAGAATGTTTTGATAAATTTTCACAAACGACGTAAGTCTTTTAATTTTTTGATAAATTTCGACTTCGTGCGAATATTTGAGTATGTCTTGTTTAAATCATTTTCTTGATTGGAACAAGTTTTTAAGAAATATTCACAATTACATACATTGTTTTTGATTTTTTGTTAATTACGATTTTGTGCGAATATTCCAGTACGTTGTCTTGAGTACATAACTTTCTTGGTTGGAAGAAGGTTTTTGAGAAATTTTCACAAATGACGTATGTTTTTTGATTTTTTGATAAATTTTAATTTCGTGCAAATATTCAAGTATGTGTCTTGAGTACATAATTTTCATGGTTGGAAGAATGTTTTGAGAAATTTTCACAATTACAGACATTTTTTTTCATTTTTTTGATAAATTTCAATTTTGTGCGAATATTCGAGTATGTATCTTGAGTACATAATTTTATTGATTGGATGATGTTCTTGAGAATTTTTCACAACTACGGAGGTTTTTTTGATAAATTTTGATTGTCTTGAGTACATAATTTTCTTGGTTGGATGAAGTTTTGAGAAATTTTCACAAATGACGTATGTTTTTTGATTTTTTGAAAAATTTTGATTTCGTGTGAATATTCGACTATATGTCTTGTGAACATCATTTTCTTTGTTGCAATGAAGTTTTGAGAAATTTTCACAAATTACGTAATTTTTTTGATTTTTTGATAAATTTCATTTCATACAAAATACGAGTATATGTCTTGACTAAATGATTTTCTTGGTTGGAAGAAGGTTTTCTGAAATTTTCACAAATTACGTAAGTTTGTTGATTTTTTGATAAATATCGATTTCATGCGAATATTCAAGTATATTTCTTAAATACATCATTTTTTTGGTTGGAAGAAGTTTTTGAGAAGTTTACATAATTACGAGCGGTTTTTTTTTTTTTTTTTGAAAAATTTTGTACGAATATTCGATTATGTGTCTTGAGTAGTACATAATTGGAACAAGGTTTTGAGATTTTCACAAATGATGTTAGTTTTTTATTTGTTGATTAATTTCTATTTCGTGCGAATATTCGAGTATATATCTTGAATACATCATTTTCTTGGTTGTATGAAGTTTTTGATAAATTTTCACAATTATGGACCTTTTTTTTTGTTTTTGATAAATTTAGATTTCGTGCGAATATTCGAGTATGTGTCTTGTATACATAATTTTCTTTGTTGGAAGGAAGTTTTGAGATTTTCAGAAATTACGTAAGTTTTTTTATTTTTTTGATAAATTTGATTTCGTGCAAATATTCGAGTATTAAGTCTTGAGTACATCATTTTCTTGGTTGGAAGAAGTTTTTTTAGCAATTTTCACAATTACGGACGTTTTTTTGATAAATTTGATTTTGATTTTGTGCGAATATTCGAGTATGTGTTCAAGTACATAAATTTCTTGGTTGGAAGAAGGTTTTGAGAAATTTTCACAAATTATTTTTGATAAATTTCGACTTCGTGCGAATATTCGAGTATATGTCTTGTATACATAATTTTCTTGGTTGGAAAATGTTTTTGAGAAATTTTCCTAAATACGGACTTTTTTTTATTTTTGATTAATTTCGATTTCGTGCGAATATTCTCTTGAGTACATAAATTTCTTCGTTGGAAGAGAGTTTTGAGAAATTTTCAAAAATTACTTATGCTTTTTTGATTTTTTGATAAATTTTGATTTCGTGCGAATATTTGAGTATTTGTTTTGAGTAAATCATTTTCTTGGTTGCATGATTTTTTGAGAAATTTTCACAATTACGGACGTTTTTTTGATTTCTTGATAAATTTTAATTTCGTGCTAATATTCTAGTATGTGTTTTGAGTACATCATTTTCTTAGTTGAATGAAGTTTTTGAGAAATTTTCACAATTACGTACGTTTTTTTTATATTTTGTTAAATTTCGATTTCCTGCGAATATTCTAGTATATGTCTTGAGTACATAATTTTCTTGGGTTGAAAAAGGTTTTGAGAAATTTTCACAAATTACGTAAGTTCTTTGATTTTTTGATAAATTTTGATTTCGTGTGAATATTCAACTACATGATTTTCTTGGATGGAAGAAGGTTTTGAGAAATTTTCACAAATTATGTTATTTTTTTTATTTTTTGATAAATTTCGATTTCGTGCGAATATTCAAGTATATTTCTTAAATACATCATTTTCTTGGTTTGAAGAAGGTTTTGAGAAATTTTCACATATGACGTAAGTTTTTTTGATTTTTTGATAAATTTCGATTTCGCTCGAATATTCGAGTATATGTCTTGGGTACATCATTTTCTCAGTTGAATGATCTTTTTGAGAAATTTTCACAATTACGTAGGTCTTTTTGATTTTTTGATATATTTATATTTCCTGCGAATATTCGAGTATGTGTTTTGAGTACATAATTTTATTTCGTGGAAGATGATTTTGAGAAATTTTCACAAATTACGTAAGTTTTTTTTATTTTTTGATAAATTTCGATTTCCTGCTAATAATCGAGTATATGTCTTATGTACATCATTTTCTGCGAATACTCGACTATGTGTCTTGAGTACATAATTTTCACAATTACAGACGTTTTTTTTATTTTTTTGATAAATTTTGATTTCGTGCGAATATTCGAGTAAGGGTTTTGAGTACATCATTTTCTTTGTGGGAATTAGTTTTTGAGCAATTTTCACAATTATGGACGTTTTTTGAATTTTTGATAAATTTTGATTTCTTGAGAATATTGGAGTATGTGTATGGAGTACATAATTTTTTTGGTTGGAAGAATGTTATGAGAAATTTTCACGAACGACGTAATTTTTTTTTATTTTTATTAAATTTTGACTTCATGCGAATATTTTAGTGTGTCTTGTGTATATCATTTTCTTGATCGGAAGAAGTTTTTAAGAAATTTTACCAATTACATATTTTTTTTTGATTTTTTGTTAAATTATGATTTTGTGCGAATATTCTAGTATGTGTCTTGAGTACATAACTTTCTTGGTTGGAAGAAGGTTTTGAGAAATTTTCACAAATGACGTAAGTTTTTTGATAAATTTCCATTTCGTGCAAATATTCAAGTATGTGTCTTTAGTACATAATTTTCCGTGCGAATATTCGAGTATGTATCTTGAGTACATAATTTTTTTGATTGGATGATGTTTTTGAGAAATTTCACAAATGACGTAAGTTTTTTATTTTTGATAAATTTCGATTTCGTACGAGTATTCGAGTATATGTCTCCAGTTCATCATTTTCTTTGTTGGATGAAGTTTTTGAGAAATTTCACAAATGACGCAAGTTTTTGATTTTTGATATATTCGATTTCGTACGAATATTCGAGTATGTCTTCATTTCGTGCGAATATTCGAGTATATATCTTGAGTAAATAATTTTCTTGGTTGTATGAAGTTTTTGAGAAATTTTTACAATTATGGTCCTTTTTTTATTTTTGATAAATTTCGATTTCGTGCGAATATTCGAGTATGTGTTTTGTCTACATAATTTTCTTTGTTGAAAAAAAGTTTTGAGAAATTTTCAGAAATTACGTAAGTTTTTTGATTTTTTGATAAATTTGATTTCGTGCGAATATTCGAGTATACGTCTTGAGTACATCATTTTCTTTGTTGGAAGAAGTTTTTTTAGCAATTTTCACAATTACGGACGTTTTTTTGATAAATTTGATTTTAATTTTGTGTGAATATTCGAGTATGTGTTCAAGTACATAAATTTCTTGGTTGGAAGAAGGTTTTGAGAAATTTTCACAAATTATTTTTGATAAATTTCGACTTCGTGCGAATATTCGAGTATATGTCTTGTGTACATAATTTTCTTGGTTGGAAAATGTTTTTGAGAAATTTTCCTAAATACGGACGTTTTTTTTATTTTTGATAAATTTCGATTTCGTGCGAATATTCTCTTGAGTACATAAATTTCTTGGTTGGAAGAGAGTTTTTCAAAAACTTTTTCCAACAACGAAAATAATGTATTCAATACTTGATGTTAAAATTCAGAAAATTATATACTCGAATATTCGCACAAAATCAAAATTTATCAAAAAAAACGTTCATTCATAGGAAAATTGCTCAAAAACTTCTTCCAACCAAGAAAACAATATATTCTTGACACATACTCGAATATTCGAACGAAATCAAAATTTATCAAAAACTTCTTACAACTAATAAAATGATCTATTCAAGACACATAGTCAAATATTCGCATGAAAACGAAATTTATGAAAAAAAATAAAAAACCTACGTAATTTGTGAAAATTTCCAAAACTATCTTCCAACCAAGAAGATGATTAGTTCAATTTGTGGAATTTTAACATCATGTTTTGAATATATCATTTTCTTGGTTGGAAGAATGTTTCGAGAAATTTTCACAAATTACGTAAGTTTTTTTGATTTTTTGATAAATTTCGATTCGTGCGAACATTCGAGTATATATTTTGAGTAAATAATTTTCTTGGTTGGAAGAAGTTTTTTGAAAAAATTTCACAATTACGGACGATTTTTTATTTTTTGATAGGATTCATTTTGTGGGAATATTACAGTATATGTCTTCGTAAATCAATTCAATTTGTGGAATTTTAACACCATGTTCTGAATATATCATTTTCTTTATTGAAAGAATGTTTTGAGAAATTTTCACAAATTAGAAAAGTTTTTTGATTAATTTCGATGAATATTCGAGTATGTTCATGAATACATAATTTTCTTGGTTGGAAGAAGATTTTAAGCAATTTCCACAGTTGTGGAGTATTTTATTTTTTTGAAAGGATTCGCTTTTGTACTAATTTTCGAGTATATGTCTTCGTAAACAAATTCAATCTCTGGAATTTTAACATCTAGTCTTGAGTAAATCATTTTCTTGGTTGGAAGAATGTTTTGAGAAATTTTCACAAATTACGTAAGTTTTATGATTCTTTGTTAACTTTCGATTTTGCGAGAATATTCGAGTATATGTCTTGAATACATCATTTTCTTTGTTGGAAGAAGTTTTTGAGCAATTTTCACAATTACGGACATTTTTTATTTATTTTTTTGATAAATTTCGATTTCGTGTGAATATTCGAGTATGTGTCTTGAGTACTTAATTTTGTTTGTTGGAATAAGGTTTTGAGAAATTTCACAAATGACGTAAGTTTTTCAATTTTTTTGATAAATTTCGATTTCGTGCGAATATTCGAGTATGTGTCTTGAGTACATAATTTTCTTGGTTGAATGATGTTTTTGATAAATTTCACAAAAATACAAAAGTTTTTTATTTTTTGATTAATTTCGAATTCGTGCGAATATTCTCTTGAGTACATAAATTTCTTGGTTGGAAGAGAGTTTTGAGAAATTTTCAGAAATTACGAAAGTTTTTTGATTTTTTGATAAATTTCTTTTTCGTGCGAATATTCGAGTATATGTTTTTAGTACATCATTTTCTTGGTTGGATGATGTTTTTCAGAAATTTTCACAATTACGGGCGGTTATTTGATTTCTTGATAAATTTTAATTTCGTGCTGATATTCGGGTATCTGTCTTGAGTACATAATTTTCTTTGTTAGAAGAAGGCTTTGAGAAATTTTCACAATTACAGGCATTTTTTAATTTTTTTGATAAATTTTGATTTCGTACGAATATTCGAGTAAGTGTTTTGAGTACATCTTCTTTGTTGAAGTAGTTTTTGAGCAATTTTCACAATAACAGACGTTTTTTTTTATTTATTTCAATTTCATTCGAATATTTGAGTATTTGTCTTGAGTACATAATTTTCTTGGTTGGAAGGTAGTTTTGAAAAGTTTCAATTACGTAAGTTTTTTTATTTTTGATAAATTTCAATTACGTGCGAATATTCGAGTATATGTCTTGAGTACGTAATTTTCTTTATTGAAGAAGGTTTTGTTAAATTTTCACAAATTACGTAAGTTGTTGATTTTTTGATAAATTTCAATTTCGTTCGAATATTCTAGTATATGTTTTGAGTACGTCATTTTCTTGGTTGGAAGAAGGTTTTGAGAAATTTTCACAAATGACGTATATTTTTTGATTTTTTGATAATTTTGATTTCTTGCGAATTTTCGAGCATGTCTTGAGTTCATCATTTTCTTAGTTGAATGAAGTTTTAGAGAAATTTTCACAATTACATACGTTTTTTTTATTTTTTGATAAATTTAGATTTAATGCGAATATTCGAGTTATGTCTTGATAATTTTATTAGTTGGATGAAGTTTTTGAGAAATTTTCATAATTATTGTAATTTTTTATTTTTCGATAAATTTAGATTTCGTGCGAATTTCGAGTATCTGTCTTGAGTACATAATTTTCTTGGTTGGAAGAAGGTTTTGAGAAATTTTCACAATTACAGACGTTTTCTTATTTTTTTTGATAATTTTCGATTTCGTGCGAATATTCTAGTAAGTGTTTTGAGTACATCATTTTATTTGTGTGAAGTAGTTTTACAGCAATTTTCACAATTACGGATTTTTTTTTATTTTTGATAAACTTCGATTTTCTGAGAATATACGAGTATGTGTCTTGAGTACATAATTTTTTTGGTTGGAAGAATGTTTTGTTAATTTTGACTTTGTGCAAATATTTTTGTATGTGTTGTGTATATCATTTTCTTGGTTGGAAGAATTTTTACGAAATTTTCATAATTACATGCATTTTTTGATTTTTTGTTAAATTACAATTTCGTGCGAATATTCTAGTAAGTGTTTTGAGTACATCATTTTCTTTGTTAGAAGTAGTTTTTGAGCAATTTTCACAATTACGGATGTTTTTTTTAATTTTTTTGATATATTTCGCTTTTCTTGCGAATATTTGAGTATGTGTATTGAGTACATAATTTTCTTGGTTGGAAGGGAAGTTTTGAAAATTTTCAATTACGTAAGTTCTTTGCTTTTTTGATAAATTTCAATTACGTGCCAATATTCGAGTATATGTTTTGAGTACATCATTTTCTTTTTAGGAAGAAGTTTTTGAGCAATTTTCTCAATTACAGACGTTTTTTTTTTTGATAAATATCTATTTCATGTCAATATTCGGGTATGTGTCAGTCTCGAGTACATAATTTCTTGGTAGGAAGAAGGTTGTTGAGAAATTTCACAAATGACATAAGTTTTTTGATTTTTTGATAAATTTTGATTTCGTGTGAATACTCGAGCATATATGTCTTGTGTAAGTCATTTGCTTGGTTGGAAAAAGTTTTTGAGAAATTTTCACAATTATGTACGTTTTTTTGATTTTTTGAAAAATTTACATTTCCTGCGAATATTCTAGTACGTGTCTTGAGTTCATAATTTTCTCGGGTGGAAGAAGATTTTGAGAAATTTTCACAAATTACGTAATTTTTTTGATTTTTAAAATAAATTTTGATTTCTTGTGAATATTCGAGTTTATGTCTTTTGAGTACATCATTTTCTTGGTTGAAAGAAGGTTTTGAGAAATTTTCACAATTTTGGACTTTTTTATTTTTTGATAAATTTTGACTTTTTTTGAGTATATGTTATATCATTTTCTTGGTTAGAAGAAGTTTTTGAGATATTTTCACAAATTACATAAGTTTTTAATTTTTTGATAAATTTTAATTTTGTTCGAACATTTGAGTATATGTCTTGAGTACATCACTTTCTTTGTTGGAAGAAGTTTTTTGAACATTTTTCACAGTTACATAAGTTCTTTTATTTTTGTTAAATTTCTATTTTGTCCGAATAATTGATGGGTCTTCGTATTCTAGTATATGTCTTTGTAAATCAATTCAATTTGTGGAATTTTAACATCATGTTTTGAATATATCATTTTCTTGGTTGGAAGAATGTTTCGAGGAATTTTCACAAATTAGGTAAGTTTTTTTGATTTTTGATAAATTTCGATTCTTGCGAACATTCGAGTATATATTTTGAGTAAATCATTATCTTGGTTGGAAGAAGTTTTTGAACAATTTTTTGGAAGATGTTTTTTATTTTTTGATAGGATTCGATTTGTGAGTAAATCATTTTCTTGGTTGGAAAAAGTTTTTGAACAATTTTCACAATTACAGTATATATAAAAAACGTCCGTAATTGAGAAAATTGCTCAAAAACTTCTTCCAACCAAGATAATGATGTACTCAAAATATATACTCGACGAATATTCGCAAATAATTGAAATTTATAAAAAAAACAAAAAACTTACGTAATTGAAAATTTTCAAAACTTCCCTTCCAACAAAGAAAATTAAGTACTCAATATATATGCTCGAATATTCGCACGTAAATGAAATTTATCAAAAAATAAAAAACCTCACGTAATTGAAAATTTTCAAAACTTCCTTCAACCAAGAAAATTATGTACTCAAGATAAATACTCAAATATCGCACGAAATCAAAATATATCAAAAAATAAAAAATAAACGTCTGTTATTTTGAAAATTGCTCAAAAAATACTTCCAACAAAGAAAATAATGAACTCAAAACACTTACTCGAATATTCGTACGAACTCGAAATTTATCAAAAAATATAAAAAAAATCTGTAATTCTGAAAATTTCTCAAAACCTTTTTCCAACAAAAAAATTATGTACTCAAAGACACATACTCGAATATTAACACGAAATCGAAATTTATCAAAGAATAAAAAAAATGTCCATAGTTGTGAAAATTGATCAAAACTTCGTCCAACTAAAAAATTGATGTACTCAAGACATGTAGTCGAATATTCACAAGAAATCGAAATTTATCAAAAAAAAAAACTTACTTAATTTGTGAAAATTTCTCAAAACCTTCTTCCACCAAAGAAAATTATGTACTCAAGACACATACTCGAATAATAGGAAATCTAAATTTATCAAAAAATCAAAAAAAACTTAATTGTGAAAATTTTGCAAAAACATCATTCAACTAAGAAAATGTTGTACTCAAGACATATATTTGAATATTCGCACGAAATTGAAATTTATCAAAAAATCAAAAAACTTACGTCATTTGTTAAAATTTCTCAACACCTTCTTCCAAAAAAGAAAATTATGAACTCAAGACACATACAGTAATATTTGCACGAAATCGAAATTTATCAAAAAATCAAAAAACGTCCGTAATTTTGAAATTTCTCAAAGCTTCTTCCAACCAAGAAAATGATGTACACAAGACATATGCTCGAGTATTCACACGAATTTAAAATTTATCAAAAAATTAAAAAACTTACGTCATTTGTGAAAGTTTCCCAAGAAAACATTTTTTCAACCAAGAAAATGATGTACTCAAAACATATTCTCGAATATTCTAATGAAATCAAAATTTACCAAAAAATCAAAAAAACATACGTAAACCTTTTCCAACAAAGAAAATTTTGTACTCAAGACACATACTCGAATATTCGAACGTAATCAAAATTTATCAAAAAGTCAAAAAAACGTCCGTAATTGTTAAGATTTCTCAAAAACTTATTCAAACGAAGAAAATGATGTACTCAAGACATATACTTTTCGCACGAAATCAAAATTTATCAAAAAATAAAAAAAATTACGTCATTTGTTAAAATTTCTCAAAACTTTCTTCCAACCAAGAAATTTATATACTCAGACACACTTACTTGAATATTTGCAGGAAACCAAAATTTATTAAAAAATCAAAAATACGTCTGTAATTGTGAAAATTTCTCAAAAACTTCTTCCAACTAAGAAAATGATATACACAAGACATATGCTCGAGTATTTGTACGAAATCGAAATTTATCAAAAAATTAAAATACTTAAGTCAATTGTGAAAATTTCTCAAAACCTTCTCCCAATCAAAAAAATTATGTATTCAAGACACATACTCGAATATTTGCACGAAATCGAAATTTATCAAAAAATAAAAAAAATTCCCTAAATGTGAAATTTTCTCAAAAATTTTGTCCAACCACGAAAATGATGTACTCAAGATATATACTCGAATATTCGCATGGAATCAAAATTTATCAAAAAATCAAAAAACTTATGTCATTTGTGAAATTTCTCAAAAACTTAATCAGACCAAGAAAATTATGTACTCAAGACATACTCGAATATTCACACGAAATCGAAATTTATCAAAAAATGAAAAAAACTCTGTAATTGTGAAAATTTCTCAAAACCTTTTTCCAACAAAGAAAATTTTGTACGCAAGACACGTACTCGAATATTCGAACGTAATCGAAATTTATCAAAAAATCAAAAAAAACGTCCGTAATTATTTAGATTTCTCAAAAACTTATTCGAACGAAGAAAATGATGTACTCAAGACATATACTTGAATATTCGCAAATCAAAATTTATCAAAAAATAAAAAAATTACGTCATTTTTGAAAATTTCTCAAAACTTTCTTCCAACCAAGAAAATTATATACTCAAGAGACACTTACTTGAATATTTGCAGGAAATCGAAATTTATTAAAAATCAAAAATACGTCCGTAATTGTGAAAATTTCTCAAAAACTTCTTCCAAATTAGAAAATGATATACAGAAGACATATGCTCGAGTATTCGTACGAAATCGAAATTTATCAAAAAATAAAAAAAAAACTTAAGTCATTTGTGAAAATTTCTTAAAAACCTTCTTCCAACCAAGAAAATTTTGTACTCAAGACATATACTCGAATATTCACACGAAATCAAAATTTATCAAAAAATCATAAAACGTTAGTAATTGTTAAAATTTCTCAAAACCTTCTTCCAACCCAGAAAATTATGTACTCAAGACATATTCTCGAATACTCGCACGTAATCGAAATTTATCAAAAAATCAAAAAAACATGTCATTTGTGAAAATTTCTCAAAAACCTTCTTCAAACCAAGAAAATTATGTATTCAATATGCATACTCAAATATTCGCACGAAATCAAAATATATCAAAAAACAAAACGTCAGTAATTGTGAAAATTGCTAAAACTACTTCCAACAAAGAAAATGATGTACTCTAAACACTTACAATAATATTCTCACGAAATCAAAATTTATCACAAAAATGAAAAAAAAAAGTTTGTAATTGTGAAAATTTCTCAAAACCTTCTTCCAACAAAGAAAATAATGTACTCAAGACACATACTCGAAAATTCACACGAAATCGAAATTTATCAAAAATCAAAAAACATACGTCCTTTCTGAAAATTTCACAAAACCTTCTTGTAACCAAGAAAATTATGTACTCAAGACACATACTCGATATTCGCTCAAAATCGAAATTTATCAAAAAAAAAAAAGTCTGTAATTGTGAAATTGCTCAAAAACTTCTTCCAACAAACAAAATGAAGTACGCAAGGCATATACTCGAATATTCCCAAGAAATCGAAATTTATCACGAAAATAAAAAAACTTACGTAATTTGTGAAAACTTCCCAAAACCATCTTCCACTTAAGAAAATTATATATTCAAGACACATACTCGAATATTCGCAGGAAATCAATTTATCAAAAAATCAAAAAAGCGTACGTAATTGTGAAAATTTCTCTAAAACTTCATTCAAATAAGAAAATGATGTAATCAAGACTTGTACTCGAATATTTGCACGAAATCGAAATTTATCAAAAAATTAAAAAAACTTACATCATTTGTGAAAATTTCTAAAAACCTTTTCCAACCAAGAAAATGATGTACTCAAGACACATTCGAATATTTGCACGAAATCGAAATTTGTCAAAAAATCAAAAACTTACATAATTGTGAAAATTTCTCAAAACCTTCTTACACACTAGAATAGCGGGAAATCTAAATTTATCAAAAAATCAAAAAAAACTTTCTTAATTGTGAAAATTTCTCAAAACATCATTCCACTAAGAAAATGATGTACTCAAGACATATACTAAAAATATGCGAACGAAATTGAAATTTATCAAAAAATCAAAAAACTTACGTCATTTGTTAAAATTTCTCAACACCTTCTTCCAACCAAGAAAATTATGAACTCAAGACACATACTGTAATATTTGCATGAAATCAAAATTTATCTAAAAATCAAAAAACGTCCGTAATTATGAAATTTCTCAAGCTTCTTCCAACCAAGAAAATGATGTCCACAAGACATATGCTCGAGTATTCGCACGAATTTATAATTTATCAAAAAATTAAAAAAACTTACGTCATTTGTGAAAATTTCCCAAAAAAACATTCTTTCAACCAAGAAAATGATGTACTCAAAACATATTCTCGAATATTCGCATGAAATCGAATTTAACAAAAAATAAAAAAAACATACATAAACCTTCTTCCAACAAAGAAAATTTTGTACTCAAGACACATAGTCGAATATTCGAACGTAATTGTGAAAATTTATCAAAAAATAAAAAAATACGTCCGTAATTGTTAAGATTTCTCAAAAACTTATTCAAACAAAGAAAATGATGTAATCAAGACATATTCTTTTCGCACGAAATCAAAATTTATCAAAAAATAAAAAATTACGTCATTTGTTAAAATTTCTCAAAACTTTCTTCCAACCAAGAAAATTATATACTCAAGAGACACTTACTTGAATATTTGGAGGAAACCGAAATTTATTAAAAAATCAAAAATACGTCCGTAATTGTGAAAATTTCTCAAAAATTTCTTCCAACTAAGAAAATGATATACACAAGACATATGCTCGAGTATTCGTACGAAATCGAAACTTGTGAAAAAATTTAAAAATCAAGTGTAAAAATTTCTCAAAACCTTCTCCTAACAAAGAAAATTAAGTATTCAAGACACATAATCGAATATTCACTCGAAATCGAAATTTATCAAAAAATAAAAAAACTTCCCTAAATTTGAAAATTTCTCAAAAACTTCTTCCCACCAAAAAAATGATGTACTCAAGAAATATACTCGAATATTCGGATGAAATCAAAATTTATCAAAAAATCAAAAAATTACGTCATTTGTGAAATTTCTCAAAAACTTCATCAGACCAAGAAAATTATGTACTCAAGACATACTCGAATATTCATACGAAATCGGAATTTATCAAAAAATGAAAAAAGGTCTGTAATTGTGAAAATTTCTCAAAACCTTTTTCCAACAAAGAAAATTTTGTACTCAAGACACATACTCGAATATTCGAACGTAATCGAAATTTATCAAAAAATCAAAAAAACGTCTGTAATTGTTAAGATTTCTCAAAAACTTATTCAAACGAAGAAAATGATGTACTCAAGACAGATACTTGAATATTCACACGAAATCAAAATTTATCAAAAAATAAAAAAATTACGTCATTTGTGAAAATTTCTGAAAACTTTCTTCCAACCAAGAAAATTATATACTCAAGAGACACTTACTTGAATATTTGCAGGAAATCGTAATTTATTAAAAAATCAAAAATACGTCTGTAATTGTGGAAATTTCTCAAAAACTTCTTCCAACTTAGAAAATGATATACATAAGACATATGCTCGAGTATTCGTACGAAATCAAAATTTATCAAAAATTAAAAAAACTTAAGTCATTTGTGATAATTTCTTAAAAACCTTCTTCCAACCAAGAAAATTTTGTACTCAAGACATATACTCGAATATTTGCACGAAATCAAAATTTATCAAAAAATCATAAAACGTCTGTAGTTGTTAAAATTTCTCAAAACCTTCTTCCAACCAAGAAAATTATGTACTCAAGACATATTCTCGAATACTCGCACATATAGAAATTTATCAAAAAATAAAAAAAATGTCATTTGCGAAAATTTCTCAAAAACCTTCTTCCAACCAAGAAAATTATGTATTAAGTACGCATACTCAAATATTCGCACGAATCAAAATATATCAAAAAAATAAAAAAAAATGTCCGTAATTGTGAAAATTTCTCAAAACCTCTTCCAACAAAGAAAATAATGTTCTCAAGACCCATACTCGAATATTTGCACGAAATCGAAATTTATCAAAAAAAAAAACCATACGTCCTTTCTGAAAATTTCACAAAACCTTCTTCCAAAAAATCAAAAACTTCTTCCAACAAACAAAATGATGTACGCAAGACATATACTCGAATATTCCCAAGAAATCAAAATTTATCAAGAAAATCAAAACACTTACGTAATTTGTGAAAACTTCTCAAAACCATTTTCCACCTAAGAAAATTATGTACTCAAGACACACACTCGAATATTCGCAGGAAAACTAAATTTATCAAAAAATCAAAAAAAGCATACGTAATTGTGAAAATTTCTCTAAAACTTCATTCAAATAAGAAAATGATGTACTCAAGATTTGTACTCGAATATTCGCACGAAATCGAAATTTATCAAAAAATTAAACAACTTACATCATTTGTGAAAATTTCTAAAACCTTCTTCCAACCAAGAAAATGATGTACTCAAGACACATACTCGAATATTTGCACGAAATTGAAATTTGTCAAAAAATCAAAAAATTTACATAATTGTGAAAATTTCTCAAAACCTTCTTCCACCCAAGAAAATATGTACTCAAAAGACACATACTAGAATATTCGCAGGAAATCTAAATTTATCTAAAAATATAAAATCGTCCATAATTGTGAAAAATTCTCAAAATCAAATTTGTGAAAATTTGTCAAAAACTTTCATTCAACCAAGAAAATTATGTACTCAAGACACATACTCGAATATTCACGCGAAATAAAAATATATCAAAAAAAAAAAGTCCGTAATTGTGAAAATTGCACAAAAACTTTTTCCAACAAAGAAAATGATTTACACAAAGACACGTGCTTGAGAAATTGCACGAAATCGAAATTTATCAAAAAATCAAAAAACTTGCGTCATTTGTGAAAATTTATCAAAAACATTCTTTCAACCAAGAAAAATATGTACTCAAGACAATACACGCATATTTGCACGAAATGAAAATTTATCAAAAAAACGAAAACATGTCTTTAATTGTGAAAATTTCTCAAATCCTTCCTCTAACCAAAAAATTATGTACTCAAGACATTAGAATATACGCACGAAATGGAAATTATCAAAAAACTTACCTCATTTGTGAAAATTTCTCAAAACATTCTTCGAACCAAGAAAATTATGTACGCAAGCCACAAACTCGAATATTTGCTCGAAATCAAAATTCTCAAAACCTTATTCCAACCAAGAAAATTATGTACTCAAGACACATAATCGAATATTCAAACGAAATTTATCAAAAAAAAGAAAAAATATCAGTAATTGTGAAAATTTCTCAAAACCTTATTCCAACCAAGAAAATTATCTACTCAAGACACAAAACTCGAATATTCGCACGAAATGAAAATTTATCAAAAAATCAAAAAACTTACTTCATTGGGAAACTTTCTCAAAACCGTCTTCCAACAAAGAAAATTATGTACTCAGGACACATACTCGAATATTCGCAAGAAATCGAAATTTATCAAAAAATCAAAAAACATCCGTATTTGTTAAAATTTCTCAAAAACTTCTTCTAACCAAGAAAATGACGTACTCAAGACATATACGCGAGTATTCGCACGAAATCGAAATTTATCAAAAATCAAAAAACTTACGTCATTTGTGAAAATTTCTCAAAAACTTCATCCAACAAAGAAAATTATGTACTAAAGACATACACGAATATTCATACGAAAGCAATATTTATCAAAAAATCAAAAAACTTACTTAATTTGTGAATATTTCTCAAAACCTTCTTCTAACAAAGAAAATTATGAACTCAAGACATACTCGAATATTAGCACAAAATCAAATTTATCAAAAAATCAAAAAACTTACGTCATTTTGTGAAAATTTCTCAAAATCTTCTTCCAACCAAGAAAATTACGTACTCAAGACACATACTCGAATATTAGCATGAAATTAAAATTTACCAAGAAATCAAAAAAAATGTCCTTAATTGTGAAAATTTCTCAAAAACATCATCCAAACAAAAAAATGATTTACTCAAAACAAATACTCAAATATTAACAAAAAATCGAAATTAATCAAAAAAACAAAACGTTCGTAATTGTGAAAAAAATTCTCAAATACTTTTTCCAACCAAGAAATTTATGTACACAAGACATGTACTCGAATATTCGCACGAAGTCGAAATTTATCAAAAAATCAAAAAAATTTACGTAATTTGTGAAATTTCTCAAGTCTTCCAACCAACAAAATTATGTACTTAAACACATACTTGAATATTTTCACGAAATCGAAATTTATCAAAAAATCAAAAAAACGTCCGTAATTGTGAAAATTGCTAAAAAACTTCTCTCAACAAAGAAAATGATGTACTCAAGACATATACTCGAATATTCGCACGAAATCAAATTTATCAAAAAATCCAAAAACTTATGTAATTTCTGAAAATTTCTCAAAACTTTCTTCTAACAAAGAAAATTATGTAGACAACACACATACTCGAATATTTGCACGAAATCGAAATTTATCAAAAAACAAAAGGACCATAATTGTAAAAATTTCTCAAAAACTTCATACAACCCAGAAAATTATTTACTCAAGATATATACTCGAATATTAGCACGAAATGAAATTAATCAAAAAATTAAAAACCTACGTCATAATTGTGAAATTTTTTCAAAAACTTCATCCAACCAAGAAAATGATGAAGTGAAGACATATACTCGAATATTCGCACGAAATCAAAATATATCAAAAATCCAAAACTTACGTCATTTGTGAAATTTCTCAAAAACTTCATCCAATCCAGAAAATTATGTACTTAAGATACATACTCAAATATTTGCACGGAAAATTATGTACTAAATACACATACTTGAATATTTGCACGAAATGGGAATTTATCAAAAAATCAAAAAACTTACGTCATTTGTGAAAATTTCTCAAAACCTTCTTCCAACCATGAAAGTTATATACTCAACACACATACTAGAATATTCGCACAAAATTGTAATTTAACAAAAAATCAAAATAATATGTAATTGGTAAAATTTCTTAAAAACTTCTTCCAATCAAGAAAATGATTTACACAAGACATAGTAAAATATTCGCATGAAGTCGAAATTTAATAAAAATAAAAAAACTTACGTCGTTTGTGAAAATTTATCATAACATTCTTCCAACAAAAAAAATTATGTACTCAAGACACAAACTCGAATGTTCTCACGAAATCAAAATTTATCAAACAATCAAAAAACATCCGTAATTGTGAAAATTGCTCAAAAACTACTTCCCACAAAGAAAATGATGTACTCAAAACCCTTACTCGAATATTTGCAGGAAATTTAAATTTATCAAAAAAATAAAAAAACGTCCGTAATTGTGAAAATTTCTCAAAACCTTCTTCCAACCAAGAAAATTGTGTACTCAAGACACATAGTCGAATATTCCCATAAAATCTAAATTTATCAAAAAAATAAAAAACAATGTACATAATTGTGAAAATTGCTCAAAAACTTCTTAAAAACCAAGAAAATGTTGTACATAAGACATTTACTTGATTATTCACAGGAAATCGAAATTTATCAAAAAATCAAAAAACTTAAATAATTTGTGAAAATTTCTCAAAACCATCTTCCACAAAATAAAATTATGTACTCAAAACACATACTCGAATATTCGCAGGAAATGTAAATTTATCAAAAAATCAAAAAAACCTACGTAATTGTGAAAATTTCTCAAAAATATCATTCAACTAAG
Organism: Haberlea rhodopensis; assembly: GCA_907163345.1. Classification (NCBI taxonomy): domain Eukaryota; kingdom Viridiplantae; phylum Streptophyta; class Magnoliopsida; order Lamiales; family Gesneriaceae; genus Haberlea; species Haberlea rhodopensis. The sequence continues at coordinate 20,530 of CAJQUN010000520.1, read as the reverse complement.
AAAATGATGTACTCAAAACATATACACGAATATTCGTACGAAATCGAAATTTATCAAAAAATCAAAAAAAACTTACGTCATTTGTGAAAATTTCTCAGAACCTTCTACCAACCAAGAAAATTGTACTTAAACACATACTCGAATATTCGCACGAAATCGAAATCGAAAAAAACTTACGTCATTTGTTTTGAAAATTGCTAAAAAACTTCTTTAAACCAAGAAAATGATGTACATAAGGCATATACTCGATTATTCACAGGAATTCAAAATTTATCAAAAAATCAAAAACTTACGTAATTTGTGAAAATTTCCCAAACCATCTTCCATGAATAAAATTACGTACTCAAAACATATACTCGAATATTCCCACGAAATCGAAATTTACTGTAAGTTTCTTTTCGATTTAGTTCAAGTTATCTTTCTGTAGAGTCTTATGAGAGTCTATACTGCCTAGGTGTTTATACTTGCGTTGGTAAGCCATGGAAATCTGTTGGTCAGCCGTTTAGCCGAATAACTGGCGTTTGGTGGTCCCGGTGGTGTTCCCGGATTTATAAACATTGAATCAATAGAAAACAAGATTGAGATAATATGGAGAGATTTTCAAGATCTATGTCGAGAAGGTCTTTTAGTGAAGAAGCTGGTAGTAGCTATAATACTAGAAGTAATAAGGAAATAATCATAAATGAAAATTTTCAAAAAAATTTAGATAACTGGTCTTTGCCTTCGTCTTCTTCGTCTAGTATATATAGATCTAAAGGTAGTTTTAATTTTAATTGTGATTGTGTTATTAAAACTGTCGAAGATGCTATTCCTTTATCCGAAGGATTTAGTAGCTTCAATCTTTTAAATGAAAGGTTGTTAAATCAACACCTTGAAAATTATAAATTCCTTCACTTAGGAATGGTTCCAGTTGCTTTAAAACCTGCAACAAGATTAGGTCTTAACACTTCAATTCTCTTAAGTGTTAGAGATAAAAGGCACAATAAGTTTCATAATTCCTTATTAGGAATAATTGAATCTAGTCTTTGTGATGGTCCGATTCACTTTTCGTGCTATTCAAATTTTACTTTGTCATTAAATGACCCTACAATTATGCATGCTTTAACTTTGGATATTAAATCTGAAGGATTTGATATGATGCAAGGTGCTACAAATGTAATTCTAATTTACAGAATTCATTATAAAGTTATGAACACAACTGTCCCAAGAATTAGGAACCTTCCTAATTTGCCTAAGGGAGAAACAACGTTATTCTTAACAAATATTGCTAAAAGCAATATGGTTATTCCTAAAACAATCTCTTGGAATCAGGTTAAGTTACCTGAGACATGGGTTTTAGAAAAAGCTTCGGAACCAAAGAAAAAAGAAAATTCGGTCTTAGAAGAAATTCTAGAATACCCAGACGGAGATGTGGAAATCAGATTCTCAAAAGATAGAGTCACTCGCTTAAGTATAAGTTCTTCAAATCACTTAAGCTTAGGAAGTATTTCTAATCAAAGAAATTCTGAGTCAGAACCTAGAATAATAGGTCTTAAGATTAATGATGAAGGAGTTAGTCAACCAACATATAAAGTTCACGTCCCTTCAACAATTAATCCTGACTCACCAACAGCTTCCGATATGGGTTATGATCCCGATCCAAGTGTTTATAATATAAGCGCTTTAACACAAGATTTAGATTTTCCTTTTGACGGAGAAATTAAAGAATCATTTTATTCTTTAGATAACTATCAAAAGCGAAAATGGTTTTTCTTAAAAGAAGAAAAGGAACAATTAATGTGGTTTAAAAAATATAAATATTTTTTACAAAACGCCGGGGAAGAGGTAGACTTCTTTTATTTTATTGAAAGAATCTATAAACTTCAAAGGAAAAAATTTCCTAACTTTGAAACTGAATTATCACATGTAGAATCTATTTACCAAGATTTTATGTCTAAGAATGGAACGGTGATAAGAAGTATACATCCTCCTGAACAAAATCTGACAATCAAGATTAGGGATGAAGAAGTTATGGCTTCGCCATATAAAAAGACTTCTAATGTAGAAGTCATTGCTGAACAAAATAATTTTACCAATTTAGCCCTAAAATTAATTGGGAAACAGCTGACTAGGGTTGAACAGAAGATCTCTAATAAAGAGATTATTGAAGAAAGTTTTATAGAGGATAAAATTCTCTTTAAAACTAGGAATGAAAAGCCTGATCTTAAAACAGGAACTAGTTCCGACATGATGGAAGAACTAGTCAAAAGATTACAAAAGATTGGCATTAGTGAAAAATCTACTACTCCTTTAAAAATTGAGACAGATACTGAAAGCACTAATGAAGATAACAGTTCCTCATCTTAAGATAATAATTTTGATAAAAACATTAGTGACTTAGAAGAAATGTTCTTAAAAGAACAAAAGGTTGAAAATCAACAAGATAATCAAGTGAATAAAATTACTTCTTTCAAAAGAGAACTTCCTTTTAAAAAGAATGTTCCACATTACTATCCACGACCAACACCAGTGGATATTCAACTTGAAGAAAAAGAGTCTTATAATTATGCTCAGTTCGAAGGGTATGTTGTCTGTGAATGGAACATAGATGGTATGGCTGAGTATCAAGTTAGAATCATATTACAATATATGGCTATGTTTGCTACAGCAGCTAGGATTAAGGGAACGGTTGATAAAGATATCGCCTTAGCCATAACTGCTGGTTTTACTGGCCAACTAAAAGGTTGGTGGGACTTTGGTCTCTCTGAAGAGGCTAGAACGCAAATTATTCATTCTGTTAAAACAGAACTCAACAATAATGTTCCTATGCAATATGTTAACGGAGTAGATACCCTTATCTACACTATTGCAAAACACTTCTTAGGAAAAACAACTCTACAACTTGAAAATAGTCAAGAACAATTGATCCGTTTGAAGTGTCCGACTTTGTCACATTTTAAATGGTATAAAGATGTTTTCTTCTCTAAAATCTTTACAAGGGAAGATTGCAATCTTAACTTCTGGAAAGAAAAATTCTTATCCGGATTACCTTACTTATTCTCCGAAAGAATAAAAGAAAGATTAAAAGGAGATAACATGGGAAATAATATTCCTTGGGAACATTATACTTGTGGAGATCTTGCTTCAGAAGTTATAAGAGAAGGAATCTCTCTTTGTAATGAATTAAGGCTTCATAAACAGATTAAAAAAGAAAAATCTTCAGGAAGAAGAGATCTAGGAGATTTTTGTGAACAAATTGGTTTCACTCCTTTAAAAGAAAAACATAGACTAAAAAGGTCTAAACCAAGATATTATAAATATAAAAAATGGAAGAATAGAGAAAATAGGGAGAATAGAGAGAAATCTAATTATTTTCCTAAAAAGGAAAAATATACGAAAAGATTTATTCCTCGAAACAGAAAAGATAATCTAAAGAGATTTATTGTTGGAAATGCCATAAGCCAGGACATTACCCTAATAAGTGTAAAACGAAACAAAAAATAAATGAATTATCAATAGATGATGAATTAAAGAATTCTTTAATGAGAATAATGATATCTGATTCTGAATCACAGTCAGAAGATAATTCTCAACATACATCCGAAAATGATAGTTGTGAGGGACAATGTAATTACTACAAAACACTTTGTCAAAGAAATGGTCTTTGTGTTCTTAATAAAGAAGAAAATTTGATTCTTGATCTAATAGATCAAACTGATGATCCAATTGTCAAAAGAAAGATAATTGAAAATTATCTAGACATTCGAAACAAAAATGAAAGATTTCAGAATAATAATTCTGAGAGTCAAATAAAAGAACCAATAAAATATAACCTAAATGATATCCTAAAAAGAGGAAGACAAAACGAAACTAAAATTGAAGTTTCTACAAATGATTTAAAAAGAGAAATAAATATTCTTAAAAAAGAAATACAAGATTTAAAATCTAGAGTTACATTTTTAGAATGTTCTGACTCTAAAAAGAATGATGATCCAGAGAAAGAAGAAACTAATAAGTTAGGAGATGTAACATATTTTAAATATGATAGATAGAGTAATATCTCATAAATGGTACATTAAAATCCTTATTATTGTTCATAAGGAATGTTCTTTATCTGTCATTGCTATGGTAGATTCTGGTGCAGATTTAAACTGTATAAATGAAGGGTTAATACCCTCGAGATACTTTGAAAAGACAACTGAAATACTTAATGCTGCAGATGGTAGAATACTTTTGGTTAATTATAAATTATCAAATACTGTTGTTTGTAATAAAGGTATTTGTCTTGAAATGCCATTTATAATGGTTAAAAATCTTTCTCACGATGTTATTCTTGGAAATCCATTTCTACATATGTTATATCCTATAAGTAGTATAGATAGTGATGGTATAACAAGTCAGATTAATGGTCATGAGATAATATTCTCTTTTATTACTAAACCAAGGTCTCATGAGGTTAATCTCAAAACGAAGATCAAAAGAAAAGAAAAATTTCTTAACTCTTTATCAGAAGAGGTTAAGTATTCTGTTATTGATGAAAGGCTAAAGAGTCTGGAGATACAAAGAAGAATAAAGATTCTTCAAGAAAAAATAGAAAAAGAAATATGCTCGGAAATTCCTAATGCCTTCTGGGAAAGGAATAAACATATTATTACACTTCCTTATATTAAAGAATTCAAGGAAGAACAGATTCCAACAAAAGCTAGACCAATAGCTATGGGGCCAAAGCACCTCGAATTATGTAAAAAAGAAATTAATGATCTCTTAAAGAAAAAATTAATAAGAGAATCTAAAAGTCCTTGGAGCTGTCCAGCTTTCTATGTAGAAAATGCTGCAAAATTGGAAAGAGGAGTTCCAAGACTAGTAATAAATTATAAACCTTTAAATAAGGTTCTACAATGGATAAGACATCCTATTCCGAATAAAAAGGATCTTTTAAGTAGATTATACTCTGCTAAGATTATGTCTAAATTTGACATGAAATCAGGATTTTGGCAAATTCAAATTGCTGAAAAAGATAAGTATAAGACAACATTTACGGTTCCTTTCGGACACTACGAATGGAATGTAATGCCTTTTGGACTTAAGAATGCTCCATCAAAATTTCAAAAGATAATGAATGATATTTTTAATGCTTATTCAGCATTTATAATTGTCTATATTGATGATGTTCTAATTTTCTCTACAGATATAGAACAACACTTTAAACATCTCAATATATTTCTTAAAGTTGTCCTCAAGCTGGACTTGTAGTGTCACAAAGAAAAATAAAACTTTTTCAAACAAAGATAAGATTCTTAGGACATGAAATTGTCCATGGCACAATATTTCCTATAGATAGAGCAATAATATTTGCTGATAAATTTCCAGATAAAATTATTGATAAAAATCAATTACAAAGATTTTTAGGTAGTCTAAATTATGTCTCTGAATTCTATAAAGATCTTGCTAAAGACACCAAACCATTATTTGAAAGATTAAGGAAAAATCCTCTACCTTGGACAGAAAAGCATACTCTAGCAATACAACGAATTAAAGCTAAAGTAAAGGAAATTCCTTGTTTGGCCATTACTGATCCTAATGCATTTAAAATTGTTGAAACTGATGCATCTGATGCAGGTTATGGAGGAATACTTAAGCAAAGGATCAATAATTCAGAAACTTTAGTTCGCTTTACTTCTGGTACTTGGAGAGGAGCCAGAACGAATTATTCTACAATTAAAAAGGAAATTTTAGCTATAGTACTTTGCATTCAAAAATTTGAAGCAGACTTAATAAATCAAAAATTTCTTTTGAGGATAGATTGCAAAATCTGCAAAAGATGTTATTGAAAAGGATGTTAAAAATTTAGCATCAAAACAAATATTTGCGAGATGGCAGGGAATTCTATCTGTCTTTGATTTTGATATTGAGTTTATTAAAGGATCTTGTAATTCGTTACCAGATTTCTTAACTCGTGAATTTTTGCAGGAACATCATGAATAAACAAAAAGGAATGTTCTTATTTCCCAAGACTTATAAGTCTGTGGCTTCTACCTCTAGAAGAGAGATACAAAAAGAAAAACAAAAAGAAGTTCCTAAAGAGGAACAATTACGAGAAGATGCCTATGCAATAGCCATTGAAGCTACTGTGGCTAAAGAATTTATTTATCCTAACATCCATATTTCAACACAATGGATTATACCAGTTGAAGAGAAATATCTCAATCTTCAACCTAATGAGGTTGCATCATTTTACATGAAGAATTTTACCACACCAGCCTTATATCCTAAAGATTTTGTGTTCTATCAGGATATACTTGTTCATACAGGTTCAGTCATTTTTGCCCCTACAGAGAGGCAAGCAGGTGAATGGGCTTACTCTAAAGCCATTATTAAACGTATCATCACCGCTAATACGAGGGAAGGAGATTTGCATAGAAACAAAGAAATTTCTGGAACTAAATGCAGTTTCACATACTTTGATTATATTCATGCCTAGGAAGGAGCATTCTGCTATGATAACAGGCAGCGAAAATTTAGTTGGTGGATTCAATTTCAACTCACCCCTGAAATCACTAATTTTCCAAAGTGGTTCTTACAATGGTTTCTCAATTGGGGACTCCATCCTTTCATTATTTCTGATAAAGTCAGGACTACATATGAACAATTTACTGCATGAAATATTTCTGCAAATTATCCTATTTTAATATTCACTGCCATATATCAGGTACCATGGATCGTTCGGTGGGAACCTTTCATTACTACCAGAGAAATTTCTAAAAAAGAAATTGTTACATGTTGCATTCCTTATTTAGGAAGAAAAATATTAATTAAATGGTGGGAAAAGTTTGAGTTTTTCAACAATTCAAAATTTTCTCTTAAAGGACTAATTAGTCTTGACAAACCTAAGACCGATACACCATCGACATCTAAAACCAAAGATGTTTCTGATCTTTTAAAGGATCTGCTCTCCACTACACCTAAAAAATATATCAAGAAACAATTACAGGCCCTCATCAATGACTTTGACGATTCAGACGATACAACGCAATCTTCACCAGCTAGCCCTACACGGACTGATGCCTCAATGCCAGATGGACAAGACCCATATGAATTTTAAAAATGGGGGAAGGACACCACTATGTGGACAAAAAATGTGGAATCAAGCATCATAAAAAGATGACAATGACATAAAGATTAAAGAATGGATAATGGAGCATCTCTCAACAAACTTCTGACATAAAGAAGGTATCTGGCAACAGTGACCTGACAACCACTACGAAAAGAATCTAATAAAGCTGATTGGACCACTCAACCACTACCTCCACTACCACCCACTACGGAAGGCATCTTGGACCACTCCACCTAATGGATTATGACTCATCCATCACTAGAAGACCTAGAAGACTCCTCAGCCTCTATATAAGGACAACATTGAAGAGAAGCTAAAACAAGCAAATATACAAGTTAAATAACTCAGTATAAAAATTCTCTTCCGAAATTGTTAAAATTTCTCAAATACTTATTCGAACCAAGAAAATGATGTACTCTAGACATATACTCGAATATTCGCACGAAATCGAAATTTATCAAAAAATCAAAAAACTTACGTAATTCTGAAAATTTCTCAAAACCTACTTTCAACCAAGAAAATAATGTACTCAAGACATATACTCTTATAATTACACGAAATAGAAATTTATCAAAAAATTTAAAAAACAACTGAAATTGTTAAAATTTCTCAAATACTTATTCGAACCAAGAAAATGATATACTCAAAACATATACTCGAATATTCGCACGAAATCAAAATTTATCAAAAAATCAAAAAACTTACGTAATTCTGAAAATTTCTCAAAACCTTATTCCAACCAAGAAAATTATGTACTCAAGACACATACTTTTATAATTGCACGAAATAGAAATTTATCAAAAAATAAAAAAAACGTCCAAAATTGTTAAAATTAATCAAATACTTATTCGAACCAAGACAATGATGTACACAAGACATATACTCGAATATCACACGAAATCGAAATTTATCAAAAAATCAAAAAACTTACGTATTTCTGAAAATTTCTCAAAACCTTCTTCCAACCAAGATAACAATGTACTCAAGACACATACTATTTTAATTGCACGAAATAGAAATTTGACAAAACATCAAAAAAACGTCCGAAATTGTTAAAATTTCTCAAATACTTATTCGAACCTAGAAAATGATATACTCAAGGCATATACTCGAATATTCGCACGGAATCAAAATTTATCAAAAAATCAAAAAATTTACGTATTTTCTGAAAATTTCTCAAAACCTTCTTCCAACCAAGAAAATTATGTACTCAAGACACATACTTTTATAATTGCACGAAATAGAAATTTATCAAAAAATCAAAAAAACGTCCGAAATTGTAAAAATTTCTCAAATACTTATTCGAACCAAGAAAATGATGTACACAAGACATATACTCGAATATTCGCACGAAATCGAATTTTATCAAAAAATCAAAAAACTTACGTAATTTCTGAAAATTTCTCAAAACCTTCTTCCAACCAAGATAACAATGTACTCAAGACACATAATCTTATAATTCCATGAAATAGAAATTTATCAAAACATCAAAAAAACGTCCGAAATTGTTAAATTATCTCAAATACTTATTCGAACCAAGAAAATGATATACTCAAAACATATACTCAAATATTCGCACGAAATCAAAATTTATCAAAAAATCAAAAAACTTACGTAATTCTGAAAATTTCTCAAAACCTTCTTCCAACCAAGAAAATTATGTACTCAAGACACATACTCTTATAATTGCACGAAATAGAAATTTATCAAAAAATCAAAATAACGTCCGAAATTGTAAAAATTTCTCAAATACTTATTCGAACCAAGAAAATGATGTACTCTAGACATATACTCGAATATTCGCACGAATCGAAATTTATCAAAAAATCAAAAAACTTACGTAATTCTGAAAATTTCTCAAAACCTTCTTTCAACCTAGAAAATTATGTACTCAAGATACATACTCTTATAATTGTACGAAATAGAAATTTATCCAAAAATTAAAAAAACGTCTGAAATTGTTAAAATTTCTCAAATACTTATTCGAACATAGAAAATGATATACTCATGCCATATATTCGAATATTCGCACGAAATAAAAATTTATCAAAAAATCAAAAAACTTACGTATTTTCTGAAAATTTCTCAAAACCTTCTTCCAACCAAGAAAATTATGTACTCAAAACACATACTCTTATAATTGCACGAAATAGAAATTTATCAAAAAATCAAAATAACGTCCGAAATTGTTAAAATTTCTCAAATACTTATTCGAACCAAGAAATTGATGTACTCTTAGACATATAATCGAATAATCGCATGAAATCGGAATTTATCAAAAAATCAAAAAAATTACGTAATTCTGAAAATTTCTCAAAACCATCTTCTAACCAAGAAAATTATGTACTCAAGACACATACTTTTATAATGGCACGAAATAGAAATTTATCAAAAAATTAAAAAAACGTCCGAAATTGTCGAAATTTCTCAAATACTTATTCGAACCAAGAAAATGATGTACACAAGACATATACTCGAATATTCGCACGAAATCGAATTTTATCAAAAAATCAAAAAACTTACGTAATTTCTGAAAATTTCTCAAAACCTTCTTCCAACCAAGATAACTGTGTACTCAAGACACATACTCTTATAATTCCACGAAATAGAAATTTATCAAAATATCAAAAAAACGTCCGAAATTGTTAAAATATCTCAAATACTTATTCGAACCAAGAAAATGATATACTCAAAACGTATACTCAAATATTCGCACAAAATCGAATTTTATCAAAAAATCAAAAAACTTACGTAATTCTGAAAATTTCTCAAAACCTTCTTCCAACCAAGAAAATTATGTACTCAAAACACATACTTTTATAATTGCACGAAATAGAAATTTATCAAAAAATCAAAAAGACGTCGGAAATTGTTAAAATTTCTCACATACTTATTCGAACCTAGAAAATGATATACTCAAGACATATACTCGAATATTCGCACGAAATCGAATTTTTTTAAAAAAATCAAAAAACTTACGTAATTCTGAAAATTTCTCAAAACCTTCTTTCAACCAAGAAAATTATGTACTCATGACACATACTCTTATAATTGCACGAAAAAGAAATTTATCCAAAAATCAAAAAAACGTCCGAAATTGTTAAAATTTCTCAAATACTTATTCGAACATAGAAAATGATATACTCAAGACATATACTCGAATATAACTTACGTAATTTCTGAACATTTGTCAAAACTTTCTTCCAACCAAGAAAATTATTTACTCAAGACACATACTCTTATAATTGCACGAAAAAGAAATTTATCAATAATCAAAAAAACGTCCGAAATTGTTAAAATTTCTCAAATACTTATTCGAACCTAGAAAATGATATACTCAATACATATACTCGAATATTCGCACGAAATCAAAATTTATCAAAAAATCAAAAAACTTACGAATTTTCTGAAAATTTCTCAAAACCTTCTTCAACCAAGAAAATTATGTACTCAAGACACATGCTCTTATAATTGCACGAAATAGAAATTTATCAAAAAATCAAAATAATGTCCAAAATTGTTAAAATTTCTCAAATACTTATTTGAACCAAGAAAATGATGTACTCTAGACATATACTCGAATATTCGCACGAAATCGAAATTTATCAAAAAATCAAAAAACTTACGTAATTCTGAAAATTTCTCAAAACCTTCTTCCAACCAAGAAAAATATGTACTCAAGACACATACTCTTATAATTGCACGAAATAGAAATTTATCAAAAAATTAAAAAAAACGTCCGAAATTGTCAAAATTTCTCAAATACTTATTCGAACCAAGAAAATGATGTACACAAGACATATACTCGAATATTCGCACGAATCGAATTTTATCAAAAAGTCAAAAAACTTACGTAATTCTGAAAATTTCTCAAAACCTTCTTCCAACCAAGAAAAGTATTTACTCAAGACACATACTCTTATAATTGCACGAAAAATTATTATCAAAAAATCAAAAAAAACATCCGAAATTGTTAAAATTTCTCAAATACTTATTTGAACCAAGAAAATGATGTAGACAAGACATATACTCGAATATTCGTACGAAATCGAAATTTATCAAAAAATAAAAAAACTTACGTAATTCTGAAAATTTCTCAAAACCTTCTTCCAACCAAGAAAAGTATTTACTCAAGACACTTACTCTTATAATTGCACGAAAAAAATTTATCAGAAAATAAAAAAAAAACGTCCGAAATTGTTAAAATTTCTCAAATACTTATTCGAACCAAGAAAATGATGTACTCTAGAAATATCTTCGAATATTCGCACGAAATCGAAATTTATCAAAAAATCAAAAAACTTACGTAATTCTGAAAATTTCTCAAAACCTTCTTCCAACCAAGATAACATATGTACTCAAGACAAATACTCTTATAATTGCACGAAATAGAAATTTATCAAAACATCAAAAAAACGTCCGAAATTGTTAAAATTTCTCAAATACTTATTCGAACCTAGAAAATGATATACTCAAGACATATACTCGAATATTCGCACGAAATCAAAATTTATCAAAAAATCAAAAAACTTACGTATTTTCTGAAAATTTCTCAAAACCTTCTTCCAACCAAGAAAATTATGTACTCAAAACACATACTCTTATAATTGCACGAAATAGAAATTTATCAAAAAATCAAAAAAATGTCCGAAATTGTTAAAATTTCTCAAATACTTATTCGAACCAAGAAATTGATGTACTCTAGACATATACTCGAATAATTCACACGAAATCGGAATTTATCAAAAAATCAAAAAGCTTACGTAATTCTGAAAATTTCTCAAAACCTTCTTCCAACCAAGAAAATTATGTACTCAAGACACATACTCTTATAATGGCACGAAATAGAAATTTATCAAAAAATTAAAAAAACGTCCGAAATTATCGAAATTTCTCAAATACTTATTCGAACCAAGAAAATGATGTACACAAGACATATACTCGAATATTCGCACGAAATCGAATTTATCAAAAAATCAAAAAACTTACGTAATTTCTGAAAATTTCTCAAAACCTTCTTCCAACCAAGATAACAATGTACTCAAGACACATACTCTTATAATTCCACGAAATAGAAATTTATCAAAATATCAAAAAAACGTCCGAAATTGTTAAAATATCTCAAATACTTATTCGAACCAAGAAAATGATATACTCAAAACATATACTCAAATATTCGCACGAAATCGGAATTTTATCAAAAAATCAAAAAACTTACGTAATTCTGAAAATTTCTCAAAACCTTCTTCCAACCAAGAAAATTATATACTCAAAACACATACTTTTATAATTGCACGAAATAGAAATTTATCAAAAAATCAAAAAAACGTCCGAAATTGTTAAAATTTCTCAAATACTTATTCGAACCAAGAAAATGATGTACTCTAGACATATACTCGAATATTCGCACGAAATCGAAATTTATCAAAAATCAAAAAACTTACGTAATTTCTGAAAATTTCTCAAAACCTTCTTCCAACCAAGAAAATTATGTACTCAAGACACATACTCTTATAATTGCACGAAATAGAAATTTATCAAAAAATCAAAAAAACGTCCGAAATTGTTAAAATTTCTCAAATACTTATTCGAACCAAGAAAATGATATACTCTAGACATATACTCGATATTCGCACGAAATCGAAATTTATCAAAAAATCAAAAAACTTACGTAATTTCTGAAAATTTCTCAAAACCTTCTTCCAACCAAGAAAATTATGTACTCAAGACACATACTCTTATAATTGCACGAAATAGAAATTTTATCAAAAAATCAAAAAAACGTCCGAAATTGTTAAATTTCTCAAATACTTATTCGAACCAAGAAAATGATGTACTCTAAGACATATACTCGAATATTCGCACGAAATCAAAATTTATCAAAAAATCAAAAAACTTACGAATTTTCTGAAAATTTCTCAAAACCTTCTTCCAACCAAGAAAAATATGTACTCAAGACACATACTCTTATAATTGCACGAAATAGAAATTTATCAAAAAATTAAAAAAACGTCCGAAATTGTCAAAATTTCTCAAATACTTATTCGAACCAAGAAAATGATGTACACAAGACATATACTCGAATATTCGCACGAAATCGAATTTTATCAAAAAGTCATAAAACTTAAGTAATTCTGAAAATTTCTCAAAACCTTCTTCCAACCAATAAAAGTATTTACTCAAGACACATACTCTTATAATTGCACGAAAAATTATTATCAAAAATCAAAAAAACATCCGGAATTGTTAAAATTTCTCAAATACTTATTTGAACCAAGAAAATGATGTAGACAAGACATATACTCGAATATTCGTACGAAATCGAAATTTATCAAAAAATCAAAAAACTTACGTAATTCTGAAAATTTCTCAAAACCTTCTTCCAACCAAGAAAAGTATTTACTCAAGAAATTACTCTTATAATTGCACGAAAAAAATTTATCAAAAAATAAAAAAAAAACGTCCGAAATTGTTAAAATATCTCAAATACTTATTCGAACCAAGAAAACGATATACTCAAAACATATACTCAAATATTCGCACGAAATCGAATTTTATCAAAAAGCAAAAAACTTACGTAATTCTGAAAATTTCTCAAAACCTTCTTCCAACCAAGAAAATTATGTACTCAAAACACATACTTTTATAATTGCACGAAATAGAAATTTATCAAAAAATCAAAAAGACGTCGGAAATTGTTAAAATTTCTCACATACTTATTCGAACCTAGAAAATGATATACTCAAGACATATACTCGAATATTCGTACGAAATCGAATTTTTTAAAAAAATCAAAAAACTTACGTAATTCTGAAAATTTCTCAAAACCTTCTTTCAACCAAGAAAATTATGTACTCAAGACACATACTCTTATAATTGCACGAAAAAGAAATTTATCAAAAAATCAAAAAAACGTCCGAAATTGTTAAAATTTCTCAAATACTTATTCGAACATAGAAAATGATATACTCAAGAACTATACTCGAATATAACTTACGTAATTTCTGAACATTTCTCAAACCTTCTTCCAACCAAGAAAATTATTACTCAAGAACATACTCTTATAATTGCACGAAAAAGAAATTTATCAAAAAATCAAAAAAACGTCCGAAATTGTTAAAATTTCTCAAATACTTATTCGAACCAAGAAAATGATATACTCAAGACATATACTCGAATATTCGCACGAAATCAAAATTTATCAAAAAATCAAAAAACTTACGTAATTTCTGAAAATTTCTCAAAACCTTCTTCCAACCAAGAAAAATATGTACTCAAGACACATACTCTTATAATTGCACGAAATAGAAATTTATCAAAAATCAAAAAAACGTCCGAAATTGTTAAAATTTCTCAAATACTTATTCGAACCAAGAAAATGATGTACACAAGACATATACTCGAATATTCGCACGAAATCGAATTTTATCAAAAAATCAAAAAACTTACGTAATTTCTGAAAATTTCTCAAAACCTTCTTCCAACCAAGATAACAATGTACTCAAGACACATACTCTTATAATTCCACGAAATAGAAATTTATCAAAATATCAAAAAAATGTCCGAAATTGTTAAAATATCTCAAATACTTATTCGAACCAAGAAAATGATATACTCAAAACATATACTCAAATATTAGCACGAAATCGGATTTTATCAAAAAATCTAAAAACTTACGTAATTCTGAAAATTTCTCAAAACCTTCTTCCAACCAAGAAAATTATGTACTCAAAACACATACTTTTATAATTGCACGAAATAGAAATTTATCAAAAAATCAAAAAGACGTCGGAAAATGTTAAAATTTCTCACATACTTATTCGAACCTAGAAAATGATGTACTCAAGACATATACTCGAATATTCGCACGAAATCGAATTTTTTCAAAAAATCAAAAAACTTACGTAATTCTGAAAATTTCTCAAACCTTCTTTCAACCAAGAACAATTATGTACAATGACACATACTCTTATAATTGCACGAAAAAGAAATTTATCCAAAAATTCAAAAAAACGTCCGGAAATTGTTAAAATTTCTCAAATACTTATTCGAACATAGAAACTGATATGCTCAAAGGACATATACTCGAATATTAACTTTCGTAATTTCTGAACCTTTGTCAAACTTTTCTTCCAACCAATAAAATTATTTACTCAAGACACATATCTTATAATTGCACGAAATTCTTTTTTTGTCAATATCAAAAAAACGACCGAAATTGTTAAAATTTCTCAAATACTTATTCGGAACTTCGAAAATGCTATACTCAAGGCCTATATACTCGAAATATTCGCACGAAAATCAAAATTTATTCAAAAAATCAAAAAACTTACGAATTTTCTGAAAATTTCTCCCAAAACCATTTGCTTCCAACCAAGGAAAAATATGTACTCAAGACACATACTCTTATAATTGCACGAAATAGAAATTTATCAAAAATTAAAAAAACGTCCGAAATTGTCAAAATTTCTCAAATACTTATTCGAACCAAGAAAATGATGTACACAAGACATATACTCGAATATTCGCACGAAATCGAATTTTATCAAAAAATCAAAAAACTTACGTAATTTCTGAAAATTTCTCAAAACCTTCTTCCAACCAAGATAACAATGTACTCAAGACACATAATCTTATAATTCCACGAAATATAAATTTATCAAAATATCAAAAAAACGTCCGAAATTGTTAAAATATCTCAAATACTTATTCGAACCAAGAAAATGATATACTCAAAACATATACTCAAATATTCGCACGAAATCGGAATTTTATCAAAAAATCTAAAAACTTACGTAATTCTGAAATTTCTCAAAACCTTCTTCCAACCAAGAAAATTATGTAATCAAAACACATACTTTTATAATTGCACGAAATAGGAATTTATCAAAAAATCAAAAAAACGTCGGAAAATGTTAAAATTTCTCAAATACTTATTCGAACCAAGAAAATGATATACTCAGACATATACTCGAATATTCGCACGAAATCGAATTTATCAAAAAATCAAAAAATTACGTAATTCTGAAAATTCTCAAAACCTTCTTCCAACCAAGAAAATTATGTACTCATGACACATACTCTTATAATTGCACGAAAAAGAAATTTATCCAAAAATCAAAAAAAAAAACGTCGAAATTGTTAAAATTTCTCAAATACTTATTCGAACATAGAAAATGATATACTCAAGACAATATACTGAATAAACTTACGTAATTCTGAAAATTTGCAAAACTTCTTGCAACCAAGAAAATTATGTACTCAAGACACATATATTCTTATAATTGCACGAAAAAGAAGAAATTATCAAAATCAAAAAAAAAAACGTCCGAAATTGTTAAAATTTCTCAAATACTATTAAACAAAGAAAAAAAATGATGTAGACAAGACATATACTCGAATATTCGCACGAAATCGAATTTTATCAAAAATCAAAAAACTTACGTAATTCTGAAAATTTCTCAAAACCTTCTTCCAACCAAGAAAATTATGTACTCAAGACACATACTCTTATAATTGCACGAAATAGAAATTTATCAAAAAATAAAAAAAACGTCCGAAATTGTTAAAATTTCTCAAATACTTATTTCGAACCAAGAAAATGATGTACTACAAGACATATACTCGAATATTCGCACGAAATCGAAATTTATCAAAAAATCAAAAAAACTTACGTAATTCTGAAAATTTCTCAAAACCTTCTTCCAACCAAGAAAATTATGTACTCAAACACATACTTCTTATAATTGCACGAAATAGAAATTATCAAAAAATCAAAAAGACGTCGAAATTGTTAAAATTTCTCACATACTTATTCGAACCTAGAAAATGATATACTCAAGACATATACTCGAATATTCGCACGAAATCGAATTTTTCAAAAAATCAAAAAACTTACGTAATTCTGAAAATTTCTCAAAACCTTCTTCCAACCAAGAAAATTATGTACTCAAGACACATACTCTTATAATTGCACGAAATAGAAATTTATCAAAAAATCAAAAAAAACGTCCGAAATTGTTAAAATTCTCAAATACTTATTCGAACCAAGAAAATGATGTACTCTAGACATATACTCGAATATTCGCACGAAATCGAAATTTATCAAAAATCAAAAACTTACGTAATTCTGAAAATTTCTCAAAACCTTCTTCCAACCAAGAAAATTATTTACTCAAGACACATACTCTTATAATTGCACGAAATAGAAATTTATCAAAAAATAAAAAAAACGTCCGAAATTGTTAAAATTTCTCAAATACTTATTCGAACCAAGAAAATGATGTACTACAAGACATATACTCGAATATTCGCACGAAATCGAAATTTATCAAAAAATCAAAAAACTTACGTAATTCTGAAAATTTCTCAAAACCTTCTTCCAACCAAGAAAATTATGTACTCAAGACACATACTCTTATAATTGCACGAAATAGAAATTTATCAAAACATCAAAAAAACGTCCGAAATTGTTAAAATTTCTCAAATACTTATTCGAACCAAGAAAATGATGTACTCAAGACATATACTCGAATATTCGCACGAAATCGAAATTTATCAAAAAATCAAAAAACTTACGTAATTTCTGAAAATTTCTCAAAACATTCTTCCAACCAAGAAAATTATGTACTCAAGACACATACTCTTATAATTGCACGAAATAGAAATTTATCAAAAAATTAAAAAAAACGTCCGAAATTGTTAAAATTTCTCAAATACTTATTCGAACCAAGAAAATGATGTACTACAAGACATATACTCGAATATTCGCACGAAATCGAATTTATCAAAAAATCAAAAAACTTACGTAATTTCTGAAAATTTCTCAAACCTTCTTCCAACCAAGATAAATTATGTACTCAAGACACATACTCTTATAATTGCACGAAATAGAAATTTATCAAAATATCAAAAAAAACGTCCGAAATTGTTAAAATATCTCAAATACTTATTCGAACCAAGAAAATGATGTACTCTAGACATATACTCGAATATTCGCACGAAATCGAATTTATCAAAAAATCAAAAAACTTACGTAATTCTGAAAATTTCTTAAAACCTTCTTCCAACAAGAATGTATGTACTCAAGACACATACTATTATAATTGCACGAAATAGAAATTTATCAAAAAATCAAAAAAACGTCCGAAATTGTTAAATATCTCAAATACTTATTCGAACCAAGAAAATGATGTACTCTAGACATATACTCGAATATTCGCACGGAAATCGAATTTATCAAAAATCAAAAAAACTTACGTAATTCTGAAAATTTCTCAAAACCTTCTTCCAACCAAGAAAATTATGTACTCAAAACACATACTCTTATAATTGCACGAAATAGAAATTTATCAAAAAATCAAAAAGACGTCCGAAATTGTTAAAATTTCTCACATACTTATTCGAACCTAGAAAATGATATACTCAAGACATATACTCGAATATTCGCACGAAATCGAATTTATCAAAAAATCAAAAAACTTACGTAATTCTGAAAATTTCTCAAAACCTTCTTTCCAACCAGAAAATTATGTACTCAATGACACATACTCTTATAATTGCACCGAAAAGAAATTTATCCAAAAATCAAAAAAACGTCCCGAAATTGTTTAAAATTACTCAAATACTTATTTCGAACATAGAAAATGATATACTCAAGACATATACTCGACTATAACTTACGTAATTCTTGAAAATTTGTCAAACTTTCTTCCAACCAAGAAAATTATTTACTCAAGACACATACTCTTATAATTGCACGAAAAAGAACTTTATCAATAATCAAAAAAATGTTCCGAAATTGTTAAAATTTCTCAAATACTTATTCGAACCAAGAAAATGATTTACTCTAGACATATACTCGAATATTCGCACGAAATCGAAATTTATCAAAAAATCAAAAAACTTACGTAATTCTGAAAATTTCTCAAAACCTTCTTCCAACCAAGACAACAATGTACTCAAGACACATACTCTTATAATTCCACGAAATAGAAAATTTATCAAAACATCAAAAAAACGTCCGAAATTGTTAAAATTTCTCAAATACTTATTCGAACCAAGAAAATGATGTACTCAAGACATATACTCGAATATTCGCACGAAATTGAAATTTATCAAAAAATCAAAAAACTTACGTAATTATGAAAATTTCTCAAACCTTCTTCCTACCAAGAAATTATATCTCAAAACACATACTCTTTATAATTGCACGAAATAGAAATTATCAAAAAATCAAAAAAACGTCCGAAATTGTTTAAAATTTCTCAAACTATTCGAACCTAGAAAAATGATAGTACTCAAGACATATACTCGAATATTCGCCACGAAATTGAAATTTATCAAAAAATCAAAAAACTTACGTAATTTCTGAAAATTCTCAAAACCTTTTCCAACTAAGAAAATTATGTACTCAAGACACATACTCTTATAATTGCACGAAAATAGAAATTTATCAAAAATCAAAAAAACGTCCGAAATTGTTAACATTTCTCAAATACTTATTCGAACCAAGAAATTGATGTGCTCTTAGACATATACTCGAATAATAGCACGAAATCGGAATTATCAAAAAAATCAAAAAATTACGTAATTCTGAAAATTTCTCAAAACCTTCTTCCAACCAAGAAAATTATGTACTCAAGACACATACATTTTATGATTGCACGAAATAGAAATTTATCAAAAAATTAAAAAACGTCCGAAATTGTCAAAATTTCTCAAATACTTATTCGAACCAAGAAATGATGTACACAAGACCAAATACTCGAATATTCGCACGAAATCGAATTTTATCAAAAAATCAAAAAACTTACGTAATTTCTGAAAATTTCTCACAACCTTCTTCCAACCAAGATAAACAATGTACTCAAGACACATACTCTATAATTCACGAAATAGAAATTTATCAAAATATCAAAAAAACGTCCGAAATTGTTAAAATATCTCAAATACTTATTTCAAACCAAGAAATGATATACTCAAAACATATACTCAACTATTGCGCACGAAATCGAATTTTATCAAAAAATCAAAAAATTACGTAATTCTGAAATTTCTCAAAACCTTTTTCCAACCAAGAAATTATGTACACAAAACACATACTTTTATAATGCACGAAATAGAAATTTATCAAAACTCAAAAAGACGTCGGAAATTGTTAAATTTCTCACATACTTATTCGAACCTAGAAAATGATATACTCAAGACATATACTCGAATATTCGCACGAAATCGAATTTTTTCAAAAAATCAAAAAACTTACGTAATTCTGAAATTTCTCAAAACCTTCTTTCAACCAAGAAATTATGTTATCATGACACATACTCTTATAATTGCACGAAAAAGAAATTTATCCAAAATAAAAAAAACGTCCGAAATTGTTTAAAATTTCTCAATACTTATTCGAACCATAGAAAATGATATACTCAAGACATA